>BQMZ01000345.1:0-69886 GCA_036984285.1 Chlamydomonas sp. KOR1
CCACCTGTCGCTGCGGAAGCCCCAAAACCACCCTGGCTTCCCCGCTCCCGCCATAGGGACGCCGACCCAGCCTGCCATGGTGCCTGAGCGCATGTGCAGGTGGCTCAGGGGTGCCCTCATCGCCTTCGTGCCCCGGCGCCGCCACCCGTTATTTCCACTGGTTCTGCCAGGTCATGGTGCTGGCCCATGGGACGAGCTCCCGGTGGCTGCATCACCACGGACCAGGCCACAGCAAGTAGTAGCGTGGCGCTGCTGCCTCGCCTGCTTTGGTTCGTTGTGCTGCTGCTGCAGCAGTTGCGCTGCTGCTGCTGCTGCGGCTGCTGCGGCTGCTAGTCGCCAGTGACAGTCCCACTGCTCGCTGTCCTCACCTGACACCGGTGGTGGCCAGCGTGAGGGCTACAACGCCCGCAAGCTTCCAGCGCGCCTGGCCCGCCACCTCAGACGTGGTCCAGTACGGCATGGCCAGCTGGGGGATACGGAAGAAATACGACACATGGCACGCGGCACATGCTGCGAATCAGTATGCCAGGTGGGTTGGGAGCGAGCGAGTTGGATTGGGGGCGTTCAAACGGGCCAGCTGGGGGCGTTACGTGCAGTTGGCAGGCCTGGTGCCGTGGTAGCCGATGGGCGACACCTTGTGCACTGATAGCATGGCGGGATAGCTCAAGATGTGTAATTGAGTCGCTGCAGCGAGGAAGGCACCTTCGGCGGGTCATAGTGACAGGTGGCCAAAGCTCCATCGCAAGCCAGGCCTAGACGCAGGTGCAAGTCACGCAACGCTGACGGAACCTACAGTGCCCAGTCGTTCGAATATGACTCTCAGGTCGGTGCTCGGCCCATCGGCGGGTTTTTTTCCAGTGGCCAGCCGGGCCTCGCCCGTTGTGGGTGTGGCGCGGCAGGGTCGTAGGGCTACTCCGCGAGCGTGACCAGGGACCAAGCCACGCTGTGTTGGGCCAGGTGGCGAGCGTTTCAATGTATGCCTTGACGGCAACCTGGCTCGCCCCAACAACATTGGTGTGCGTAGAAAGCGACTGCCACAGGCGACTTGCGGAAATAAAAAGTAAAATGAGAATGCCGCGGAAGCAACGGTACAAAATGGAGAATTGCAGAAGCGCTGCTCATATTAGTTGCATTCCAGCGTTCAACGCTGCGGAGGATAGAGCACACCGGTACTGAACTGTTCCAACCGATTTCCATCGCCCTAACCTGCTAACCAGCTGAGTGCAGCGATCGCAGCCCATTCTATCTAGACCCTCACATACTGTACGATAGACCCCCCTCTGCTTTGACACAATAGGTTCAAACCTGCAGTTTCGCTTTGTGCCTGGACCTTAGCACCTTGGATAGCCCTTTATAATCACCAGGTAAATTGTTTTCTATCAACCCAACATAGATCGCGAGCACTTGTGGTATGGAGCTTAGGTGACCAGCCCGAGGAGTTACAGGCACAGGAGCCGGCGTTGGCCCGGTCAGGGATGGAACCAGTGGATTCGCTTGCTCCAATCCCTAGCAGAGCTAGCCTGTCAAATTCAGGAGGTTCAGCCGGGCCCTCACCAGGAATGCAGTCGCGCTCGGCAACGACACACCACACCCCGGGCCCGGTCCTGCACCACTCCATGTCCGTGAGTATGATGCAAAACAGCAAAGTACCGCATTGGTCTGACGCCCGCCTGCTAGAACGAGGCCGACGCGCAATTGCTCACCGCCCACCTCCCCAAACTCCACAGACCCTCGGTCAACGCCAGTCCTACACTCCCTACACGCCGATGGACTTTCAGTACTCGGCGGCAGGCTTCCATGGGACGCCCAGCCTCCATCTGCCCATGTCGCACTCGTTTGCGACCCCCGGCGACGGCAACACAGGCCTGCCCCGCCGGCCCTCAGGGATGGACGCCGGCAGGCCGCCCCACGCCCCACACCACCCACCCCACGGCGAGCCCGTCCACCCGTTTGCATTCCAGGAGCACCTGGAGCAGCACGCCACGGAGCACCTCAGCAAGGAGTGGGACTCGCTGTTCCTAGGCGACAATGGCGCCAACGACGTGCTCACCACCAGCGACGTCTACCGCCACGTCCGCCGCGACTTCCGCACAATGGCGTGTGCGCTGAAGCAGAGCTTCGCCATAATGGTGGACGGGGGGCATCTTGGGGTGCACAGCCCGCAGATGGGCGCCGCACAGCAGCTGCAGCCCCTCATCAACGAGCTGCGCACGGTGTCCAAGGTGGGGCGCTTGGGCCACTAGCCCTCACCGCAACGCATGCCTGTGGTTGAAGTCACAGCCGTGCGCAACGGTTAGTGAGCCAGCTTCGCCGGGCGGGCGGTAGCAACGTCGGGCTAAGCATGCATGCACGGCGGAGGGTAGGGGCCCACCTTAACAGCTATGTCCGCTCAACCTCAGACCTGGATGCGCAACCCAAACCCAATGCCGCTGCGGCATCCGGGGGTCATAAGCCTTATCACACACCGTGTAAAATGAAATGGGAAAACCTGCGGCATTTTGAAGAGAAAGCCGTGGCCCTCCAATGCAATCCCCCGCAGGAGGTGGCCAGTACCGCACGCGTGGCCCATGAGAATCACACGCTGCACATGGAGCTGAACCTGCAGAAGCATGCCAACTCCAACCTCATGCAGCAGCTGAATGATTCGCAGCTGGCCCTGGCCATGAAGGAGCAGGAGCTGGAGGTGTGTGTGGGGGTGGGGGGCCAGGACAGGGGCGTTGTGGGGCGAGGCCACACGGCGCAACAAGGAGTACCCACGCACCGCTGCAAGTATGACAGAGCAGTGATCTGTGCGTTGCCTTTTTGGCATTGGGGTAGCTTGTGACGATCACCGGTACAACTTAATGTCTTGAGCAACCTAGCCTCGTTACCTGCTGCTGACAGCGAGCATGATGTCGCCGTCACGCTGCCCTCGCCCTCCTGCATGCCAGGACTTCAAGGCAGAAAGCCATCGCACCGCTGAGGCGTCCCTCAGCCACTGGCGCTCCCTCAGCGAGGCGCTGCAGGCCGAGTCGCAGCAGCGCCTGGGGGAGCTGCTGGAAACTGAGGGGCAGCTGCGGGAAGCTGAGGGGCAGCTGCAGGACCTAGTGACGAAGCTGAAGGAGGCCACGGACGCGCGACACCAGCTGGAGGGACGGCTTAGAGAGCTGGAGGTGGGCCAGTGGGAGCAGGGGCCTCTGGAGGGCGGCTGCGGATGCTGGCGGGTTTCAAGTCAGGGGCCATCCGTGTGTTGGGGTGACTTGTGGGGAATCCTGGACTCCTAGGCTGAAGAGAGTGGTCGGAGCGATAGGACTGCCTGCGCAAGGCATATCTCCCGTCCTGTGCAAGTATGCCCAGTGCCCACTGTCGGGGCTGGAATGGCCCTTGCACCAGTCGGCATATGGTGAAAGGGCTTATGGTCTCCTGCTGCAGATGTTTGAGGACGTCAGCGGCGGCAGCCTGACTCCCGTGGGCCACGCTCCCTCTGAGGCGGAGACCCACGCGCTGGTGGCGGCGGCGCTGGCGGAGGCGACCCCGGGGATGCCGCACAGCGTCAGCGGGGCGTCCATGGCGCAGTCCAGCGGGGTATCCTCTGCCAGGCTGGACTCGCGACACAGCGGGGACGGGGGACCACTGGGCGGAGGCCTGAAGAACGTGAGTGCAGGGTCAGGGGTGCACTGGGCCGTGCCGGCGTGTAGGATGTCTGTGAGCAAAGATGGCTTGCACCCATCAGTGCACAGCTGCATACCCGTTGTGAAGCCAGCAGGACACTGCTTTGTACGTGTTGTCGATTGCTATGGTGGAGAGTAGAACGTTTACATGGCTGCCATTTGGCCCTAAGCATCGCGGTCGCGTTGTGTTTTCGGCTGCGTTGCATATGCAGCTGTCGGCTGACGCCCGGCGGGTTGTGGGTCGACTGATGCGGAAGCGGGACCACGATATCGCTCGCCTCCGGGAAGACAACGCCCGCCTCGCGGCAGAGCTGGACCGCCTGCGGACAGCAGCGGCGGCGGCGGCGCCAGCGGCAGCAGCCGAGGCCCCGTTGGGCGCCGCGGCGATGGCGGCGGCGGCAATGGAGGCGGAGGCAGCTGAGCAGCTGGCGACAGCGCGGCAACAGCTGCAGGAGCTGCAACGGCAGCTGGAGCAGCAGCAGGAGGAGCTGGCGGCGGTGCGGAAGGACGCGGTGGTGGCGGCGGAGGCTGTGCCGGCAGCGGCGGCGCGGCAGCTGGAGGAGCTGGCGAGGGCGCGTGACTCGCTTGCGGCTCAGCTGGCTCAGTTGGCGGAGGCGCGGCGCGAGGCGGAGGCGGCGCGAGACGCAGTGGACGCTGCCGCCGGCCGCGCCGCGGCAACGTCGGTTTCGGAGGCGCGGCGGCTTGCGTTGGAGAAGGACGGGATAGCGGCGGAGCTGCATGCCGCACGGCAGACCATCGCAACGCTCGAGGGGCAGCTGGCGGCTTCCGCTAGCTCGCATGCGGAGCTGCAGGGGCGACTAGGGGAGGCGGAGGCGCGGGAGCGGAGGGAGCGGCAGGCGAGGGACACCGCGGGCAAGGAGCTGGAGGCTGTACGGCAGCGGTTGGCGCGGTTGCAGGCGGACATGCAGGACGTGCGCGCAGAGGCGTCGGTCGCAAAAGGGGAGGCGACGGCGGCGTCGCGGGACACCAAGGCGGCCAACAGCGAGAAGCTCAAGGCGCAGAGGGAACTGGAGGAGGCATTGGAGAGGATGCGGCTGGTAGAGGCGGCGAGGGATGACCTGGCGGCGCAGCTGACGGCGGCGGAGGCGGAGCGGCAGCGGCTGGAGGCGGCGCTGGCGGAGGCGGAGGCAGCAGGGGTCGTAGCGGAGGCAGCGGCAGGGCTAGAGCGGGATAGGCAAAGGGCGCAGGCGGCGGAGCTGGCAGAGATGGATTCGGCGGCGGCGGCGGTATCAGCGGGGGCGGCGGAGGCGCTGGCGGAAGCGCAGCAGGAGCTGGCGGAGGTGAAGTCGGCGTTAGCGGAGGCAAAGGCGGGGGCTGGAAGGGAGGCGGAGGCGCTGCGGCGGCAGGTGGAGGGGCTGCAGGCGGAGCTGGCGGCAGCGCGGAAAGAAATGGAGGGGCTGCAGCAGCGGGCGGCGGAGGCGGTGGACGCAACGGCGGTGGCGAAGGCGGTTGAGCAGCGGTTAGCGGAGGCGGAGGCGGCAAGGGAGGAGGTCCAGCGGCGGCTAAAGGCGGAGGTGGCAGGGGCACGTGGGGAGGTTGCTGCGTTGCAGGGCAGGCTGGCGGCAGCGGAGGCGGCAGCAGCTGCAGCCTCGGCACGGGGCAGCGGGGACCTGGGGGAGCAGCGGCGAGAGCGGGGGGAGCTCAGCCGGCAGGTGGAGAGCCTGCGGATAGAGTTGGCGGCGGCGCGGGAAGAGGTGACGGCGCTGCAGCGGCAGGCGGCGGAGGCAGAAGCAGCGCGGGCGGCTGCCGTTGCAGCGGCGGCACGGGAGGCGGAGGCGGCGCGGGAGCAGCACCGCAGGGCTTTGGAGGAGGTGGAGGGCGCTCGGGCGCGCGTGCAGTCGCGCTGTGTGCAGTTGGAGGAGCAGTTGGCGAAGCTGCAGCAGCTGGCGGCTGAGGCGGAGCAGCTGCGGGCCGAGCTGGCGGAGGCACGAACAGCGACGGCGGCGGCGGCCGCAGCAGGTTGCTCCGTCGGGAAGGAGCGCCAGGCTGCGCCGTGGGCAGCTGGACCTGGTGGGGATGTGGAGGAGCAGAACGAGGAGGAGGAGGAGGATGACGAGCGGGATGAGGGGCAGTCGTCGGAGGTGCTCCGGTCCAGGTGCCGGGCGCTGAGGGGCGAGCTGTCACTGGTGCGCTGGCGGCTGCAGCAGCTGCTCTCAGCTTCCCGGGCGGCGGCGGAGGGGCGGCTGCAGCAGCTGTTGGCGGAGGCGGAGGCGGAGGGAGCAGCGGCAGGGCAGGAGGGTGTTGGGAGCGGGGACACAGACGGGCAGGGGCATGCAAAGCAGCAGCGGGAAGAGGACTTTTGGGTCCGTAACAACGAGGTAAGTAGGCGGAGAATACCTTTGCACATGTGTAGTAGGCACCAGCCAGGGCGACCAGAAAACCTGCTCCTGCTGTTCGGCGTGGTACGGGCTGCTGCGACAGTTGTGTATGCGTGCAGGTGGTGGAATCCGACCCCACGAAACCCTACCAACACCCGCCGCGTAGACTGTCCTCGGCGCCCACGAGGTCGTTTCCGCAGCAGCTGAAACGAATGCATCCTCTCCGTGGCAGTCGAGCCCCTGTATATCCGGTTGTATTGCACTGATTGCCTGCCCTTCCTCCTCACGTTTGCAGCTCCACTCCCTACACGCCCTGCTCTCCGTCCTGCGCACCACCGCGCTCTGCCACGGGCCCGACCACCCGGCGCCCTGCCCCCGCGGCCCCGACGGCGCCGGGAGCATCACACGCTCCACAGCTGCAGCCACAGCCTCAGGTGCTAAGTGTGGAGCGATAGCTGCTGCAGTACCCTCCGCCGCCGCCACAGCCCGCAGCCGCATGCTGTCCTCCCTTCGCCTCCGCTGCGGCCAGGTCGCTGAGCTGCTGACAGAGGCCGACGCGCTGATGCAGCTGCCGGTGCAGCTCCCTGGCTCAGCAGCACCGCCCGCAGCGGACTCGCATAGTGGGACAGCGGGAAGCGGCGGTGGGGGCAGCAAGCCCAGTTGGGGCAGCGCGATCTCCAGGGTGCAGGCGGCGTCTCGTGTGGTGGCAGCGTTGTCGGACGGCGGGGTCCTGGCCGCGGGAGCTGGAGTGGGGGCAGGGAACGAGGGAGCACATGGCCGTGGGTTCGAGGCGGCGGGGGCGCAACAGCAGGCGGCGGGCGCGGGCGCGGGCGCAGGGGCGAGCGCTGAAGCGCCGCGTGTTGGCACGGGGTACGAGTACGACGGCTTCGGTGAGTCAGGAGGAGCCCTGTACTGTACAGGGTGCAAACCTTCCGAGCAATGTGGTCTTGATACCGGTAGCAACTGCGGTAGAGCTGTGCACGCCGGTTGTACACCTGTTACGCTAGGACACCTGCGCCCGCTGCGACTTCAGGTGGCAACGTTCAGCCATGTTTACATGTAGAGTGATGCAAGTAGTGCGCATGCAGCCAGCACCCCTTGAGTGTGCCCTACATTGATGCGTGCATGGCAGGCCTGCCCGTGCCACACGGTTCCGGCGGCGGGCACAATGACGCCGGCGGCGGCCACAGCGGGGGCGGCGCCCGTGGCGGCGGCGGCGCTGGCGGCCCGGCGTCTGGCGGCGGTGCCGTCAGCAGCAGCTTCGCATCAGTGACGGCGGGCAGCAGCAGCAGCCTGGCGGACGATGAGCTGGCCAGCCTAGTGTCCATGTATGAGCTGCCTCCCATGGCCATGCCGCCAAAGTTCGACTTTGGGGACATGGACCTCGGCGACCTTGCTGCGAAGTGAGGCAGAGGGAGCCCGCTGGCAGCTGCCGCGATGTGTGCGAAGGAGGGAGGGTGGTGAGAGGCTGGAGGTGAGAGGTGGGTGTCGCCGATGCGACGGGTTTTGTTGCTGGCGGTTGTGGATGTGGCCGCAAGGGGGGAGGAGGGCTGTGGTGCATGGGGTTGCGGATGCGGCTGGATTACACAGGCGCTTCGGGTCGGCCGTGGATAGATTCCCTCTTAAAGATACTGTGAAGGCTCACGGTTGCGGGGTTGTCTAGGTCTGATCTTGGCTGAACGGAGCGTTCGGAACCAGGTTCTGGGTGACCTACGAAAGGAAGCAAGCTATGGCGTGCAGAGGCATCGGCGCCACACATGAGGGCAGGATGGCACTTGAGCGCAAGGTATGAGATGGCGCTTGGCGGGCATCGGTTGCGGGGTTGGGTGCGCGGGGGGCAGCTAGTAGGTGAGCAATCGGCACAGGACAGATTACCAGGACAAAGCATCAGGAGACGTACTAGCAGCAGCAGAAGCATTGATAACAGGGCCTGGCCAGCACCGCACCTTGTCTCCCTAAAGTGCCCCGGTCAGCACCCCGTAGGGATGTATTAGGAACCTCGTCCCCAATGTGAGCGGCATGTGCTTCGGCAACTGCCATCGACTGAGATGGTCTGGGCTGTACCGCACCAACACTTATTTCTGTCAGCACCTACCTGCACACGGGACGTTTTGTGCGTCCTGGTCGTACTCTTCTGTCACGTGACTAGTCTACACAGATTGGCTGTGGTTAGGTAGAGGTGTTACCACACGGTTTACGCACCATTTTTCACATCGTGCACACCTGCTTGTGTTGCGGACTGCAGCTTACGCGGAAGGGTGTTACCGAGACGGCGTTACGGTTTGTTTGTGTGGGGTAGTGTGGGGCCGCGATTGCCCTGCGCCTGTGGAACGGTGCAGACCTGAGCGCAAGTCCCTTGCTTTTGTACTGCATGCCTGCATGAGGGCTTTGTTGTAGGGGACGCCGGACGGTCTGTATTTCCACAGGCAGCTCGTGTGGTGCCCAGTCTCAGATAGCAGAGGACCAACACCAGGCCATGTTCATTGAGAGCGGCAGTGTGCAATGTGTGAGTGCAACATATCATGCTTTACGCTGATCTGCGAAAGACGCTTGCCGCGCAGGTTTAGCACATGCTGACGGTGACTCTGCATTTGAGGTGTGCAACCCCTGGGCGGCGGAGGTTGGCTTTCACCTGACGTACGGCGGCCTACCGGCGCATATGCGCTTATGCGGTTCTCCGTTGCGTTCATCCTGGGCCTGTTTCGGACGACAGGGACTCAGGGGACACCCTATAAACTTCTGTCCGAATGTTCTGCTGTAAGGAAAGCTGATGCATAAGGTCGCCGTAATTCTGGGGCCATGCCTACATGGATTCCTTCACATTGACGGCTCGGCTGTTCGGCTCTGCCTTCCGATGCTCTTGCCGGCCGTTGACGCTGCATTGCTGTCGGCCAGCAGTAGCCATTGACAAATGACAACTGCAGAAGATCTTATATTCCTCCATCCAAGGGGCGCGTTCGTAACGGTGTGCATGTCCACGTGGCCTCCACATACCCGGTTGAGATTGTGACCCATGGGTCAGGGGGCGGGCTTGTGCCTCGCGCTTATCCTGTAATTGCGGCACTGGTGTTGCAGAACTGCACTCTAAAAGCATACAAAATCCTACTAACCATCTCCTAAGTACAACCGAATTGGCCAATTGCATTCTAGCTCCTCCTGGCTCCTCGGTCCCTGGACGTAGGGTTCGGACAATTAAAGGGGGATGAGAATCTGTGACGCGTATAAAGACGTGGGCGCTTCCTCGGTTTCGCTATCAAGTTGTTCGCAGCCAGCGACACAGGACCCCAGGACAATATAAAGGAGTAGTAGCCTTATCACACCATCATGTGGAGCCGTGTCTCGCCAAGCCTTTCGCTCCTGGCGCTCGCCGCGCTGCTTGCAGCTGCTTCCGCGCAGCAAAGGCCAAGCCAAGGTCCTCCCCAGGAGCTTTGCAGCACAACACGTGCGTGCAGTAATTCGTTATCTAGATCTGGCACTAGTACCGGCACTATGTATGCGAAAGCGGGCCTCAGCGTACCCGACAGCTGGTTCAGCAGCAGACCGTGGACGTGCGCTGTACGTTCGCTTGCCTGACGACACTTCCAGGAGGTTCTTTTCGTGGGCACGCACAAGCAATGCCTGCCCTGCGTGCGGTTGTTGGATGTACCAGCTTGCACGGAAAGCTACGGTCCACATCCAGCTTGGACAGGCTTGAACTTCCGTTCCCGCCTCCTTCTGCCCCCTTTGCCATGCAGTAACGCTCACGGACGTGTACAACCCGTCCAGCACCGTCCTGCCCACGGGCGCCCTGCTCGGCGCGCTGGCATCTGCTGGCGTGGACCTGGACGATGACGACAATAGCGTTGTAGGTCACACCTGGCCACACCGGGAGCCACCAATTCTGTACGCACACTTGCTTCTGCCACCTGCTGCAAGAGGCGGCAGGTCCAGCGTGGACAAGCCAATAGCCCTCGAAGCCGCACATACTTGCACCTCCTTGCCCCAGCGCTTTGTCCGGCCTCCTCTTGAGGTGGTGTTGAGCTGTAGAGCTCTGCTGCCCTTTGCGTTGCTTGCCCCCTTGCGCGGGGGTGCCCCAGGGCCAACAGCAGCCCGTCAACGTGTCCCTCACCGGCATCATGACCGCCACCACGGACCCCGTGTTCCTGGGGCCCAACGCCACCGCCAGCAACACCAACCAGACGGTAGGTGTGCGGGCCGGGGTGCGTGGTGCAGCCGCTTGAGCTGGGTGGGTGCTGAATGCAGCAGAGGCTTGCCGTGGGATGACTGTCCACAAGCAGGTAATGAACGATGCCGCACAAGGGCTCACCGGGTGTGTGCTGCTTGTGTGGCTGGGTGGCACCAATACGTGAGGAGGTAGGGGCCTTCGCGACCCATGTATGCCGCCAAGGCCCTGATACGACAAGTTGGTCCTGCTGGCAGGCGACCATGGGCTTTATTGCGGTTACGCTGCACATGCGCTGCATGACAAGTACCGGTGAGCCCCCACTGCATTGCTTACCAGCAAGCGCGCGCTGGTTCGTTGCTGCAGGTTGGCAACGTCACCAGCGTGTGCATCACCCTCACCGCCGACCCCACCCAGTCGCTGGGCTACTGCACCAACACCATCGTGGTAAGGGGCCATATGCACCACTGCAGCCCCGAGTTCTACCGGGTTTCAGCGGTGACGGGGTCATGTCCAGCCACGTGTACTTGCTCTATGCCTCTAGCTAGGTGAAGCACAATCCCTGCGGCCGCTGCACGGACCGTGCGGTTGCCCCTCCTCGTCCTCACTCACTGTCCTGACCGCAGTTCGGCACGTACGGCGACATCGCGTTCCTTGGTCCCTTCCTGGACAACCCGGTATGCGTATGGCGTGCGTGCGTGGTGCTTGTCGTGCAGTGCCTAGGAGCGTTCCATCCTGCTGGGAAGTGTGGCTCAGGAAGGGGGGCTTGCACGGCTCCAACGCCAGAAGGCCCATGGCCTAGTGATGGCCTCGTGGGGCAGGAATCGCAAGCCGCACGCACTGGTGCACACTTGCTTACCTGTACTCCTTTAGCCCGCTTACTGTTCTCCGGCCCGCTTGCTGGCCTAAGGTCGACCGACCGTACACACCGTACTGTAGACTACTGTGACGATGCACGCACCTGCTGCCGATACCGAGAGCTTACAATAAAGCACCAGCGGATGGTTGCTATAAGCACTATAATGTGCGACCCTGACATCCTAGGTATGCCTCTTGCGCCCAATAGCGCACTGCCTAATTCCGCATCTTACATACCCACAGAACGCCACGTTCTACAACCCTGTGGTGGGCGGCACCGGCATCTTCAACGGCGCCTCCGGGACCGTCAACGTGACGGTGTTGGAGAAGGGCAACAGGTGGAGGTACGACATCGCCCTGCTGAAGGAGCCCACGTGCTCAGCGGCATGAGCGAACAAAGCGCACCGTATCAGGACAGCGGCGGCTGACGTGTGAGCGAAGAGGTGTGTTGGGTGTTGGTGTTGCGCTGCACGCACGTCCGCTGTCCTTAGTACAGTCCTTGTGTACGGGCTTCTGCCGGCGTCATGTGCATTGACGTTCATTGCAGCTGCTGCACACGGCATCCTGTAACGCAAGGGTTGGATTATATTCTGCGTGACCGTGGGAGTTCCCTCGGTCGGTGATGGGCTATGCTGCTGCTGGTGCGCAAGTTGAAGTTGACTATTGGCAGGTGCACGAATGCATCGGACGAATTGACCCAAGGGGTGCAGCAGAAACATCGGCGCTCCGTTGCCGTGCGCTGTGCCCGCTGCTGTGCACTGTGGGAGCTGGCCGACAATGTGAACGCATTGTTGCCCAAGGATAGAGCAGGGCGTGGCTGTTACACCAGGATGTGATGGTACGCACGTGTACGAATGTCCCTTGTTGTGTCTTGAACGTAACGAAGCCGCCGTGGCATGCGTCCCAACCGAGGAAATTGGTACCATCACTTACCATGAGTCAGCACAGTGGTGCAAATGTTGTAATTGAAGCATGTATATGTATACCGGTAGAATAGATATCGCCCAACTGTCTAGCCTATGTCACGTGGAAGACCGAGCCGTTACCCTGTGACGCTCACCCAGCTGCATGTGACAACCGCTACGGTAGCTAGATAGGGCGCCACAAAGTGTGACGCCCAGGATGGATGTAAAAGCTGATAGTGTACAACAGCGTGTGACGTCCAGGATAGATGTGACAGCTGGCTAGGGCGTCGCAGCGTGTGACGCCCAGCATGGTGTGACAGGGTGTGGCACCCAGATCATGACCGGGCGTGACAGTTAACTAGGGAGTGAGTTACAGGGCGTGACGCCCGCCCGGCAGCGTGGTGATGCCCAGCGCAGGGCGTGGCAGGCCGTGTGCCTGTGCCAGGTAGGGTATGACCAGGTGCGACAGACGGTGTGCTACATCAGCAGGAGGTCACTGACACGCACCTGGCACATGTGCGTGCGGCGGCCAGCCAGCCACGCCCCCGCCTTCGCGAACCTCAAGTGAATTTTGACGTGTATCACGGTTATATAGTAATTTCACCTGTTCTTTTGCATCTCCCGTCTTGCCCTTGTAGTCTAGGCGGTTAGGATACGTGGCTTTCACCCGACCTACATCTATGTACGCACGGGAACCCACGCGACCCGGGTGGTAGCTCTGGTGGCGACCGTGGTGTGAAAGGCAGCACCATAGTTGTATTAAAGCGCGCTCGGACTGTCCGGACAGACGTTCATCACTTATACATTAGCTGCATGGGCTCGCTGCATGGGGTCTGGGCTGGTGCGGCCACCGTTGTGAAGCTGCTGCTGCGGTGGCTGCGTTGCTGTGGCTGTGGTGGGTGCGTCCGCATGGGCGGGAGGCGTAGGGGCAGGCATAGCGGCCTTGGCAGACGTGGTGTTGGGTGCGGTGGCGGCAGGGGCAGGGTTGGGGGTGTGGACGGAGGTCTTGGCGGTTGGGATGGCGGGGTCCGCATTGCCGCCAGCAGGTAGGTTGGTGGCAGGGGTGGTGGCGGCGGTGGCAGGACGGGGGTCGGTTGCGGGTGAGGAGGCCGGTGCTGCCAGCTTTGCGGCCGATGCTTTGCCAAGCAGGTCCGGCAGCTTGCTTGGGCCCCTTCTCACGGGGTGGCGGTGCTGTGGGGTTGTGGGCTGTGGGCCGGCGGGTGGAAGCGGTGGTGGGGCGCATGGAGGGTCCCGCTGCGCCGGTGGGGGTAGGCGGGGTGGGAGGGGCGGGTGCTGGGCCCGCGGCCAGGAAGTTGCAGCGTTGCACCGGGATGGTGTGTGAGCGCAGCTGCTCAATGCGCAGCCGGCCGGTCCACAGTGCACCGCCAGCGTCGATGAACTGGTAGGAGTGCTCCCTGTCCGTCGGCACGTGGAACCCCGGCCTGATGCGCACAACCCAGCGGCTGTCCTCCTGGCTGGTAAGGGTGTACGCGGCATGGATGGCGGCGATGGGGATGCCCAGCAGCTGGCTGAGTACGAGGGCGCGTTGCGCCGGCCGTACTGCCGGGTTTCCCCCAATGACGAGGTACTCCCGGCTGCCATCACCTGCATCCGCCAGGAGCAGCTGGACGGGCTGCCCAATCTGCGGCCGCAGTGTGATGTATGGCTCCCGGTCGCTGACGTACGTATTGCTGAATGCGGCTGGCCAGCTGCGAGCCCACAAAGATGGGGAGGGCGTACCGGTACGGCTGGCAGCTGGGATGCTGCATTACTGTGTCAGGCTTCTGCAGGCCGTACATCTCCCCAAGGCGGGCAACCTCTGGTGTCGGCAGCGGGGGGAGGCTGGGGGAGCTGGCAGTGCTGGTGGGGTCAGTGGTGTTGGTGGAGCTGGTGGGATCGGTGGAGGCGCTGATGGGGGTAGTGGGAGGCTGGGGTGGGGGGAAGGTCTCGCGTAACGCGGTTGGTAGGCAGCGGTGGATGCCCTGGGCGGCCTGGAAGGCCGCCTCAGGGCCATGCTCCGTGCAGATGGCTACATGGAATTTCAAGTGAACTCCATTGTCTGTAATCCGCTTTCCGCCGCTGAGTTGCTGCAGAGCGGTTTCGCGGATGACCATCGGCGGGTCCGACGTTGCGCGCTGACGGCGCGACCTGGTGGCCGCCATATCTAACAATCCTACCGCTATCCTAAAGATGAAAGGCAACTAGAAAGTCATGTCGGAGGGAAAGCCGCGCAGCCTGTAGACCCGTGGGTCGCTAAGGTCAGGGCAACGTGTTGTGAGATCTGAGCTACTTGACACCGAAGCTCATGGGACCGCGATGGTTAGGTTAGGGTTTTACAGGGGACCTCTTCGGTCGGGGTGTCGTACCACACCCACCACCCCGAGAGGGCAACGAGACAGCCCTCCCAAAGCAAACAAGCCTGCTACTGCCCAGGCCTAGTATAGTTATCGTGGCGAGGGCGGCATACCATGAAGTCCTATGCTCAGCCGGCTTGTCCTATGCAAACCACCAGGGAGGAGTCAGTGCCCTGGCCCCGTGGGAGTGCTCCACAGACCACCGCGAACCTCAAGTGAATCTTGACGTGTATCACGGTTATATACTAATTTCACCCGTTCTTTTGCATCTCCCGTCGTCGTCGAAAAATTTGAGCCCTTGTAGTCTAGGCGGTTAGGATACGTGGCTTTCACCCGACCTACATCTATGTACGCACGGGAATCCACGCGACCCGGGTTCGAGTCCCGGCGAGGGCATTTTTGTGCTCTCAGTGACTGACATTGCTGGTAGGTAGCTGTTTTGTTCTGGTTATACAGTTGGTGAACTACCTTTCTGTCAGCAGCAGCCACTTCCGTACGTCCTCGGACGCTGCACGCCGCCGCCGCTCGGTGTATGTCAGCAAGGGATGCACTGCTGCTATGCAGGCTGCTATGCTGTCACACGCGGAGCGTGTCGCACCTGGTCACACCCTACCTGGCACGGGCTCATGGCCTGACACGCCCTGCGCTGGGCATCACCATGCTGCCGGGCGGGCGTGACGCCCTGTAAGTCACTCCGTAGCTACCTCGCCCTGTCATGATCTGGCTGGGTGCCACACCCTGTCATCACACCATGCTGGGCATCACACGCTGCCGCACTACACGTGCCCTAGCCAGTTACCTGTCACAGCCGGGCTGCCGGGCGTCACACCATGTCACACCTACCCTGGGCGTCGCACGCTGTCTGCCAGGCATCACAGATCACACCTGGGGCTATCCAGGGCAGGGTCCAGGGCCGCCAACGGCGAGGACCAATTGGTTTCCCACTTTCCCCTGACTGGAAGCCACTGAGGAGAGCCTGCGTGGGAATCACGTGCCCTGAGCCTGACAGCAACCCGTAGCATGTGGATCCTGCTGACAGCACCTGAAGGGTGCGCCTGCACTGCAGCGGCATGTGGAGTAGGTAGGGCGGGGTTCAGCCTTGCGCTTGACCCTCATATATATATATGGGGAGCGAGGCAACTCATACGCATGCGGGAACTGAGGGGCAGTTCTGCATTAGCAGCCCTCGGCGTCGCAGACCTCGCGCCGTGCAATTGCTTGAATGTGGGCTCACCTGCAACTTTAGGCTAGCGCGCTTGCCACGGGTTGGCGTAGGACGAGGTCGGCGCAGCCGACCCCTTGCATTGGGTCGGTAGTGGATGGGCGCCTTCCATACCACCTTTTTTTTTTTTTTTAAGGGCCTGGCAGGAGGCCCTTAACAGTGACTCATGCAAGCGAGGGCACTGACCAGGGTTTGGTGAACGTAATATGCCTATCCCGCGTTGTTTGCATGCTTCTTGAGGAGGTTTGCTTCTTGTGCGGGGAGAGACTATGGGGCAAGTGGCATGGGGCCTGTGTTCGTGGAAGGTCCGTAGGGGCTCCATGGGGAGGGAAGCAAAAGCAGCATTCGGGAGGCTGCTGCCGGCTAGTTAACTAATACAGCTGACTTGCATCCGTATCCCCTGGGAAGAAGGGTAGATGCGCGCCGCGACAGGGGTGCTGCTTGCGTTCTGTGGATGTGAGGCTGTGAGCCAGCAGTGTTACACTGTGGGAGAAGCGGGGGGTCGGTCCGGTCCGGTCCGGTTCTGTGGGTGTGTCGTCGCGAGGAGCTGTGTGGGGCCCAGACCAGGCTGAGGTAGCGAGAAGTTGCGGCCCGATTTCCGTGAGTTGTACGTTGTTGGAGCTGGTGGCTCCTATATATCCATACATCGCGAGGGGTGGGAAACCCCGTTTCCTCAACGGTGGGCAAGTGGGGGCCAGCCCTGTTTCCTGGTTGGGCAGGGCTGGGCTTCAGAGGGGAATCAAAACTTCACTACTGTACAGGGCGCCGCGCGCCGGGAGCGTAGGGGACTGAAAATGCTGCCAGATGCTGCTGGATGCCATGTTTCCTGCCCGAAGGCATGTCGTGTGTGGTGGCAGGGCGGGTGTCCCCAGTCACTCTCCGCACAAGGAAACGCGCAGCGCTGTACATGGCTGGGAATGCACATGCTGGCGAGACAACAGGATCAGCACTGTATCAAGTCCGCGGCGCAGCGCTCCCACCTTCCCACATACCTACCTAGCTACTACGGTACTCCCACCGACCTTGCAGCCCGGGCAGCAGCCGCGCTCCTACGGCGCCCCTGCGCCAGCACACAGCTGACGCGCAACCAGCCGCCAGCCTGCTGCCTACGTCCACAGCTCCCCACCAGCACCTCGCTCGCCTTCCTCATGCACCTTCTGGAACCGTGCGCTACACACGCATCAGCCGGCCGCCCTGTCATTCACATGTATGGCTCCTTGCGCTGGCGCTTCCCCCACCTTGCCGCCACCGCTGCGCCGTCGCTACCACTGCGCTCTGCCGCTGCTGACACAGGCTGACACGGCCCCGCTTGGCTGGCAATGCCTGATTCCCCTCCACTCCGTCCGCCTCCTCCTGCACCGCCGCCACCGCAGCCGGCAGGTGCGGCCCTTGGCCGCGCAGAGTGCAGTGGTCAGGTGCTGACGCCATGCGCTACACCGCCGCCCATGAACTGGGCCCGCTGCAGTATGCCGCCCGGGGGAAGCTGCTACCGGATGCGCCGGACCTGCTGAGCTGCTTCTTGGCTATCAGGGCGTTGTCCGTCCGGTATGGCTGCTTCGTGCTTCCCGCCCATGTGCGTGAGCAGGCGGATCACCTGGGCTCCCTTCTCCACCACCTCGGTATCCGAGGTGGATCATATGCCCTGTAGTAGACCCTTCCGTGCCTAATGTATAAGTGATGAACGTCTGTCCGGACAGTCCGAGCGCGCTTTAATACAACTATGGTGCTGCCTTTCACACCACGGTCGCCACCAGAGCTACCACCCGGGTCGCGTGGGTTCCCGTGCGTACATAGATGTAGGTCAAGTGAAAGCCACGTATCCTAACCGCCTAGACTACAAGGGCAAGACGGGAGATGCAAAAGAACAGGTGAAATTAGTATATAACCGTGATACACGTCAAAATTCACTTGAGGTTCGCGAAGGCGGGGGCGTGGCTGGCTGGCCGCCGCACGCACATGTGCCAGGTGCGTGTCAGTGACCTCCTGCTGATGTAGCACACCGTCTGTCGCACCTGGTCATACCCTACCTGGCACAGGCACACGGCCTGCCACGCCCTGCGCTGGGCATCACCACGCTGCCGGGCGGGCGTCACGCCCTGTAACTCACTCCCTAGTTACCTGTCACGCCCGGTCATAATCTGGGTGCCACACTCTGTCACACCATGCTGGGCGTCACACCGCAGGGAAGGGCCCCCCCTGTCTCCCCTGTCTCCCCTGTCACATCCTGGGCGTCACACGCTCGCTGCCGGCCGTCACACCCTTGGCTCTGGCCTTCGTTGTGCCAAGTGGTATAATGCTGGCATTTGTGCATTTCCATTCAGCAGGCCCGGCTGTTGCACTTACTTCGTTCTTGCCCAAACGTTTGTTACAGGTCGCAGCATGGCGCACAAGCCAGGGCCTGCCGTCCACACGATGACACGTGCACATACACTCTCGCAGGGCAGCTTGGAATTGCTGGGAGAGTGACACATACACATTGGAGCCACACAGCCGGTACTACAAACCGCAGGTAGCGAGGTTGGCCCCTTAGGGCCGCCCAGGCTCTTTAAAACGCTGGCAACTCCAACCCAACGCACACGACAAAGCACACATGCATGCCATCAGGGGGCATGCCGCACGTTGGCACTTCGCTCGTGCGCCCTCAAGGGCCTCAACCCTCAAGCAACGCACGAGCGATAGCGAGTACCGGCACCCAAAGGTGGGTTACCGTCATACAACAGCAGTGACCCAACACGGTAAATGCCATCCGCTACTTCTCATATGTCAAGCTGCAAACACGGCGGGATCTGTGCTTATTTGCACCATATACGTGCACAAGGAAGCTTGTATGTGCGCCCTCGCTATTCCTATTTATGTGCTGCTGCTGCTGCTGCTGCGTATGATGGCGCACGGCGCCGCCGCCAGCGCCGCAATGGTTGCCTTGGCGCCCGCCCCCGCCCCCTGGCGGCTGGCCACCAGCTGCTGCAGCTCGGCCTCCGCCTCGGCGTAGGCCTTGTGGTTCCAGAATTTGATGCCGCACACGTCCGCCACCTCGTCAATGATGGCCAGCATGCCGTCCAGGTCCTTGCGGCTGAGGTGCAGCGACATGCACAGCCGGATGCGGGCCAGCAGTGGCGGCGCAGCGGGCGGCCCCACCGACACCAGCGCCAGGCCGCGCTCGAGGCACATCCGGCTGAACTTGGCCATGGCCGGCACGGAGTAGGTCATAATGATGATCACAGGGCTGTCCCAGCTGCCAACCACGTTGAGGCCCATGGTCAGCAGCTTGGCGCGCATGTAGTTGAGTTGTCCTGCACGGCAGCGACCTTGCTGGCGCCGCGTGTGCTGCCGTCGCGGCTGGTGACCACCTCCAGCGCGCCCAGCACCTGCTGCGCCACGCCGGGCGGGATGGAGCAGGCGTACAGGTGGCCGGGGCTGTGGCGGCGCAGGTGGTCGATGATGACCTTGCTGCCGGCCAGGTAGCCGTCGATGGCGCCAAACGACTTGGACAGCGTGCCCATCAGCAGGTCGATGTCCCGCGGGTCCACGCCCGCGTGCCCGCAGCAGCCGCTGCCGTTGGCGCCCAGCGCGCCCAGGCTGTGCGCCTCGTCCATGAAGCTGTACGCCTTGTACTTCTTGCACACAGCCACGATGTCGCGCAGGTTGCACACGTCGCCGTCCATGCTGTCGATACCCTCGATCAGCACTCATACCTTGTCCCATGCCTTGCTGCTGCTGGGCTGGCCGCGTGCCAGGGCCTCGCGCAGCAGCTGCTCCAGGTGCTTGGCATCGTTGTGGCGGAACACGCGGATGGTGGCCCCCAACAGCCGTGCGCCGTACACGATGGAGCTGTGGTTGAAGGCGTCGGACAGGATGAGCGAGCCCTTGCCGGCGAGGGCAGGGATGGCCAGGGCGTTGGTGGCGAAGCCCGTGCCGTACGTGATGGCCGCCTCCACGCCCAGGAACTCGGCCAGCAGAGAATCCATGCGCTCGTGCACCAGCGTGGTGCCGCTTGCCACGCGGGAGCTGCTGTTGACGGCGCCAAAGGTGCGGATGTTGTCCTTGACACGTGGCGTGATGTAGGCGTCCGTGGAGGTGAAGCCCAGGTAGTCGAAGGAGGCGAGGCTGGCGCACTTGGAGCCCTCGTGCAGGGCATACTTGGGGCCCTCGACGCCACTGCGGACGGCGCATGGGGAGGCAAAGCACGCAGGAGGTGTGGGTTCGGCCAGGGGCGCACGGCCAATCAGGGCATGCATGCAGACTGAACACGTGCCGTTATACGGTAGATAGGGCAGCGATACCGACAGCACCGAACCGACAGGACCCTCAGCGCTCGAGAACTGCCCCAGGCCAGGTGCCCCACCGAGCTTTCACCCCCATGCACGTACTCCCCAGGAGCCGTAGCACTATGCATGGCCCCCGCTGCCCGGTGCCAGGTATCACGTGGGTCCCTGCACCAGCGTGCGCTTCATGACGTGCAGCGCCCCGTCCTCCACGCCACACACAGGCCGGTTCCACAGGTCCTGCACTGCGCCGTACAGGCGGCGGATGAAGAAGTCCTGCTGTTTGTCGCAGATGGGGGCGTACCCGGGCCTGGCTCCGGCCCGGGGGTACAGCAGGGAGTACAGGAAGTCGCACAGGCGGCCCAGCAGCGACACCGTGCCCTGCCTGAGCATGGGGGCCACAGTGAGGGGGCACAGGGAGGGAGCAGGGGGCGGCAGCGTCAGCAAGGGAGGGGCCTGGCGCTCCGTGATCACATGCAGGTGTGATGCAGTGGGTTGCGGCGGCAATGCGGGTGTGCTGCTTATGCCCATGATTGCTCACCAGAGGATGGCGCTGAGGGCAACTAGCAGCGGAGCCTTGTAGGCTGCAGCGTCGGGGACGGCGCCATTGCCACCCATGATGCTGCTCCGGCTAGAGGAAGGAAGCGTAACTCAAGCTGATGTATGTACTGTAGATGGTCAAGGTTTTACAAGCTTCAACGTTCTTTTCCAGTGACCTATAGTTAGTCACAAGACTTCTTCCGGACTAGGCAGTAGTGGTAAGCTGAGCTTGTACTATTGCTTTGATTATGTGTTGTAGATGCGTTGTTGGTATCGAGCTCTGGAGACCGGGGCCGCTATATCGGCAGCGCAAGTGGCATCGAGCGTGACAAACGCCTAACCGCCCGCGCGGGCTCGGTGTCGAGCAGGGCGCGATGCAACTCGCCTTCGAGGGGTGCAGCCTCCCTGTCCCAGCAAATGCCTCCAGCGTTCCTTGTATATACTTCAGAGTTCCACAGTCATGGATTCACCAAGCATACAAGCCACAAAGCAACAGAACTTCGCGAGACTGCACAACGCGCAACAGCCAGTCAGGCCTACCTTACCAGTCCAGTATTCAAGTGACATAACGCATCTTGCTATCCACCTTTGGTCCTCAATTGTAAAGCCGGCAGCCCTTCCCAGCGCTTCCTCTGGTGCATAGGACCTTCCCGGTCAGCCCTCGCCCGCTCACCCACACCACCATGAGCTCGGCCGTGCTCTCCCGCCCCGCCGTTCCCACCGTGTCCCTGCCGACCGCTGCCGGCGCCGTTGCGCTGCTGGGCATGGCGTGCCGTGCCGTGGCGCAGCAGGCGCAGCCCGCCGTGGAGGCCGCCCCCAGCGGCGTGGCGGCGCTGGTGGCCAGCCTGGCCCAGCGCCTGCCCGGCCTGTGGGGCAGCCTGCCCGGCATCATGGTGGCACTGGGGGCGGTGATCATGTTGCAGCACATGCTGGCCGCAAGCGCCAAGCCCAAGGCGCACAAGCTGCCGACCATTCCAGAGGAGGTGAGGCGCACGGCAGCAGGGCTGCTGGTCCTGGCCATGGCCGTGTACGGTACCTTGCTTGGCAACGCACCAACGGCCCGCCCTGGCTCACTTATTAAGGGTTGCTCCACCGGTGGGCGTTGCATCCTGATGCCTCAGGAGGTGGACCGTCACTGTGCGGCCTGGGTGCCTGCCCCGCCTGTGCCGCACTCGACCGAGGAGTACCGCCAGCCCTCGGTCATTGATGAGGGATGAAACATTGACGACATGGTCATACCTGCCTGCTACAGGCTCATTGCATGCCTGTAATCAGACTCAGACTCAGAAACACACAGAAAATAGACGTGCAGGCATGCCCCAAAATTCTTATATCGTCGGAAAGGACCTGTCAGCCAAGGCAGAGCACCCGCGCCTCGGCCTTGGTTGGAACTGCCTGCCCAAACGCGCACGAGGACATGTCCCGAGCGAGCTGACAAGCATAGCACGGCTTCCGCACGACTTGATATCCTCAGAATGTCTATAATCATATAATAGGATTTGTCAAATTGCGTTCTAGGCAAGCCGCCCGGACTGCGACGAGACCAAACCACACCATAACCCACACAATCGTATCGCCTGACCGCGCTTGCGCGACATGGCTGGCATATCCAAAAGACAGCAGCAATGGACTATTTTCCTGACGAAGATAACCCTCACTCTGCTGGCTTTGGCACTGCCGGCTTCCCCCGATCAGTCTCCATGCCTCCACACGGCTGCGGGCAACGAGCGATGGGCAATGCCCAGCCGCAACCGGGCGCCGACCAGAAACAGCCAGGAGTCCGCATTGGAGCCGGGCGGGTTGATTTGCAAACCGCGCCACAACTCGATCTCAGACACATGCCATGACCCTATGGGCATGGCGCGCACTACTCTGCGCGATACAAGATGTATGGCTCACCCGTGTGATTGGCGTCAACTGGCTGAGGCGACAAGCTCGCGACCTACGCGACACTGCTCCGCGATGGCTTACCCCTATGCCCCAGGTCCCGCTCTCCCCCCACCGCACCCAGACAACAAGAATACTCTGCAGCTCATTAATCACCATCTTCATCAGCCACGAGTGAAAGACAAACCACCTTGGAAAGACGTGGGTCCGTGGGACGCTGACAGCCGTTCGGCCTGTGACCTCCCTCGGGCCCCATATCGCTGTCTAGCTTTCTTAAACCTCAATGCTCAAGGGGTAGATATTGAGCGTGAACCCAAAGCCCCGGCCCCTTGCGTTTGGTACCCTTGTTGGTCCATGTGCTGCACGCTCGCAGGAACGGCAGGAAAGTGTGCGGGCGAAAACACTGCAACTATACATTGTCAATTGTGCAATCCTAATGTAAGCATCGTTGACTTGGCTGCGCGCAATGCTTGGGCCCCGTCGGCCTACGGCACGTGGCCGACGGCCCTAGCGGACGACGCCCCCCTGTGAGCACGACTGTCACGTCCCACCCCTGTTGCTACTTTGGGTCTGGTACACAGTTGTAACGGCTACTGTAGTACTGCTCTGGCTTGCTGCACATTGTTGGCATCACCTCCAACGGTGGGCAAATGCAGCCACGCCTGTGCAGCGGCAACCCAGCTTCCACTGTCCAGGTCACCACGGTCCCTCTGCCGAGAGGGAAGCGCCTCGAACCACCATTCCACGAATGCGGTTTGGTGTCGGGACAAGCACAATCGAGGCACCTGATTCTCATGGCCCTGCGAACATGCAACCAACCCCAATACAAACAGTGTGGCCACCACCCGCACGCCACTGGAATAGCCTGTACGTGCAGCAACAGGAACGCGACTTCTGTGTCGTACATGCAATAAATGCGCTTCTAGGCGGCCCCCACATTGACCCTCACCGAGTCCTGAGTACTGCAAAGCCGTCTCCCGACAACTATCCAGACAGCCACACAATAGGGCAGACCTAGAATTGTGGGAGACCGAATGCTACCACCCCGCGACAGGCTTCTTCGAGATTGGCTCCATGAATCATTACCTAAAGCACGACACAACCCTCGCAAATACGGAGGGGGCACAAGCACATCTGGCGCTCACACCGCTTGGTACTATCCAACCAAATGCGGAGCCATCAACATTTGCCGCTATCATGCGGATGCTCCGCCGCGGACAACAGCATGGCTTTGTGCTCCTGCACAATCAGCATGCTGTAGCCATCAAACCCGCAAACAACAGGTGGTACCGCCTTGACTCACTTGCCGCCAATCCCCAACTCATGGGACCTCGAGTGGGCAAATGCCCATGGAACAGTCTGCATCCTGCAAGCAGTTACACGGGGACAAGCCCCACCAATGGCACTTGCAAATATGACGCACGTGCTGGCTGGCATACCACCACCAGCCGTATGGCCCCCCCACCCCGGAACAGCTCACACAACAGCCACACAAGCCCCGCGCCCAACAGCTGACGCCGTGACCCCGCGAAACACGCCCAGCCACCAATGCGCACGCACGCTGCTGCAAACTTGCACACCTAGGACACGCCGTCCCCAAGTCCCGCCCCGCCCCCAGCCCCCTGCGACACGCCCACCCCAGGCTCCACGGCCTGTAACCCCGAACAGCCCCCGTGCCGAGCAACCCACACCCCCTGTACCAACAGGACCAACTGCCGTACACGCACAAACAGGAGACACAGGCACCGCCCCTGGCCCGACGACCCCCGCCACCCCGCAAGGGAACATACAAACGCACAGGCAAGCGGCCCCCAACACAGCTACCTCCACATTGTCACCCACAACATCAGAGGCTTGTCTGGGAACCTTAGTGCCGCCATACAAGATGCCGCCAACTGGAAAGCGGACATCATCATCCTTACCGAAACAAAGACCACAGGTCGCGAAACCCGCCTTATCCAAGCGGCCAAACGGGGATTCGCCACAGCCGGCATGCGCACATTCCAGTCCTGTCGCCCCTGGCACAAGAACCACAGGAAACGGTCGGCGGGGGTGCTCATTGCCCTCGACAGCCGCATCAGCCGCCCTGAGCACATTACCGCAATCAGCGTCCCGACAGCCCTGTCCGGGTATGTCTGCCACTGCCGCATATACACCCCCAACAGCGTCCCCATGCACGTCATCGGGGTGTACTGCACCCCCAACGACACCTACGTTCGTGCCGATATCTACCACTACCTGACGGAAGCAACCCGCAAGGCTCAAAAGGAAAATGCGCACGTTGTAGTTGGGGGCGACTTCAACGCCGTCCTCCACGCCAAGGACCGCACACCACACCACCAGCTCGACGTCACTGACAAGCAGCACGCATCGCTCCTTAGCCGTGCCAAGCTCACCACTGTCACCAACCCGACCAAGGGCCGCGCCCACACATACACTCAGATACAGTACCATAAGGTAACACACACGAGCCGCATAGACGACGTCCTGATCAGCCACTCCCTGCGAGATGCGCTCGCTACGCACGCAAAAACACAGAGCAACGCCAGCGCATTCGAAACGGTAGAGGTGACAGGAGGAGACAATAGCGATCACTCACCCCTACACACGTACCTACCCCGTGCCGCTGTGCGGCTATTCACCGCCCGCGCACCCAACACCCCTCCCCCGCCGAGCCCGTGCCCCACCTTGTGGCAGCGAGTTGCCCTGCCCGATGAAAGGCCGATGCCGCACGAGCCACCGCCCGCATGTCAGTCGAGCTTGCCACCGACAACGCCGCGCTCCAGGCCTCCATGCTCCAGGCACAGAGTGCAATACAGCAAACGCTACGCGCCCTGCAGGACAAGCCCGACTCAGTGCGGGCAGCTGACCTCATGGAACAACTACGGAGCGAACCCCCGAATACAAGGGATCGATGTTGACGACCTTGCCGCGCACATGCAAAGAGCACTCACACAAGCATGTGCCATATTGGTTGAGGAATGCCCGAACAAGCCACCAACGGCAACTGGCCCCCGCCCCAACCGAGCCACTCAAAGGAAGCTGCGACGCTTACACCAGCAATTCAAAACAGCCAAAGCCCAGTACCGTGAGCTACTGCAACGCCAACGTGTGCAGACGCCGCCCACCACTCCAGATGCACGCAACGACAACATGCAACCTGAGCCCGCGCACCTCACCGGGGTGCTCAGTCCCCAACCCCCAGCCCCGCCGCCATGCATACTGGCACAGGCGCATATGGCGCTGACATCGGCGCTGAAACAGAAGACCACGCAGACCACAATGCCAACCTCAACCCACCGCCGACCAGCGACAACACGGAAGCCGCCGAAGCAGCGCAGAACATGCATGCCGCACGGAAAGAGTATCGATCCACATGTAAGGAATTCAGCAAACGGCAACGGAAGAAAGCAGAGAAAAGGTTCCAGAAACTGCTGGCCACACGTCCCCGCGTGGGGCACCGCAGCATCTTTCGTACGGGTGACCAGCCCAAAGGACTTCCCGCTGTGCGACACCCCAGCACAGGGACAATATGCACAGACGCGCCCGATATCTTGGACGCACTGCACAAGTACTACGGGGACCAAGCGGCCCCCGCATTTGAACCGCGAACGGGCCGCTATCTCCCAACCGAAGCCCCACGCAACTACCCCTGGGACCAACCCGGGGGATACGACAAATTCACACTGTGTGCGACGGACCCTCCCTCGCGTCCCTGCTCCCCAGCATTGCCGACACGTACAATTTCAGCACCTGCCTTACGCACCTATCCCGCAATAAGAGCCCTGGCCCAGACGGCATACCAAATGAAGCTCTTCGGCCCTCCCACCCGAAATGCAAACCACGCTGCACACCCTCCTGCAGCTCATGTGGGTTAAATCACACACGCCCGCCAGCTGGGCAGAGTCGGACACGGTCCTGCTGTACAAAAAGGATGACACCACAAACATAGCCAACTACCGCCCAATTGCCCTCGCAAACACACTGTACAAGCTATGGACTAGCCTGATCACATGCTCCATAGTTGACTTTGCCCCACTGGCCGCGCTGTTCAGCGCCGCCCAAGAGGGGTTCCTTGGCGGCAGAAACACCGAAAGGCAAACTCAGAACCTACTCCATGTCATTGAAGACGCTGCGCCACGTCCAGAGACCTGTACGTGGCGTACATAGACTTCTCCTCCGCCTTCAACACCATAGATCACGACCGCCTCCTATGGATCATGTATGACCTCGGCCTCCCACTAGACCTGATCGGTTGTGCGTAACCTGTACAAAAGCGCCACAACCCGCATCCGCACGGAACATGGCCGGACGGAACCAATACCAATACAGAGGGGTACAGTGCAAGGAGATACCCTTTCGCCCCTGCTATTTATCATCTTCCTCGAACCCCTCCTCCGCTGGCTGCACGTGGGGCGCAGGGGATACACCTATGGAAGCCTCACCCCGCACAGAATGACGAGCACCATTTCGCCGCTCGTGCACGCCGACGACCTGGCGGTAGCCACAAACACGCTTGAAAACCTGCGATGTCAGGTGGAGAAAATAGGACGCTACGCTGAGTGGGCCGGCCTGGTCGTCAACACCAAGAAATGCGCTGTAACGGGGGCACTGTACCGCACAGGCGGCAGCTGCAAGACGTGGGGGGGCCCCCTTGGCCCACTGGAAATTGAACGCCGCCTGAAGGACCAAATAGCGGTGTCTGAGGCAGCTAAAACTGCCAAATCCTTCCTCCCCTATATCCCACCTGGCACGACATACCGATACCTCGGCATCCACGTGAACCTCACGCTCACGTGGCAGCAGCAACTCCAGGAGGTTCGAGCTGAGGTGAAGGAAAAAGGAGAGCAAATAGTTCAGTCCCTTGCATCCCCCCGGCAGAAGCTACAAATGGTAAAGACATGCCTTGTACCAAAATTACATATGGCTTCTCTGCCATGGCGTACACCCCTGCTGACATAGCTGGCCTGGATCGGCTCCTTGCCACCATTGTGCGTCAGTGCCTGGGCCTTCCCCGCTACTTTCCCACGCGAGCAATCCTGCAACCGACCAGCCAGGGAGGACTGGGCCTAGGCTCCCTCCGCACCGCCTATGTACAAAAAGCGGCTCGCTGCCTTCAGCTGTCCCTCAACGATGAAGGCCGCCTGGGGGTGATAACTCACGCCCTACTCCGACTACAATGCCATAGAGCTGCCAACCTGAAAGCACACGAGCTACGCACCGAGTGCCGCCACTACACCATCCTCAAACAGCTCACAGTCCTCCAAGACCACGGCCTGCGGCAAACATGGAAGAGCACAGTCGAGGCGCCCGCCGTCAATAGTCTGTGGAAGCTGCTCGCGGACCGCAAGACGGCAATGGTGCCCCAACACCGCAAAGGCGATGCGGTACATCCTACCCTCACCGAACTTGGGCTCGACGCACACAGCCTACTGGATCGCAACACTGGTGGGCACCTTATTGATACGAAACAGCTGCGCCGCCTTGTCCCGCGGGCGGTGCTGAAAACGAAACACCTAATCTGCCTCAACCGCCTCAGCCTAGCACTCAGCGCAATGTGTACCCAAAGCGCTGACGCTGACCCATCCCCACACACCATGAACCCACGCCAGTACACCAGCACGGCCCCACTTCCCCAACACCTACGCGCCATCCCACCACAGCTGATCGGTACACGCCTCCTACACAGTACCTCCCTTCCCAAACCCGCAACACAGAAAACTATTACGTCATACCTCCGTGCCAACGCACCCCGACCGCCCGCAACAGCAGGCACGGCGGCCGACCGGCACACCCCGCACCAGACGTCCCACCAGCAGCACCCTGCAGGCACAAGAGAGGCCCCAACGCCCGCCAACGACGCCAACAATGGATCAGCAGAAACACGCACGGCAACAACCGGCACCCGCCGACAGACGGCCCACATGCTCAGGCCCCTCATAGACCTCCAGCATAATGCGGGCCACACCACCTTCTGTATGTACGCCAGAGCAGTGTGGACAGGTGCCATGGAAGACGACCCAAAACTAGGACGACGCCCCCAAACCAACCGGCCCGACAAGCCCCAGGCGCGACGCCGCGGCCTGGCGCCTCCGGGCACGCTCTCCGCTCCTCCAGTCACGCATCGACCAAAACACAGCAATCATTCAGAATACCCGAAGCGACAGCGAGGATGACGGGCCCGCGTCATGCTCGACGCCGCCACCCTAGCCGAGATCCTGAACCGCAACCCGCCCAATCCCGCCACCCCCCAACCCCAACCCCAACGCGACGACGAAATGCCCGGCGACGACCAATCCGACGAGGACACCGGAAGCCTTGATTCTGACTGCGAAACCGAGGCGCGCAAGAAACGCCCACGAAAGTGCAAGCCAGTTGGCCACTGGTGGTTAGCACGTGACCAAGCCTCCGATCCTGGGCCCCCACCCCGCGACCGCGAGCAGGAGACAAAGCACCGTGCCAGCACACTAACACAACACCTATATGGTGAATTGGACCGAATTGAGTCGTTGGTACACAGCCACGCAACGAATCCACCTGCCCCGACCCACGAAGAAAGGGCAGCGCACCAGTAGCTCCACTGCCGTAAAAAGGACGGCCCCCCAAGCCCAAGGAGCGTACGGCGGCCCCACACCCCCGAAACGCACAGCATCGGGCACCCCTACACCCACCAGCGAAAGCAGAGATACACCCCACCGGACAGCCCCCCCGACCCCCCTAGGGCCAAACGCAAGCGTAAGGCACGCAGCCCGTCACCGACAGGCTCCCAAGGGCGATGTGCTGCCGACACACACGCCACCTACTACACGGTGCAGTGGAAACCCTGGGAAGCCAGCCGCGGCTGCTTGGCGTGCTACAACGCAATGGGCTACCCCCCACAGAAACTCGAAAATTCGTGGAGAAAGTGGGGCAGCGTCATGGGCCCCCTCCTCCCGCGAGTATACTGGAGTACTACAAGCGACGAGGAATCACGCCTAGCCACCCAGGACAACTGGCAGGAGCTCCTGGCCGACATGCACGGCAGGCACGCAGGCCCACCGACCCCAAACGCCCGCCCGGGCGGATCTCCACCTCACTAACGACCAGCGACAAGGCCGGTGGTGTGCACCTGATCCAAACATGGACACCGTAACCCGCCGACGCCTCTCCGAAAGGGTAAATATACATATGGACCCCTGCAACCCAGACCTCGACATACACCCCCGGGAAATACACAATACAGGTCGGCACGCTGCACGGGGAACAGCCCACCGGCACAGACTCGGATCTTGCCCACGTTTACAGCCCCACGGGCAGATGGCTAGGCAGCATCACCGCATCGCGCCTGCACATGCTGCATACACGGTACAAACGTGCGGCCCACACACCCGCCAGTGGGCATGAACCAAAGACCTTCGCAGAAAACGTGGCGCGGCTCCTGCATCGCTACACCCCCGGGACACCCCTACCAGCTGGAGACCAGGTGGTGGCACAACATGAACGCACCCTGACCGCCCGCCTCCTGCATCACGTACATCCCGACCTGCACATCACCGAACGCTTCGCGTCCCCCCTGAACGCCACGCCAGAATGCGACGCGTACTTCACCCCGTATCCTGAAGACGGCCTCTTCGGCGCACAATGCGATGCATACTCAGGGATATGGAACGGCATCTCTGTAGCACACCCACCCCCCGATCCGAAACAGACCGAAAGAGCAGTTGAGTGGGCTGCCCTGAGCGCACACGCAAACCTGCATAACAGCGAACCATGCCTCACCCTCCTGACCCTGCCCCACAGCCGTACCGGCCCCTACACCCGCCATCTCTCCCACCCCCTGATATGGGATCTTGGCACACTAGTACGCGACTGCCCGCCGCCCAGCTGCTGCCGGCCAACTATGTGGCCGGGAACACCCCAGCCAACAAAGAAAGCTCTGACGCCTATACCAAAGGTGTGCATGTCCTACTTGCTGCCAACCTCACAGGCCTACGGATGTACCACGACCTGGTAGAACCAGCGCTACGCGCAAGCATGCCCACACCACCCCGGGCAGTGCAAAAACCCCCACCTGAAGAGTACGAAGACCTCGAAGCCGCCTGGCCTGCCCCACGAGAGACAGGTTGCGGCAACCCGCCGGCATCCCGCCAAAAACTGTACAGTCGAAAGGCGACCCGCCGCCTGCGCGCCGTGCAAAGCAAAACCTCAGATGATAGACCCATGGTGCAACCGCCAACGTGTCGACTCGAGACACAGGTCAGCGACTCCCTAAGCGAGCAGTACCCCGCCCGCTACCCTCTCCGACACAGGGACGGGGTGCTGCTCTACACAGATGGCTCTTGCATCAAAAACCCTGAAGCCCCAAACAGCCTGGGGGCAGCCGTATACAACGCGAACACCAACACTCTCACTTACGTGAACCCCAGCGGCGCCGGTCCAACCAACACCATCACGAGAGCCGAAGCCAGTGCGCTGAAGGCTGCGCTTGCAGTGCACACTGCATCGGACGAGACCCTCCACGTGTACACCGATAGCCTAGCTGCCCTCTGTCTCATAAGAAAAATGATGTATGACCCTAAGAAGCTGCATATTTCTAAACATCGTGAAATCCTTGGGGCAATCGTCGACCTCATGCTCGAGAGAGCACTGAACGGCCGATGTACCCATTTGTATAAAGTAAAATCGCATATAGGGATTATAGGAAACGAGAGGGCTGACGCAGGTGCTACTGCTGTGGCTAAAGGCACCGCACCCGGCGACGGCGAATGGGTAACGGAAACAGCCACCAGCAACCCGTACTCCAACCTGTACTGGCTTGAGCAGTCCGGGACGGATCCATACCCCGTGTCCGACCTCAACGTAGCCATCCAGCGAGCAGCCCTGCCCCACACACAGCACGGATACGCAAACCGCACGCTCTATACGGACGGGTGGGAAGAAACAGTCCCCCTGCTCTGCCCCAAGAGCAGCCACCGCCTCCACACCGACGACAACGTGCCATGGAAAGCCACCCTGAACGCCATCAAAGCACGGCATGGAGCCCTGTGGAACGCTAAGATAGCCCGCAGATGTAAGAAACCGCTTGTCCTTGGTCGGAAGGGACGGAACTCCATCAGCGACGGCGCTGCCCAGCATGCGGCGAGGAGGACGGCACGGGCACATACCGGGGTGCCAGCACCCGCGCATGAAGGCCCTCTACATAGACAGGCACAACAAGGCCGTGAAGTACATTACAAAGACTCTGTCTCAAGGCGCTAAGGGCGGCTGTTTCATGGTAATGGACGCCTGCGCGGCAAACGACAGCCCCCCTTACTCCGCTGGTACCCGAAAGTGCCTAGATGGCTCATCCCCAGCGACATCGCCTCGGATGCCGACTTGAAGCGGCTCCGGCCAGACCTGCTCCTCATCCCCACGATAAGCCTTACAGATGCCCGGCGGCAGCGGAGGCTGCCCACCAACGCAGCTGACCGTTCCCAGCATACAGTGCACCTGATTGAGGTGGGATACTGCCATGACACCATGCACGAGCGGAAACTGGTACTCAAGGCTTCCCAGCACACTGCCCTGGCCGGGTTCCTCCGCCAGGTGGGTTGGCAAGTTAAGTACTCCACACAAGAAGCCGTATCCTTAGGCGTGGGAGGAACCATACGGAAGGACCTGCGCAGCCTGCTGTCAGCACACGGGGCCACACCGACCCAAACCGACAGGTGTTGCAACACACTCCACCGGGCACGCCGTCCTTAGCGCCCACAGCATCATCTGCTGCCGGCGAGAGCTTGAGCGCAACATGACCCCGAACCGCCAGGAACGCCCTGGTGAGCCTCCCCCTTAGGGGACCCCCTTTTTTCCCTTCTGGGGTGGGCTGTCAGGCAATCCACCTGACTCCACCCCCCTACGGTGGATGGGGGCCACCTGGGCGCGTCCCGGGTGCAACACACCCCACCTCCTTAACTCACGCGGAGGTGCTTCGCCTCCTGCGTTAGTATTATTATTATTATTAACCCACACACGCACGCCATCAGTTGGCCCACGTGCCCATGCTCCGTCCCCTCCTTGTAGCCCTATGCCAAGCCTCCCTGTAAACCTCCCTGTAAACCCGAACCGTCTGTGCAGATGCGTGAGATGACACTTTGCAAAAACACGTGATGCTGCGGAACAGACAAAGCACCCTCTCGGCGCAAAAAAGATCAATTTCATCCTGCGGTCTCGTCCTGCGTAGACGCTTAGCCCAACCACAGCACCACTCCCCGGCACTCCTGCTTCTACAGCAAGCTACATGTCCGAGCCGTCGCTGCAATCTGTCCCAAAGCTGCTGGAGTCATCACTGTCATCCTCGCCACCGCTGCCCCCGCCCCTGGTTGCCCCCGCCATGGCAACTCCGTCCGCCAGCCATGGAGGCAGCTGGCAGTCCCGCTGTGGCCTCCCCTGCTGCTGCTGGTCAGCTCCCGCTGCCACGTCGTCATTGCTGCTTGACTTGTCAGCCTCCTCCGCCCCGCCACCGCCCCTGCCCCACCCGCGCCCGCGTCCACGCCCACGCCTGCGTCCACGCCCCTGCTGTCCCCGCCCAGCACCATCCGCGTGAGCAGCGTTGCCCGCGCCAGCCGGTTCCTCTACAGCGGCTGCACCGCTGGGCTCTGCCGGTGCCTGCTGGTCCGTCTTATCACCGCCTCCTGCGGGTGCTGCAGCACCAGCGGCACCCCTGCCACGCCCGTGGCCGCGGCCCCTGCCCCGGCCCCTGCCTCGGCCCTCCGCAGCTGCATGCTCCCTAGCAGCCGCCTTCTCCACGCGAGCAGCTTCCCGCATGGCCTTGTGGGCAGCCTTTGCTGCCTCCTCTGCCTCTTTCTGCTGCTTCTTCTGCTGCAGCTGCTCGCGATGCCCTGCGGCAGTAAGCAGGACGGCACCCGCCACCTGCTTGTCCGCCACGGTCTGCGACAGCACGAAGTCCAACCGGTGCACGGGCCCCCGCGTCAGCTCCTCCAGTGTTGGAGCGGCAGCCATGGCAGGTGCCGCCGCGGCAGTCGTGTGCGCTGGCGGCAGTGGCATGGGGGGCAGTGCGGTGTCCACCACGGGTGGGTCGCCCCCAACCTCTGCCCATGCTGCTGCAGCCTGCATGGCTGCCGCCTCCGCCTGTGCTGCTGCTGCTTGCTCCTGAGCTGCTTCTAATGCAGCATACGCGGCCGTTGCGGCCTCAGTCGCGGCTGCTGCCCTTGACCGCGCCAGCTGCAGCTGCTATGCCGAACGCCGCCTGCCGCCCCTCAGCCGTGCGTGGTGGTGGGCTCTGGTGGCAGCGGTGAGGTTGAGCGGCTTGGCTCGCGGCTTTGATCCGATGCAACCGTGTCGTCACCATCGTCCACTGTGGCAGCTGCCAATGCCGCTGCTGTGCGCCAAAAGCCAGCCCTAGCTCGGGCGCAAGTAGCGACGCGTCCTCCGACGAAACCCCGCCCCCCGACCCGCCCAGACCCAAGCGCAAACGGACTGCACGCAGCCCTCCACGGCCAGGACCCCAGGAGGAAGGTGCGGCTGGAACCCACGCCACCTACTACACGGTGCGATGGAAGCTCTGGGAAGCCAGCCGCGGCTGCCTCGCGTGCTACAAAGCTATGGGCTATCCCCCGCAGAAGCTGTCCAACTCGTGGCGGAAATGGGGAAGCGTCATGGGTGCTCTTATTCCGCGAGTACACTGGAGCGACACACGCGATGAGGAATCCCGCCTAGCTACCCAGGATAACTGGCGTGAGCTCCTGGCCGACATGCGTGCCCGCCACGCAGCCCCACCCGCCCCTAAACGCCCGCCCCGACAGACCTCCACCTCACCAACGACCAGCGACAAGGACGCTGGCACGCACCGAACCCCCAACACGACGTCGCAACCCGCCGCTACTCGGAAAAGGTAAACATACACATGGAGCCCTGCCACCCCGACCTTGACATCCACCCACCTGGGACGTACACCATACAAGTTGGCACGCGCCCGACAAAGGAACGCCCCGCAGCAGAACAACCAGATCTCGCCCATGTCTACAGCCCAACGGGCAGATGGCTCGAAGCATCAACACCCTATGCCTGCATGCTCTGCGCACCAGATACAACCGGGCGGCCCAGCAGCCTACCCGTGCATGAAACCAGGTCCTTTGAAGAAAACGTTGCCAGACTACTATACCGCTACACCCCTGGGGCACCCCTACCTGACGGTACCCAGGTAGTAGCACAACACGAAAGCACCCTGACAGCCAGACTCCTGCAGCATATACACCCAGGGTACGTGTCACCGAACGATTTGCGTCCCCTGAACGCCACACCCGACTGTGACGCCTACTTCACCCCATACCGAGGACGACCTGTTTGGTGCACAGCGCGATGCGTACTCTGAACTCTGGCAAGGAGTCTCCACAGCACCCTCCCCAGACCCACAACAGACCGAAAGAGCAGTCGAATGGGCTGCCCTGAGCGCCCACGCCAATCTGCACAACTGTGAACCGTGCCTCACCCTCCTGACTGTACCCCGCAACCCGACTGGCCCCTACACCCGCCACCTCTCACCCCTTGGTCTGGGACCTGGGCGTCCTGAAACAAGACTTACCTGACGCTCAGCTGCAGCAAGCCAGCTATGTGGCTGGGCACACCCAGGTCAGCAAACGGAGCTGACACGCACACCAAAGGTGTACACATCCTAATGGCTGCCAACCTCAGTGGCCTACGGCTGTACCATGATGTCATCAAGCCGGCACTAGGCGCAACCCTGCCCGAACCACCACGTGCGGTACACGGCCTCTCACCTGAGGACTACACCGACCTCGGCCGCCTGGCCTGCCTCGCGGAGCCCGACCGCAGCACCATGGCCCCACCCCGCCAGAAAGTCTACAGCCGCAAGGCTGCTGCCGCCGCGCGCCGTACAACGAAACGACTCAGAGGACAAACCAGCACAGCAGCGGGCCCCATGCAGAATTGAAACCCGGACACCGTGAACCCTGGTGTGCAGTACCCTGCACGCTACCCTCCGCACGGCGATGGGGTGCTGCTCTACACAGACGGCTCCTGCATCCAAAACCCAGAAGCCCCAAACAGCCTGGCGCTGCCGCCTACAACGCGACCACAAACACCCTTACCCACGTGAATCCCAACGGAGCAGGTGCCACGAACACTATCACCAGGGCGGAGGCCAGCGCGCTGAAGCGCGCAGCAGCACACACGGACTCGACGGAGACTCTCCACGTGTACACCGACAGCCTAGCTACCCTCTGTCTGATAAGAAAAATGATGTATGATCCAAGGAAGCTGCATATCTCTAAGCATCGTGAAATCCTGGCAGCGATTGTCGACCACATGCTCGAAAGAGCTAAAAGCGACATTGCACCCATCTGTACAAGGTTAAGTCGCATATAGGTATCACAGGAAACGAGATGGCTGACTCTGGAGCTACTGCTGTAGCCAAAGGCACCGCACCTGACAGCGTAACTGGGTAACGGAAACTGCCAGCAGCAACCCGCACTCCCAATTGTACTGGCTTGAGCAGGTCGAGCCGAGTCATACCCGTGACCGACCTCAATGTAGGCATCCAACGCGCAGTCATGCCCCACACACAACATGGCTATGCGAACCGCACCTTATACACAGACGGCTGGGAACAAACCGTCCCCCTCCTCTGCCCCAAAAGCAGCCACCGACTACACACAGACGACAGCCTGCCGTGGAAAGCCACCCTAAACGCCATCAAAGCCCGACACGGGCCCTCTGGAATGCCAAGATAGCTCGCAGGTGCAAGAAACCGCTTGTCCTTGGCCAGAAGGGACGGAACTCCATCAGCGACGGGCGCTGCCCAGCATGCGCGAGGACGGCACTGGGCACATACTGGGGTGCCAGCACCCGCGCATGAAGGCCCTCTACATAGACAGGCACAACAAGGCCGTGAAGTGCATTACAAAGACTCTGTCTCAAGGCGCTAAAGGCGGCTGTTTCATGGTGATGGACGCCTGTGCGCAAACGACAGCCCCCTACACCGCCGGTACCGAAAGTGCCTAGGTGGCTCATCCCCAGCGACATCGCCTCGATGACGACTTGAAGCGACTCCAGCCAGACCTGCTCCTCATCCCCACGATAAGCCTTACAGATGCCCGGCGGCAGCGAGGCTGCCTACCAACGCAGCTGACCGCTCCCAGCATACAGTGCACCTGATTGAGGTGGGATACTGCCATGACACCATGCACGAGCGAAACTGGCACTCAAGGCTACCCAGCACACTGCCCTGGCGGGTTCCTCCGCCAGGCGGGTTGGCAAGTTAAGTACTCCGCACAAGAAGCCGTATCCTTAGGTGTGGGTGGAACCATACGGAAGGACCTGCGCAGCCTGCTGTCAGCACACGGGGCCACACCGACCCAAACCGACAGGTGTTGCAACACACTCCACCGCCACGCCGTCCTTAGCGCCCACAGCATCATCTGCTGCCGGCGAGAGCTTGAGCGCAACATGAACCCGAACCGCCAGGAACGCCCTGGTGAGCCTCCCCCTTAGGGGACCCCCTTTTTTCCCTTCTGGGGTGGGCTGTCAGGCAATCCACCTGACTCCACCCCCCTACGGTGGATGGGGGCCACCTGGCGCGCCCCGGTGCAACACACCCCACCTCCTTAACTCACGCGGAGGTGCTTCGCCTCCTGCGTTAGTATTATTATTATTATTATGCACCAAAAGCCAGACCCCGCTGGCCTGGGCGTTCTGTCGCAACCTTGCAGACAGCGGCGGGGGGCTGCAGGGCGGAGACAGCGCAGGGGTGGATGGTGCGGCGGAGAACGGCGGCGAGGGGCCTGCAGGGCTGCACTGCTCGGGCCTGCTGCTGCACAGGTGGCAGCAGGCGCTCGTGCAAGCAGAGCACTCTGCCTGTGGACTGTGCTTCTATAATAATAATGATAATGTTACGCGGGCATGACCCTGCGTGATATTAAGGGGGTAGGGCATTTGTACGCGTCTACCACCGTGGTGGGAAGGGGGGTTGGTTGAGGGGTTATGGGGGATGGGGAGGTGGGTTACGTGGGCCACCGGCCTCATGATGCCGGCGCATTTTGACTATGTGGTGCAGCCAGGAGACGGCATGGTGGTGGAGGTTGTCGCAGCATGCATTGGCGCGTCTGGCGGGGACACTGAGCTCGCGGAGAAGGGGGGCGAGGTCGTTGCGAATGGTGCCCCCCACCCCACGGGTGATGGCTTCCCTGCGGGTGTATTGCACTTCCCACCCCGCTTCGGTCAGCAGGGTGGCGAGCTCTGCGTGCTGCGCTAGTTTTTCCGCAATTTTCTCCTTGTGGCGCAGGTCGCCTGTATAGCTGATCTCAAGGATGTAGACTTTGTGGCCTGGGGTTCGCCCCGCATGGGCTGCCAGCCACCTGGGGCACTTGGCTTGGGTAGGCGTGAGGGTGGGGATCCAAAGGATGTCGGGGCGGAATTTTTCCAGCTTGGCTGGCGTCACGGAGGGTAGCAGCCATTGTGGGAGGCGGGTGCCTGTCACGTAGCCTGGGATGTCGGCGGCTGAGGTTGGCCCATCAGCATAAAGCCATGTCCGCGCGCTCTGTGCTGGATGGTCTCGCCGATCAATTGCACAGCCTCGTTGTGTCGCTTTATGTAGCAGCTATGGTATGGTTCTGCTCTGCAGCCGCCCAGGATGTGTCCTCCCGAGTCAGGCTCTTGTTTACAGGCTGGGCACATGGCCTTGCCATCAGCATTGAGGAAGCTGCCCTTCATGGGCCTTTTGTAACGGTGGGCGAGGCCAGCATGCCATAGTTGCCAGTAGCGGTAGTCGAAGACCAGCTTCCAGTGTTTGTGCACACTCCCCCTCTGGGTGGTGGCGTTGCTGGCGCGAGGACACAGGTCCGGGGCGGCCTCCTGCCAGCAGTCCGTGCTCTTGGTGCTGTGGCTGTACCCACCAAAGGTGGAAGCGGCCAGTAGGGAGATAATCCCTCGGTTGAGGTCGTTGGCTTGCCGGTTGGTGCTGCTTTGGTGCGGCCACCAGATCTTACCGTATGGCTCATTATCCGCAGGGCAGGCGCAGTCAGGGGCAATTTCCCCTTTAGAAACAGCGGTGGCCCATCGGTCCGCCTCTTCGTTTCCGTAGACGCCGGAGTGGGCTTTCACCTTGAGGAGGTGGGTGGCGCGCCCGTGTATACAATGGCGTCCTTGCAGCTCCTCCGTGTGCCACCTAGATGCCGCAGACTGCTGGTCCATGCTGGTGTGGGCGATGTCCTCAATGCAGCACCGCCGGTTGCCTTGGCCCTCCCTGCTGATCCTCTGCCATGATCTGCTGTTCCCCGTTGCTGACCCTGAACATCCTCCAACCTTGCCCTGTGGTCCCTGGTTCCTGGCCCCCAGCTGGTCCTCAGGCTCCGAGGGATTAGCTGCCCTGCTGTATCAATGCGCCAGCAGCCTGCTGGAGGTGGTGTTGAAAGCTCTAGACCCTGCCACCAGGGGAGCCCCTGCAGCCCTGTGTCTTCCTGAACCATCCGGTGCTTGAGGTACGTGCTCACGACAATTGTCTACCGCGGCACGCTGTCTGCCAGGCCCGGTGGCGGCACGTGGCACTGGGGACACAGGGGGGCAGCAACAGGGAGCAGGGACGGGTGGTGGCATGCCCGGGAGCCCGGGAGGCAGCGTGTGTAGCGGGTGTGCGGCTGGCAGCACCTGGAGTGTGGGAGGCGGTGGGGCGGAGGCGGGGTTGGAGGCTTGGAGCTGGTGTCGTTTGGGGGCTCCACGGTGTTCGTGATTGTTGAAGTGTACAAGATGGGCTGCATGTGGTTTGATGAGGGGTGAGGGGGTTTTAAGTGGCACAGTGTGCACCTGCTTTGCACTTCACAAGCGGCAACAGCATTGCCAGTGTTTGTCATGTTCTGCCCTTATTGAACATGCTGTTCATCCCTGTACGGAGGCCCTTACACACCCCAGCCAGAGCCAGCAATAAATGTTGCGCCAGCTGGTCAAGCTGAGTGTGGCTCAGGGGACGCGTGGAAAGGTTGCGCATGTGCTACTGCGCTTTGCATATATTAAATGCACAGCAAGGCGGCTGGGTTGCAAGGTCAGTGGGCTGGCATTGTGTGGGAAACTACGATAGGCAAGGGTGGGGGGTGGCGGGCCTCAGGGAGCGAGGGGCGGGGCAGGGCGCATGGTAACTGTTCAGTTTGTTCGCACTTGCTTGCCATTGATGAGGGCCAGGCGGGCAGCCGATGGCATGTGCTGCTTTGTTGCATCGAGCAAAGGGCGTTCCATCTGACTTGATCGATGGCATGGAAAGAACGAGCAAGGCAGGGGCAGGACAGGTGCTGCAGCCATGTGCACGTGACTGCAACAAATCAGCAGGGCCCTCAGACCACATGGGTTCCCAAGCTGGGGCTTGCCGTTGCGCCACCATATTAAAACGGAGAATGCCAAATCTGTCCTCTGGTTGCTGGTATGGTACCTGACATTACAAGGGCCTCAACGCCTTGCAGTCTGAATATAGCAACCGAGCTGCACCATGGCACAACTGGCCCCCCCGCCCCTCGTTGACGCCTGATGGTCGAAGGCGAAGTACTGTAGGTAGCCTGAGGAGTATGAAGGGGGGTGCACGTAAAATGCGAGGAAACCATGGGGAACCGCGAGGACAGCATTGTAAGGGGCGATACAAAGCAGGGTAATTGTGTGAGGTGTGTACGGATCAGTTGCTGGTCATATCTGTCCCGCCCTGTGTCTCACGTAACGCTACTGAAGTTACCAATGAGAACAAGGGAAGGTCAACTTGTGTGTGTGTCCTACCGGCGGCCTGCTGGCCGCCGCAGCCCAGGGCCCTCCCGCCCCATTTGGGTGGTACATTCAACCCCAGTACGCCAACAGCTTAGGTGGATGACCTTGACCAGTGTCTGCTCACCTCGTCATGGCCGGACCACATCCCACAGGTTCTTGCACTCCTCGCCCAGCGAGCACACCAGCTTGTTCACGGCCTCCGGGTGGGGCCGGGGCACGTCGTTCGGGCGTCCCTTCATGATCTTGACGAAAACCGCCAGTTCCGCAATCCCCAGGCCCCGCTCGTGAAACCATGTCTTGTGCCTCGTAAAGTTACGCGTCAGGTACGAATCCCATGAAAGGTCTTCTGACCTGGGCCCGAACGTGTGGGTAAGAAGATCGTAGAACTCGCCAGCGACGTGCCTCAGCAGTTCTCCATCGGGCGTCGGAATTGTCCTGTCCAGCAAGGCCAGGCGTGCTTCATATTCCTCCAAATCATACTTATGCGTGTAAACCTTCTTCGGCTTCTCCAGGCGTCCTCCAGTTGCTCCGTTTACAGCGCGCATACAGGTGTCGTAACCCTGGACAAAGCAGTCATCAAAATGCACAGGTACCGATAGGCGAGAGATAGGCACTGTCAAGGGCCATCGGACTCAACAGCCAACGCATTCCTCATTAAAGCCTGCGTTCCTGCTGCAAGCGCAGCGTTGGTGGGCGATCCAGCGAGCTTGAATGATATGCTTACAGCAAGTGCTACGCCGAGAGGGGCCAAGCATACCTTGACCTTCTCCGTGCTCAGTGGGACAAGCCGTGGATGGTGCAGCCTCCCAGCATGACGAGCGAAGGGCAACCTGGCACCCACGCTCCCTGTGTTGCACTGTACAGCGTGCATCTGAAAAACACGACAATGGTTGTTGTGGTGCACAGGTGGACTTGCAAAGTGGACAGGACAGAGCAGGTCTAAAGGCTTGCTGTCTGAAGGCGGAATATAAGTAGCAATCTCTACCATATTGGGTCCCGTTGCTACCTTCTGCTTGCGTTCTTCTGTCCCGCGGTTCTGTGGTGCACGAGGAGCATTTGGACGTACGAGGTCGCTGACGTCGCTTTCATATGCTGTCGCAGGCTTACTTATGCTGTCCTTTTGTCCTTCACTTTGTCTAAAACTGGATGTGTCGTGGCTCTCCGGACGTGCCCAGCTGGGTGGCAGCCAAGCTACCCTGGGCACTTGTATGTGCTACCGTCTGCGCTCCTCCAGTAACACACGACGTAGGTAACATCATACATGCGCCTACGCCTGTGGCCCTGCGGGCAGGGCCTACCAGGACTGGGTAGGGACATGGGACCACACCCCCGGCCAGGCGTGCGCAGAGGCACTGGGACGTGCATGCATGCTGTGAACTTGCACGATGCTACAGAACGTACGAGATCCCTTGCACACTAACGCCACACACGGCTGAGGCAGCAAGTAGCGGTATAAAACATGGCCAACGATACGGTCCGCGGCAGCTGGCTGGCGGCGGCCGGCAGTGCCGGCTAGGAACGCATGCAACCGGTTGGTGGCAAGGAGCAGGGAGATTGTGCAGATGGGACGAAAGAGGAAAACCGTTCTTACCAGGTCTTCCCTGGTCCTACACTACGGTAGGAGCAGCCGTCCAGGTGCTTTCGTGGAAAATCCGCCGGCAGCCACATGAGTGAGTGCCAGTAGCACGTACGGGCACATCCGTTGATTGTGATGAAGAATATATAGACAATGGATGCACAGCCATGTATGCACTGCATGATGAATAGGACCTATCCTATCTGTGCAGCCCAGTTGCAGTAAGCCTTTGAGTGAGCACGCCCAGCAGCAACACAAGAATACAAACAATAAAGCAGGTGGCCTGCAGCACTCGCTGTATGTAGTCGCAGTGCAAACACTCCTTAGACACTTCGTCCACAGCCAACGTTCACCTGTGCATGATGATCACAAGAGCAAGCAGCTCCACTACACGGTGTGCACGCATGTACGTATTCACCATATGAGCAGCAACAACAACATCGTGCAGGTGCCTGCCAGTGCCCGCTCGGCTGCGCCAGGTGCAGGTGTACTAGCGCCGACGGGCGCAGGCACTGCACACCGACCGCCGTACACCTGCAGCAGCTGCGGCACGGTGTTCTGCAGCCCGCTGCGCAGCTGTCGCGTGTTGGCGGCCAGGCGGGCCAGGCGGGGGCTGCCAGCGCCGGCCAGCAGCTTGCGCATGGCCTGCACGCCCGCCGCCGTGAGGTAGGGCGGCGGCGAGGGGGTGAAGGTGTAGCCGGGGGCCATCAGGCGCTGGTAGTCGCAGGTGGACTTGTCGGCCACGCAGAGGCCGCCCATGGTGCCCAGCGTGTTGCTGAGGGAGCCAATGATGATGTCCACCGACCCGGCCGCCAGGCCCGCAACCTTGCACGCGCCGCGCCCACGCACCGGCGCCCAGCACGCCCATGCCGTGGCTCTCGTCCACCAGCAGCCGGTACTTGTACCGCTCCTTGAGCTGTACGATCTCGGCCAGCGGTGCAAGGTCGCCGTAGTTGCCGTACACACCCTCCACCACGATCATCTTGCGGCACAGCTGCGGCTTGCCCTTCCTGCCCTGCCCCTGTCGCGATCTATGGTGTGCCACGTCACTTTCGTGTACCCACCTTGGGGTGCACACGTGAGGGCAGCTTGGAAGCCGCATTGCATGGCCTGGCCCAGGGAGAGGCGACATGGGCACGTGGCATAGGCGCGCGGCGCACGTCTGGCTTGTTTAGCGGACAAGGCTCAGGATAGATCAATATGGTTCTTACAATGTTGTTTGTAGTTGATAATAGGCATTGCCAGGTTTGATCGGTAGCGGCATGGCCATGGGGGCGCGGGAAAGCGCCGTACTGTCGGGTCTCGTGCGCTGGGTGAAGTGTTCGAGGCAGCGCGGTTGGCGCTGTCCTCGAACACGCTCTCTGCTCATTTGCTCGCTCGTTGTCGCAGGCAGTAAGTCCTAGTGAGAGGCGGTTAGTCCATAAGTCGAGGAAGACGGTAGCATAAGGCATTTGGCTGTCGGAGAGGTACCATAGTTAGGCAGATCGTTCGGCACGCTGCTTGGGCGTGCCGGAAAGCATACTGGTGCCGGAACTACTGTGAACAGACTGTGCAGCGAGGCGCTTGGCCTCCTATTGCGGAACAGTGATCTGGCTTGCTGATCGTTGAGGTAAGCCAGCTTGTAAGTCGTTGCGTGCATTGCTTGTGTGCCTTTCCTCTCCTTGGCTTGGGCAACGCAGTGAGCTAGAGCGTGAGTCGTTAGTGGGACCCTTCGGGGCCAGGGCCCGCGCCCTGGGCGCCAAGGCCTGCGCCTGGAGTACAGCTGAGGTAGAACAGTAAGTGAAATAGGAACAGAACAGTATTTGTGATGGCTTACAGCGCAGGCTAGGAGTCAGCTACTTGCCAGCTGAAAGCCAGCTCCGTTCGTGCCAGTAGTAGTGCCTCCCACCAAGTCGCACCGCCCACGCCTCCTGCCTTTGGCGTGCATTCGCGGTCCGCATATTCAGGCATACGGGGATAGCTGTGACAGGGACAGCGGCGCTGCCTGCTTGCAGGCGTCGCAATAGCTGGGGCAGGGACCTATTGGGAACGGGGTCTCGCTTGCATCCCCGAGTCCACTGGTCGCAGGAACGATCCGGCGACAAGGGAGGCGCCGTGACTCGTCATTACCCGTGGCGCAAGCAGGACGCTGCCGCCTTTGAATTGCCTGCTTGCGGCCGGCTTCCGAGGTGCCGTGCCTGCTCGACGCCTGGCACGGGCTGGCTCACGGCCACACGGTGGATCGTGACACCCCTTCTCCTCCGCCTCCAGCTTCCGCAGCACGCGCTCCAGGTCCACCACGTCGTTGTGCTTGAACGTCACCACACGCGCACGGCTGATGGTGCTGCCGCTCTGCATGGTGTAGCTCACGTGCTGCGAGGGGAGCAAGGGGAGCGGGGTGGTAAGGGGAGGAGATTTGGCGCTTGTCGCGCACAGGAGGGTAGCGGTAGCCAGCAATCCTTGCTTGACGCACACAACGCACCACGGCAGCAACCCAGCGCAGCCCCTATCTCGGCCCCTGTGTGTTGTTCCTGCAGCAGCAGCAGCAGCAGCAGCTGCTCACCTCGTCCATGACCACGATGTCCTCCCGGCTGGCGAAGGCGGGGATGATGCCGGCATCGGTGATGAGGTCGTAGGGGTAGGCGATGGCGGCCTCCGTGCCGAAGAACTGCGCCAGCAGCGACTCCAGCTCCAGGTGCAGTGGAGTGGTGCCGTAGAAGCCACGTGCGCCGCCCAGCCCCACGCCGTACACGTCCAGGGTATCCAGGCAGCGGGCCTGGAACTCGGGGTCGCCCGACAGGTTGAATAATACTAATAATAATACTAACGCAGGAGGCGAAGCACCTCCGCGTGAGTTAAGGAGGTGGGGTGTGTTGCACCCGGGACGCGCCCAGGTGGCCCCCATCCACCGTAGGGGGGTGGAGTCAGGTGGATTGCCTGACAGCCCACCTACCCCAGAAGGAAAAAAGGGGGTCCCCTAAGGGGGAGGCTCACCAGGGCGTTCCTGGCGGTTCGGGGTCATGTTGCGCTCAAGCTCTCGCCGGCAGCAGATAGATGATGCTGTGGGCGCTAAGGACGGCGTGCCGGTGGTGTGTTGCAACACCTGTCGGTTTGGGTCGGTGCAGCCCCGTGTGCTGACAGCAGGCTGCGCAGGTCCTTCCAGGGGTCCTTCCGTATGGTTCCTCCCACACCTAAGGATACGGCTTCTTGTGCGGAGTACTTAACTTGCCATCCCGCCTGGCGGAGGAACCCAGCCAGGGCAGTGTGCTGGGAAGCCTTGAGTACCAATTTCCGCTCGTGCATGGTGTCATGGCAGTATCCCACCTCAATCAGGTGCACTGTATGCTGGGAACGGTCAGCTGCGTTGGTGGGCAGCCTCCGCTGCCGCCGGGCATCTGCAAGGCTTATCGTGGGGATGAGGAGCAGGTCTGGCCGGAGCCGCTTCAAGTCGTCATCCGAGACGATGTCGCTGGGGATGAGCCACCTAGGCACTCGGGTACCAGCTGTCGTTTGCCGCACAGGCGTCCATCACCATGAAACAGCCGCCCTTAGCGCCTTGAGACAGAGTCTTTGTAATGCACTTCACGGCCTTGTTGTGCCTGTCTATGTAGAGGGCCTTCATGCGCGGGTGCTGGCACCCCCCGAGTATGTGCCCAGTGCCGTCCTCCTCGCCGCATGCTGGGCAGCGCCCGTCGCTGATGGAGTTCCGTCCCTTCCGACCAAGGACAAGCGGTTTCTTGCATCTGCGAGCTATCTTGGCATTCCAGAGGGCCCCGTGTCGGGTTTGATGGCGTTTAGGGTGGCTTTCCACGGCAGGCTGTCGTCTGTGTGTAGTCGGTGGCTGCTTTTGGGGCAGAGGAGGGGGACGGTTTGTTCCCAGCCGTCGGTGTTTAAGGTGCGGTTCGCATAGCCATGTTGTGTGTGGGGCATGACTGCGCGTTGGATGCCTACATTGAGGTCGGGCACGGAGTATGACTCCGGCTCGACCTGCTCGAGCCAGTACAATTGGGAGTACGGGTTGCTGCTGGCAGTTTCCGTTACCCAGTTACCGCTGTCAGGTGCGGTGCCTTTAGCTACAGCAGTAGCTCCAGAGTCAGCCATCTCGTTTCCTGTGATACCTATATGCGACTTAACCTTGTACAGATGGGTGCAATGTCCGCTTTTAGCTCTTTCGAGCATGTGGTCGACAATCGCTGCCAGGATTTCACGATGCTTAGAGATATGCAGCTTCCTTGGATCATACATCATTTTTCTTATCAGACAAAGGGTAGCTAGGCTGTCGGTGTACACGTGGAGAGTCTCCGTCGAGTCCGTGTGTGCTGCAAGCGCGGCCTTCAGCGCGCTGGCCTCCGCCCTGGTGATAGTGTTCGTGGCACCTGCTCCGTTGGGATTCACGTGGGTAAGGGTGTTTGTGGTCGCGTTATAGACGGCAGCGCCCAGGCTGTTTGGGGCTTCTGGGTTTTGGATGCAGGAGCCGTCTGTGTAGAGCAGCACCCCATCACCGTGCCGGAGGGGATAGCGTGCAGGGTACTGCACACCAGGGTTAACGGTGTCCGGGGTTTCAATTCTGCATGGGGCCCGCTGCTGTGCTGGTTTGTCCTCTGAGTCGTTTCGTTGTACGGCGCGCAGGCGGCGAGCAGCCTTGCGGCTGTAGACTTTCTGGCGGGGTGGGGCCATGGTGCTGCGGTCGGGCTCACGCGAGGCAGGCCAGGCGGCTTCGAGGTTGGCGTAGTCCTCAGGTGAGAGGCCGTGTACCGCACGTGGTGGTTCGGGCAGGGTTGCGCCTAGTGCCGGCTTGATCACATCATGGTACAGCCGTAGGCCACTGAGGTTGGCAGCCATTAGGATGTGTACACCTTTGGTGTACGTGTCCGAGCTCCGTTTGCTGACCTGGGTGTGCCCAGCCACATAGCTGGCTTGCTGCAGCTGAGCGTCAGGTAAGTCTTGTTTCAGGACGCCCAGGTCCCAGACCAAGGGGTGAGAGAGGTGGCGGGTGTAGGGGCCAGTCGGGTTGCGGGGTACAGTCAGGAGGGTGAGGCACGGTTCACAGTTGTGCAGATTGGCGTGGGCGCTCAGGGCAGCCCATTCGACTGCTCTTTCGGTCTGTTGTGGGTCTGGGGGAGGGTGCGCTGTGGAGACTCCTTGCCAGAGTTCAGAGTATGCATCGCACTGTGCACCAACCAGGTCGTCCTCGGCGTATGGGGTGAAGTAGGCGTCACAGTCGGGTGTGGCGTTCAGGGGGGACGCAAATCGTTCGGTGACACGTACCCCTGGGTGTATATGCCGCAGGAGTCTGGCTGTCAGGGTGCGTTCGTGTTGTGCTACTACCTGGGTACCGTCAGGTAGGGGTGCCCCAGGGGTGTAGCGGTGTAGTAGTCTGGCAACGTTTTCTTCAAAGGACCTGGTTTCATGCACACGGGTAGGCTGCTGGGCCGCACGTTTGTATCGGGTGCGCAGAGCATGCAGGCATAGTGTGTTGATGCTTCCGAGCCATCTGCCCGTTGGGCTGTAGACATGGGCGAGATCTGGTGCTGCGGGGCGTTCCTTTGTCGGGCGCGTGCCGACTTGTATGGTGTACGTCCCAGGTGGGTGGATGTCAAGGTCGGGGTGGCAGGGCTCCATGTGTATGTTTACCTTTTCCGAGAGTAAACGGCGGCGGGTTGCGACGTCGTGTTGGAGGTTCGGTGCGTGCCAGCGTCCTTGTCGCTGGTCGTTGGTGAGGTGGAGGTCTGTCGGGGCCGGGCGTTTAGGGGCGGGTGGGGCTGCGTGGCGGGCACGCATGTCGGCCAGGAGCTCACGCCAGTTATCCTGGGTAGCTAGGCGGGATTCCTCATCGCGTGTGTCGCTCCAGTGTACTCGCGGAATAAGAGCACCCATGACGCTTCCCCATTTCCGCCACGAGTTGGACAGCTTCTGCGGGGGATAGCCCATAGCTTTGTAGCACGCGAGGCAGCCGCGGCTGGCTTCCCAGGGCTTCCATCGCACCGTGTAGTAGGTGGCGTGGGTTCCAGCCGCACCTTCCTCCTGGGGGTCTGGCCGTGGAGGGCTGCGTGCCGTCCGTTTGCGCTTGGGTCTGGGCGGGTCGGGGGGCGGGGTTTCGTCGGAGGACGCGTCGCTACTTGCGCCCGAGCTAGGGCTGTCTGGTGCTGTGCGTTTAGTGTATGAGGGGCCCCCGTATGATCCTTGCGCTTGGGAGGTGGTTTGTGTTGCTGCACTCGCTCTGGGTTGGCGTCGGCTTCTCCCCTTGCGTGTTGGTGGCAGGCAAGTCCGTTGCCGTGCGCAGTGCTGGAGGGCTTCGATACGGTCTAGCTCGCCGTATAGGTTTTCTGTTAGTTTCTTGGCGCGGCGTTTGGTGTCTAGCTCGCTGTCTTCTGGGTGGGGGCTCCAGGATCGCAGAGCTTGGTCGTGTGCGATCCACCAGTGCCTTTCGGGGGACTCATCAGGCTCCTGGCTGGGTGGGTCTTGGTTCGTCTGGGTAGGGCTGGGTGGGGCTGGGTGGGTCGGGGTGGGTCGGGATGGGATTTGGGCAGCCTGGCGGGTAGCAGGTGCGGGCGGTGGGGGCAGTGGCCGGCCAAGGATCTTGGCGGGCGGTGGGGGCAGTGGCCGGCCACAGATCTCGGCTATGGTGGAGGCGTCGAGCATGGTGCGGGCTGTGTAGCCTTCCGTGCGCTTTGGGGCGTTTTGTACGAGGGCCGTGTTCTGGTCGATTCGGGCCTGGAGGAGCGGGGAAATGGCGCCTGAGGGCCCTGGTCCGCGCCGGCGTAGGCCCGGGGCTTGCTGGGGCCGGGGTTGGCTGGGCAGGCATAGGCCCAGTTGTGGGTCGTCTTTCATGGCACCCGTCCATACCTCTGGGGCATACATGCGAAAGATGGTGTGGCCAGCTAAGTGTTCGTTGTCTGTGATAGGTTCCAACATGTGGGCAGTGCGCACGCCCACTGCCGTACGGGTGTTGTCGCGGATCCACTGCTCACGTCTTTGGCGGGCGTTGGGACGTTTCCTGCTAGGGGGTGAGGGGCTTTCCGGTGGGGGTAGCTCCGGTTCTGCCGGGGCGCGGTGCGTGGCGCCCGCGGGCGTTGCACCGGGTGGGTTTTCACGGAAGTATGACGTGATGGCTTTCTGTGTGGCGGGTGTGGGCAGGGAGGAGTGGTGCAGAAGGCGTGTGCCGATCAGGTGCGGTGGAATGGCGCGCAGGTGTGCGGCGAGCGGGGCAGTACTGGTGTACAGGCGTGGGTTGATAGTGTGGGGGGGCTGGTCGTTACTGTCGCTGCACATCCTGCTGAGGGCTAGGCTGAGGCGGTTGAGGCAGACCATGTGTTTGGGTTTTAGCGCCGTCCGGGGGACCAGGCACCGCAGTTGTTTTGTATCGATGAGGTGCGTACCAGTGTTGCGGTCTAGCAGGCTGTGGGCATCCAGGCCCAGCTCCGTGAGGGGTAGGACGTACCGCAGGGCTGTCTGTGGCGTCGGGTCGCCGTTGCAGGCTTGTGCTCCAGCGAGCATTTCCCAGAGGCTATTGACTGCTGGGGCCCCTGTGGCGCTTCTCCACGTTTGCCGTAAGCCGTGGTCTTGGAGAACTGTAAGCTGTTTCAGAACGGTATAGCGGCGGCATACAGTGCGTAGCTCATGCGCTTTCAGGTTTGCAGCGCGGTGGCACTGGAGTTGCAGTAGGGCCTGGGTGATTACCCCCAGGCGTCCTTCATCGTTTAAGGACAGCTGTAGGCAGCGGGCTGCTCGTTGCACATAGGCTGTTCGTAATGACCCCAGGCCAAGCCCACCCTGGCTAGTTGGTTGGAGAATGGCCCGGGTGGGGAAGTAGCGTGGTAGTCCCAGGCACTGACGCGTAATGGTGGCTAGCAGCCGGTCCAGGCCAGCTATGTCGGCAGAGGTATAAGCCATGGCGGAGAATCCGTACGTAATCTTCGGTACAAGGCATGTCTTGATCATGTGAAGCTTTTGCCGGGGGGATGCGAGGGACTGAGCTATTTGTTCTCCCTTTTCCTTGACCGCAGCTCGGACCTCCTGGAGCTGCTGTTGCCAATTGAGCGTGAGGTTCAAGTGGATGCCAAGATACTTGTACGTCGTGCCTGGCGAGATGTACGGCAGGTAAGATTTGGCGGCCTTTGCCGCCTCGGAGACGGCGATCTGATCTTTTAGGCGGCGTTCGACTTCCACGGGGCCCAAGGGTCCGCCCCATGTTTTGCAGCTTCCGCCCGTGCGATAGAGTGCCCCTGTTACCGCACACTTCTTTGTGTTAATAACTAGGCCGGCCCAGTCAGCGTAGCGATGGACGAGGTGAGCTGCTGCTGCTGCTGCTGCTGCTGCACGAACAACACACTGGGGCCGACATAAGGACCGCGCTGGGTTGCCGCCGTGGTCCTTTGTATGCGTGAAGCAAGGGTTGCTGGCTACCGCTACCCTGCTGTGTGCGACAAGCGCCAAAGCTCCTCACCTTACCACACCGCTCCCCTCGCTCCTCTCGCAGCTACGCCATGCAGAGCGGCAGCACCATCAGCCGCGCGCGTGTGGTGACGTTCAAGCACAACGACATGGCGGACCTGGAGCGCGTGCTGCAGAAGCTGGAGGCGGAGGAGAAGGGGCAGGGCAGGAAGGGCAAGCCGCAGCTGTGCCGCAAGATGATCGTGGTGGAGGGCGTGTACGGCAACTACGGCGACCTTGCGCCGCTGGCCGAGATCGTACAGCTCAAGGAGCGGTACAAGTACCGGCTGCTGGTGGACGAGAGCCACGGCGTGGGCGTGCTGGGCGCTGGCGGGCGCGGCGCGTGCGAGGCTGCGGGCCTGGCGCCCGGGGCGGTGGACATCATCATCGGCTCGCTCAGCAACACGCTGGGCACCATGGGCGGCTTCTGCGTGGCCGACAAGTCCACCTGCGACTACCAGCGCCTGATGGGCCCTGGCTACACCTTCACCACCTCGCCGCCGCCCTACCTCATGGCGGCGGGCGTGCAGGCCATGCGCAAGCTGCTGGCCGGTGCCGGCAGCCCCCGCATGGCCCGCCTGGCCGCCAACACGCGACAGCTGCGCAGCGGGCTGCAGAACACCGTGCCGCAGCTGCTGCAGGTGTACGGCGGCGTGCAGTGCCCGCGCCCGTTGGCGCTAGTACACCTGCACCTGGCGCAGCCGAGCGGGGACCGTGCCGCCGATACCGCCGCGCTGCAGTGGGTGGCGGACCACTGCCTGGCGGAGAGCGGCGTGCTGGTGGCGGTGCCGCGCTACTTGTGCCTGGACACGCACGCGGCGCCGCCCAGCATCATGCTGGCGGCCAACGCGGGGCTCAGCGAGGGGGAGGTGGCGGCGGCGGTGGCGGCGGTGGGCGCGGCGGCACGGGCGGTGCTCAAGGCGTGAGCAGGCTGCACTGATGTAAAGGCACTCCACGATGCCAAGAGGCACATGGATGTGCCGCCGTACGGATGTGCTGCACTGGCAGGCACCTGCACGCTGTTGTTGTTGCTGCTCATATGGTGAATACGTACATGCGTGCACACCGTGTAGTGGAGCTGCTTGCTCTTGTGATCATCATGCGCAGGTGAACGTTGGCTGTGGACGAAGTGTCTATGGAGTGTTTGCACTGCGACTACGTACAGCGAGTGCTGCAGGCCACCTGCTTTATTGTTTGTATCCTTGTGTTGCTGCTGGGCGTGCTCACTCAAAGGCTTACTGCAACTGGGCTGCACAGATAGGATAGGTCCTATTCATCATGCAGTGCATACATGGCTGTGCATCCATTCTCTATATATTCTTCATCACAATCAACAGATGTGCCCGTACGGCACTCACTCGTGTGGCTGCCGGCGGATTTTCCACGAATGCACCTGGACGGCTGCTCCTACCGTAGTGTAGGACCAGGGAAGACCTGGTAACAACGGTTTTCCTCTTTCGTCCCATCTACACAATCTCCCTGCTCCTTGCCACCAACCGGTTGCATGCGTTCCTAGCCGGCCCTGCCGGCCGCCGCCAGCCAGCTGCCGCGGACCGCATCGTTGGCCATGTGTTATACCGCTACTTGCTGCCTCAGCCGTGTGTGGTGTCAGTGTGCAAGGGATCTCGTACGTTCTGTAGCACCGTATGCCGTACAGTCTGGTACAGCTGCGGTTCATGCATAGCATGGTACTTTGCGACTGGCGGTCCTGCATGGTCTCTGCTCATTATAGGCGAGCGGCGCCAGTGTCCCGGTCTTCCAGAATTATCATGATTATGACGGTCATTAGGGCTGCTGTCAGGATATGTTTTCGGCAGAATAATTCTGACCGAATCAGGATTTTCAAGTGGTTTTGCCCCAGGATTGGCCCAGAAATCCTGGAAAGTTTATGATTGTCAGGATTTCCAGACCTTGAGACTCCAAAATTATCAACGGTCAGAATTTTCCGCCAAAGAAGACCGGAACGCTGGCGAGCGCGCATGAAAGGGTTTGCGGTTTGCGCTAGTCCTTGCTACGATCGAGGACGCACAGCAGTGGCTGAAAGCGACGCCGTACCGTACAGCGTACGAGTTTGAGGGCATCAGACACAGCGTCAGTTGATGAAAAGAGATCGGCATCAAATCCATAAATAGGAAGGAGAGGTCCCCTGCCCGTCGCTGCACGGCACAGGGCCCGAAAAGGCCTTGTAGGTAGCAACCCTCGGCGTGCACGCATCCTAACGCATCCTCCATTCTGCTACCGGTATCGGAGGGCCCGGCGCTGTGCAGCACAACGCACACTGCCTGCTTACTTCCTACGGTATGCTGCTGCCTGGGTGCGTTGAGTGCAGTCTGCGGACAATGCATAGCCTCTATCAAATCCTGGCATAAGGTTACGGGGTACCCCTCCAACCCCCAGCCAGTCTTCCGGTACTCCGTCATGTCCACAACACGTTTAGCGCACGGGTGCACATGACTGCACAATCTCCAGAGCTGGATCACTATGAGCCACATGTTCAAAAGGAAAGCCCGCGGGCAGGTGCTCCCCTCATCCATGGACTGCTTGCTCAAGGTAATGACTTATGCCACCTTACCTGCTGCCCCAGTGCATCCGCGTGGGCCACAACATTACACACTGCCGCCTCTGTGCCCGTTCATTGTGGACGCTGTCCCGTGTTCCTGGCTCCGGTCAAATTGTGGAAAGGGTGGGAGGACATGGAGGTCAAGCTGCCACGCTTTGCAATGAGCCTTGCAGTAGTGTACAGCAGCTGTTTCATGCACGCACGGCTACAGCCGGGCTGAGCTTGGCTACCTGGAGTGTGTGATTACGTAGCAAAAGCCCTCCCAGGGGTCACCAACTCGGGCAAAGTAAAGGCAACTTATTTGTGACCAAGCAACAGGTTTAATGCAGCTCACTAGGTTTGCCCGCACGACAAAGCGTGCAAGACGCACAGCGGCACAGGCGGCACGCTTGGACTTGTGCAGTGGTAGAATGGGAGCAAAAGCTGCAGCCTTACATCCTTTATCCCGTCCATCCCGGGCACCCACGCCCACGCCCGCAGCCGCCGCCCCCTGCCGTCCACCTCAGCCACCTGCACCTCAGCCCCCGGGTCCTCCCTGAGCCCCTCTACCACCCGCAGCACGTACTCCCGGTACGCCAGCGTGCCCGCTAGCTGTGACCTAATAACACGCAGCGCCAGCAAACAGCGGGGACGGTGGTAGATCACACACGCAACGCAGCGTCACCCACATAGCAGCAAGGTACCTGTCGGTACCGTATTTTTGCAGGTGACAACCATTTACGACTGAATGGTACAGAGGTAGGAACTATATGCAATGTGTCCAGTGTTACATGTGGAGAATTATCCACACGCCGTGCTCCCGCATATATGAATAGTTGAATATGCTGCCCAATAATGCTGGCGTAGCAATTCATCAGGGGCGTCGCAATCCATCTCCCCTGCAATCCATGCATATTTGTTGGCCAGGTGCGAAGGCCATGGACTCTACCAACCGCCAGGCGCCAACATAAGCATACAACACAACACGCTGGTGGCAGACCAGCAACACACATCATTATTACATGCAAGTGAAGGAAATAATCCAAGGAAAAGGACCGGACATGTAACATTTGAATTGAGCTGTATGACTTGAAGTTTGCGAGGCACAGAGACAGACTTCCGCAGTCTGTACACTGCACTTCACAGCCTTGCAGCTAAGGGCTGTACGCATCCACCTACAAGTGTACATAAAAGACAACTGCGCAAATGTCACCCCTGTTCACACACGGGGCATACACCTGCGCGTCACCACTGCGGCCTGCTCACGCCTTGAGCACCGCCCGGGCCGCCGCGCCCACCGCTGCCACCGCCGCCGCCACCTCCTGCTCGCTGAGCCCCGCGTTGGCCGCCAGCATGATGCTGGGCGGCGCCGCGTGCGTGTCCAGGTACGAGTAGCGCGGCACCGCCACCAGCACGCCGCTCTCCGCCAGGCAGTGGTCCGCCACCTGCTGCAGCGTGGCGGTGTCGGCAGCGCGGTCCCCACTCGGCTGCGCCAGGTGCAGGTGTACTAGCGCCGACGGGCACTGCACGCCGCCGTACACCTGCAGCAGCTGCGGCACGGTGTTCTGCAGCCCGCTGCGCAGCTGTCGCGTGTTGGCGGCCAGGCGGGCCAGGCGGGGGCTGCCGGCGCCGGCCAGCAGCTTGCGCATGGCCTGCACGCCCGCCGCCATGAGGTAGGGCGGCGGCGAGGTGGTGAAGGTGTAGCCGGGGCCCATCAGGCGCTGGTAGTCGCAGGTGGACTTGTCGGCCACGCAGAAGCCGCCCATGGTGCCCAGCGTGTTGCTGAGCGAGCCGATGATGATGTCCACCGCCCCGGGCGCCAGGCCCGCAGCCTCGCACGCACCGCGCCCACCGGCGCCCAACACGCCGACGCCGTGGCTCTCGTCCACCAGCAGCCGGTACTTGTACCGCTCCTTGAGCTGTACGATCTCGGCCAGCGGCGCAAGGTCGCCGTAGTTGCCGTACACGCCCTCCACCACGATCATCTTGCGGCACAGCTGTGGCTTGCCCTTCCTGCCCTGCCCCTTCTCCTCCGCCTCCAGCTTCCGCAGCACGCGCTCCAGGTCCGCCACGTCGTTGTGCTTGAACGTCACCACACGCGCGCGGCTGATGGTGCTGCCGCTCTGCATGGCGTAGCTCACGTGCTGCGAGGGGAGCGAGGGGAGCGGGGTGATAAGGGGAGGAGCTTTGGCGCTTGTCGCACACAGGAGGGTAGCGGTAGCCAGCAATCCTTGCTTGACGCACACAAAGCACCACGGCAGCAACCCAGCGCGGCCCCTATCTCGGCCCCTGTGTGTTGTTCCTGCAGCAGCAGCAGCAGCAGCAGCAGCTCACCTCGTCCATCACCACAATGTCCTCCCGGCTGGCGAAGGCGGGGATGATGCTGGCGGCCGTGATGAGGTCGTAGGGGTAGGCGATGGCGGCCTCCGTGCCGAAGAACTGCGCCAGCAGCGACTCCAGCTCCAGGTGCAGCGGAGTGGTGCCGTAGAAGCCACGTGCGCCGCCCAGCCCCACGCCGTACACGTCCACGGTATCCAGGCAGCGGGCCTGGAACTCGGGGTCGCCCGACAGGTTGAGGTAGTTGGTGTGGGCCAGGTGCAGCGCCTTGGGCACAGGGCCGCCGTGCAGCAGGGCGTAGGAGCCCTCGTACCTGCAAGGGTAGGGGACGACGGGTGTGGGCAGGGGGGTGCGGATGAGGGGTCAAGCAGGCCAGCATCCAACGAACAGGAGGGACAATTGTGAAGATGCAACACGCATGTAGGGTGCACGGTCAAGTACGCAGGTCCAACGATGTTGCCAGTACCGGTATCTCACCCCTCAATCACGGCAGGCTGGCGGTACTCCTCGGTCGAGTGCGGCACAGGCGGTGCGGGCACCCAGGCCGCACAGCGGCGGTCCACCTCCTGAGGCACGAGGACACGTGGCACACCGGTTGACCAGCCGTTAGTCAGTAAGCCACGGCTCGTTGTCAGGTTGGGTCGCTGGTGTCTTGCCTCAGTACCACACACGGCCATGGCCAGGACCAGCAGCACTGCTGCCGTGCCCCTCACCTCCTCTGGAATGGTCGGCAGCTTGTGCGCCTTGGGCTTGGCGCTTGCGGCCAGCATGCGCTGCAGCATGAGCACTGCGCCCAGTGCCACCATGATGCCGGGCAGGCTGCCCCACAGGCCGGGCAGGCGCTGGGCCAGGCTGCCCACCAGCGCCGCCACGCCGCTGGGGGCGGCCTCCACGGCGGGCTGCGCCTGCTGCGCCACGGCGCGGCACGCCATGCCCAGCAGAGCAACGGCGCCGGCAGCGACGGGCAGGGACACGGCGGGGGTGGCGGGGCGGGAGAGCACGGCCGAGCTCATGATGATGTGGGTGGGAGGTGAGTGGGGTGAGAGGGCGAGGGTGCGAGGGCTAACTGAAAAGGTCCTGGGGCTGCCGGCTTTAGGAATGAGGACCAGCGGTGAATAGCAAGATGCGTTATGCCACTTGAAGACTGGACTGGTAAGGTAGGCCTGACTGGCTGTTGAGTCTTTGAGATGTTTGCGCGGTGTTGAGTCTCGCAAAGTTCTGTTGCTTTGTGGCTTGTATGCTTGGTGAATCCATGACTGTAGAACTCTGAAGTATATACAAGGAACGCTGGAGGCGTTTGCTGGGACAGGGAGGCGGTACCCCTCGAAGGCGAGTTGCATCGCGCCCTGCTCGACACCGAGCCCGCGCGGGCGGTTAAGCGTCTGTCACGCTCGATGCCACCTGCGCTGCCGATATAGCGGCCCCAGTCTCCAGAGCTCGATACCAACAACGCATCTACAACACATAATTAAAGCAATAGTACAAGCTCAGCTTACCACTACTGCCTAGTCCGGAAGAAGTCTTGTGACTAACTATAGGTCACTGGAAAAGGACGTTGAAGCTTGTAAAACCTTGAACATCTACGTTATATACATCAGCTTGAGTTTCGCTTCCTTCCTCTAGCCGGAGCAGCATCATGGGTGGCAATGGCGCCGTCCCCGACGCTGCAGCCTACAAGGCTCCGCTGCTAGTTGCCCTCAGCGCCATCCTCTGGTGAGCAATCATGGGCATAAGCAGCACACCCGCATTGCCGCCGCAACCCACTGCATCACACCTGCATGTGATCACGGAGCGCCAGGCCCCTCCCTTGCTGACGCTGCCGCCCCCTGCTCCCTCCCTGTGCCCCCTCACTGTGGCCCCCATGCTCAGGCTGGGCACGGTGTCGCTGCTGGGCCGCCTGTGCGACTTCCTGTACTTCCTGCTGCACCCCCGGGCCGGAGCCAGGCCCGGGTACGCCCCCATCCGCGACAAACAGCAGGACTTCTTCATCCGCCGCCTGTACGGCGCAGTGCAGGACCTGTGGAACCGGCCTGTGTGCGGCGTGGAGGACGGGGCGCTGCACGTCATGAAGCGCACGCTGGTGCTGGGACCCACGTGAGACCTGGCACCGGGCAGCGGGGGCCATGCATAGTGCTACGGCTCCTGGGGAGTACGTGCATGGGGGTGAAAGCTTGGTGGGGCACCTGGCCTGGGGCAGGTATCGAGCGCTGAGGTGCTAGGGGTACGGTACTGTGTCGCTGCCCTGTCTATAACGGCAACTGTTCAGCCAGCATGCCTATGCTGCCTCGCGCCGCCCGTGGCCGAAGCCTCACCTCCCGCATGCTTGTTTCCCCACGTGCCGCCCGCAGTGGCGTCGAGGGCCCCAAGTATGCCCTGCACGAGGGCTCCAAGTGCGCCAGCCTCGCCTCCTTCGACTACCTGGGCTTCACCTCCACGGACGCCTACATCACGCCGCGCGTCAAGGACAACATCCGCACCTTTGGCGCCGTCAACAGCAGCCCCCGCGTGGCCGGCGGCACCATGCTGGTGCACGAGCGCATGGAGTCCCTGCTGGCTGAGTTCCTGGGAGTGGAGGCGGCCATCACGTACGGCACGGGCTTTGCCACCAACGCCCTGGCCATCCCTGCCCTCGCCGGCAAGGGCTCGCTCATCCTGTCCGACGCCTTCAACCACAGCTCCATCGTGTACGGCGCACGGCTGTCGGGGGCCACCATCCGCGTGTTCCGCCACAACGACGCCAAGCACCTGGAGCAGCTGCTGCGCGAGGCCCTGGCGCGCGGCCAGCCCGGCAGCGGAAAGGCGTGGGACAAGGTGTGGGTGCTGATCGAGGGCATCTACAGCATGGACGGCGACGTGTGCAACTTGCGCGACATCGTGGCAGTGTGCAAGAAGTACAAGGCGTACAGCTTCATGGACGAGGCGCACAGCCTGGGCGCGCTGGGCGCCAACGGCCGCGGCTGCTGCGAGCACGCGGGCGTGGACCCGCGGGACATCGACCTGCTGATGGGCACGCTGTCAAAGTCCTTCGGCGCCATCGGCGGCTACCTGGCCGGCAGCAAGGCCATCATTGACCACCTGCGCCGCCACAGCCCCGGCCACCTGTACGCCTGCTCCATCCCGCCCGGCGTGGCGCAGCAGGTGCTGGGCGCGCTGGAGGTGGTCACCGGCCGCGACGGCAGCACACGCGGCGCCAGCAAGGTCGCTGCCGTGCAGGACAACTCCAACTACATGCGCGCCAAGCTGCTGATCATGGGCCTCAACGTGGTGGGCAGCTGGGACAGCCCGGTGATCATCATCATGACGTACTCGGTGCCGGCCATGGCCAAGTTCAGCCGCATGTGCCTGGAGCGTGGCTTAGCGCTGGTGTCGGTGGGGCCGCCCGCTGCGCCGCTGCTGCTGGCCCGCATCCGGCTGTGCATGTCGCCGCACCTCAGCCGCAAGGACCTGGACGGCATGCTGGCCATCATTGACGAGGTGGCGGACGTGTGCGGCATCAAGTTCTGGAACCGCAAGGCCTACGCCGAGGCGGAGGCCGAGTTGCAGCAGCTGGTGGCCAGCCGCCAGGGGCCGGGGGCGGGCGCCAAGGCCACCATTGCGGCGCTGGCGGCGGCGCCGTGCGCCATCATACGCAGCAGCATCGCGTAGACGGATTCATGTGGACAGCTAGCGAGGGTGCACATACGTGCTCGCGTGGGCAATACAGAAGGGAAATGAAGTGCAATGCGCGCAAATGCATACGTATACCGGTATGGCGAAGCGGAAAGTTGTGTGTCACAGTTACCCAACATTGGGTACCAGTGCTTGTGTGTTGCTTGGGGGTGCACGCAGCAGGTTGTGCCTACCGTTGGCTTCTTTTACTGCACCGTGTAACATGCGCTTACTACAGCGATGAGCTTATCACCGGTTCAGTCATTATTCAGTCGCATGTGACCAATGGTGACACTAGCACTACAGCAGGTGCCTGCGTTGCATGCCACGATGCCCGCAGGACACACATGTCTGCTCGCACTCAGCCACGTGGGTTGGCTGTTCTGTTGACAACCACAGGTGACGGCGCACACACCTTTCGTTCCACGTTCGTATTTTGGCTTTCAACCTCTTCAGGCACTTCTTATATGCCAAACTCATGGCCTTCTCTGAATTGAGGAGTGACGAATGAGCGATCCTTGTGACTTGCACTGAGGCATGCCAACCCACTGTTGGTGGGGCTTTTGCGCACGGGGTCCATCCTCGTAATCACTATGCGCTGGCTCTGCGTGCTGTAATTGTTGCTGTCCTGCGCTCCCAATTTGCCGCAAAACCACCCTGTGTGTGCCAGCCAAGAGCGGTTGTACTGAGGGCACCAGCTTTACTTCGGGTAAGTGTGGCGTTTCCTTAGATCCAGCTTACCGGACCCGAATGCTGGGTTGTTGAGGTGGTTATGTCACGAAGTAGGCGGCATCATAACTCGATTGACAGGATGCGTGTGCTGTTGAAGCGTGTGGATGCATTCTGTGCAGCTTTTGGGATGAAGGTGAACGTACCCAAATGCGATGGTATGGTGTTTGCATCACAGGGGCCAGCGTGTGCGGGCCTTCATGGAGCACCTGGAGAGCTGTCCGTTCAGGTTGTGTGTTAGTCCTGTCCCCATGGTGTCTTCTGCAAGGTACCTAGGCCTTGTGTACGGCCCGGGAGCCCCTTTTGAGTCGTGCCGGGCCCAGCTGAATGACTCTGGGAGGGCTGCCATGTTTGGGCTAATGAACAAGCTTGGTAAGCTGCGTGTCTGGGCTCCGGACCTGCGCATGCGGCTGTTTGAGGGTCAGGTACGGCCCATCATCTCGTACGGTTGCGAGGTGTGGGGCCCGGAGGTCCTGTACGCGCTGGTCCGTGGGCCGAGACGCCGTGACGCAAGCAATACGGAGGCCGGATAGTTTGAAGCGTGCCTGGACGATCCAGCGGTGAAGCTCCAAGTGATGTTCATGCGTACGACGTGTGGTGCGAAACGTCCGCCCCACCGTTTGTTGTTCGCAGAGCTATCCCAGCTGCCGTTGCATATGTATTGGCTGCAAATGGTTATTGGTTTCTGGAACCGGCTGGTGCGCCAGCCCGAGCCCTTGGCTGCTGCAGTTTTGGTCGAGGAGGTGCGATTGTACCTGGAGGGCTGGAATGACGGTTGAGTAGGGCTATTGTTTGGCGTGCTTGATGCCCTGGGCATTGACGTGTGGGCTGGCGTCCCGTCCCTGTGCCTGGCCATCAGTTTCCTGGCCAGTTGGAGAGGGGCTACGGCCCTCCCGTTGGCGGGTATTTGTACGGCTTTTCGTGCGAAGCTCTCTGCAGCGTGGTCCAGTACTAGGCTGGTTGAAAATCCCCGTGATTGTGTATCGGACGGCAAGCAACCTGGTGTGAAAATCTGTAGGTACAAGCATTGGATGGATGGTGTTGCGCTTGGGGCGGCGGCGGCGTCCTGGCTGCCGCATATCAAGGTTGGCATTTCCACCGCGCAGCATAAGCACTTGATGCGAATTAGGCTCTGCTGCTGGCCTCTGGCAGCAAACAGGCTGTGCGCGTCTGTGCCCAGGGAGCAGCGAGTCTGCAGAGTGTGTGGAACGGGGGTGGTTGAGGACGAGGAACATGTCCTGCTCGAGTGCCCTGCTTACGCTGACTTCCGGATTGCTGCTGAGATCTGTAAAGGTGCCACAATGAGTGATGTTATGATGCAAGGTAATCAGGCAAAGCTAGCTGAGTTACTATCGAAGATTTGGTCGAGGTGGTACCGGTGGTACCGGTGCTAATAGACATCTGTTCCCATTTCGCTGGGTGAAGGCCTCCCCTACGCTGGTCTGCAATATGTCAAGGACCCAAAGCGGAACGGAATGACCCAGCCCCATACGGATGGCATTTACAACACGGAGCCTGGGCGGCGGGGCTGCATACGCTTCTCTTCCGCCATGCATGCACGTTGGCAGCCTACAGCTACTGTAGGCGATATGTGCTTGCCAATATGCCAAACCACAATCGTAGCAGCTCCACGCGGCCAAGCAGTGCACGTGCGATGTATGAATACTCTCCCAGCTCGCAATGCATGTTGGGAAGGAAGGATAAGCCGTCCTGCTACCACGTGGCCTGCCCTTCGGCAACAACTGCCCCACAACGACAAGGACTGGTGCACCAAAGCAACAGCCGGGACTGGTAAAAAACGTAGGATGGAGCACCACCCAATGCGCAACCATGCAGCAGCACAAAAGACCTTACGGCCAATAAAAAGTGCGCCCACACCGCACCACCCACCCACTCCGCAATGAAGGAAGCCGGCCAGCGTGAGCTAAGAAAAGGTTCAGGCATCTACGGAACGCTGCACGCTGGGGAGGCACAGGGTGCCGGCGTCACGTGCGCCCCTCCTCCGCATCTGCACCATGCCAGGCAGCCGGCCCCCACGCTGCCTTCCGGCTCACAGGTCGCCGTAGTCCAGCACCGCCCGGTTGTTGGCCGGATGGTCCAGGTCAAAGTACTCGCGCATGCCGCGTGGGTCGAGCTTGGGAGCCATGCCGCGCCCCCCCATGCCCATGGGCGGCCCGCGCCCGCCGCGCATGGGACCGCGCCCGCGGCCGCGGATGGGGATGGGCCCGGGTGGCAGCATAGGCACTGGGCCGGGGATGATGGGCATGAAGGGGCCCATGGGGCCGGCTGCAAGGGAGGCAAGAAGATACGCGGTGTTACAGCGCTTTGAGAGCGGCATATACATGATACGGCAAGCCACATTCTGAGCGGCGATTGCATCGTACGGCAAGCAACGGGTGCAGCTGGTGTAGCGCTCACGGTCAAGGTAATTGCGCAGCGCCGTAGCCGTCTCACCCAACCCCTGCAGCTGCGCTGCAAAGGCAAGCTGCCCTGGCCTACCCGCACCCATCATGTACCCTAGTGCAAGCACAAGCTCCTGCGCCCACCTGAAGGCATGAACATCGGCCCAATGGGCACGGGCATCATCATGGGGCCCTCCAGCCCCATCATGGGCCCCCGCCCCATCATGCCTCGACCCATGCCGCGGCCGCGCCCGCGGATGCCCATCATGCCGCCACGGCCGCGCCCTCGGCCGCCGTAGCCGCCCTCGCCCTCGCCGCCGGCCTCCGCGCCCTCAGGGGCCTCGCCCGCCTGCTGCTCCTCCTCCGCGCGGCGGCGCTCCTCGTCCTCCTTCCACAGCCGGAAGTTCTCAAAGTACAGCGTGTCCAGGATCTGTGGCCACAGCCATAACAACACCATGCATTACAATTGTTCTCTGCGACATTGAAGAGGTTGCTGGTCCGCCCAGGCACGGGTCACGAGCTTTGATCATCACAGTGTGCCAGTGCCGGTGTGGTCGTATCGAACCCCCCTGGTCGCACTTATGGCCCGCGTGTCGGATTACTGCGGGTACCCTGGCTCCCTTGAGGCACCTCGCCAGTTTGCCCTGGTCGCCCCACCTGTTCGCGCTCCTGCGCCAGCTTGTCCTGGTGCTTCGTCTTAATGTGCTTGATGACGTACTTCTTGCCCACGAACAGCTTGTTGCTCAGCTTGGAGCCCCACCTGTAGGGTAGTGCAGGTCACGCGGGTGGACAAGGGGCAACGGGGAAAGAGAGGACGCGCATCGCGGGGCGGAGTTAGGAAGGGCCGCGACCAGGTCGTGTGAGGGAAACTGGCCGCACGTGTCTGTGCGCTTCGCTTAGCCGCGGGTTGCTGCTGCAACGTGTTGCGCACATTGTGTGGTATCGCAAAGCGGTATGGCCACGGGCGCCTGGTGCCGAGAAGGATTGGCACCGCGTGCAAAACCCCCGCTCGAGAACCCCTAGACATCCTCCAGGCCCTAGTACCGCAGGTACTGCGGTTGTGCCTAACACCTGCCACGGAATCCGCACCACGCCGGAAGGAAGGCCGCCTCCAATGCCACCGGTAAGCAGGTGCTGCTCCCGCTGCCACGCCCTCGCCTCTGCTGCACATCTGCTGATCGCTGCCCGTGTACGGGCGCCTTCACCCGGCCCTCTGGCCTTTCAGGATGGCTTCACTGAAAGTGTGGCTTCTCTCAACGGCCTATTGCCGGCCTAGACCTAGTCAGCGTCATTGATTCTTAATACTCACAGCTTGTGTAGTTCGGCATAAGCAACTAGGTGGCGAGGTGTAAACTCTCCGCATCACGGTTGTACGAGTGTAACAAGTAAAGAGGTCGGATGGTCTAAGCAGCCACCTAGCGGTGTTGGTTTCGTAGTAAGGGGCAGCCCCATCGCCATCGCGTGTATGTGTCACAGGAGACCGGTGCTGGTCTGGGCAGGTCAAGGCATCGTGCGATGGCACAGCAAGCAACACGGAGCCTGCAGGGAGGGCAGCACTAGGCTGGACGAGGACAGCACCGGTAAGGCAAGGCTGCAAGACAATTGCACAAGTGCGTGTGCGTGTGACGCCAGGCATCCAGATCATGCGAAGGGCACAACGGCCCAGCCTTACTTGTTGTCGGCGACCATGGTGACCTGCGACTCAATCCACTTGTCGAGCTCCTCCTCAATCTGCGCATGGGGGTTTACGATAGGCAGTACAACGACGGGGTTCCTGATGAGGGTACCAACGAAAGTGCTTACTGGCACGGTTTCTGGGCCCTGCGCTTCTTCACCCCGTCGATATCCTGTAATGCCCCCAGATGCACCGTGCTGTTCTCCATAACGGTGTGCACGCGGATGCAGTGGGTTCCAGGCCCAGCACGCGCGCAGCGAACGCAACACCCGACACACGGGTTGCCTGAAGCTGCTGCTATAACTGCCACGCACCCTGGCCTTCATGCACTTGGCCTCGATGGGGTCGCCCGCCTCAATGCGCCGCTGCCAGCACTCGTCCACCGTCTTGGCCAGCTTCTCCGCGTCCCCCTTCTCCTTGTCGTTGCCGTCCGGCCCCGCCTCGCCCGCGGCCCCCTCCTCCGGCTGCGGCCCCCGGATCAGGCGGCAGCAGTTGAGCCTGTACTGCCAGTCCTGCTCGTTCAGCTCCACCCCGGCATAGTAGTCAACGCCGTGCACCTTCCACAGCCAGTGCAGCTGCAGGTCTAGCTTGCCCAGCATCTCCTTGAGGTTGCCCTCGTTCACCTCCTCCGCGGGCTCGGCCGCTGCTGCTGCCGCCGCTGCTGCCTTGTCGCTGCCCTCCGCGGGCTGCGAGGCGCCGCCTTCGCCGCCCTCGGCACCGGCCGCTGCATCGCCGTCTGATATGATAAGAAAAGAGCCATTGTTGAGGAAGAGGAGCGTCTTAACACGAGACGGGAAAACATCGTCCCGTCTGAGCGCATGGGCATGCGCACACCATACGCTGAAGGTTACATCTAGACATGCAGGTCCAGGACGGCCTCGGACAGGTTGTAGGAAGTCTGGAGGCGGCGTTTGCAGCGTTCAGTACCCCGTACGATGCGCAGACTGCAACTGCAGGCCCGTGCGAGTTGGGGAACCCTTCTCCAGCGGACAGACCCGCGGATCCCTGCCCCTCACCTTTCTGCTGCTGTTCCTCGTTCCCGCCGTCCGCCGCTGCCATAGGCTCGTCCTTCAACTGCGGCAGCAGCGGGTTCTCCTCAATGCCCTTCTCCGCGTCCAGCTTGCGGATCAAACGGCGGCTGAGGTCCAGGTCGTGCGCCACTCGGGCTGGCTTGAAGCACAGGTTGGGAGCAAACTTAGGGCCGTCCTCCGAGATGGCTGGGGGCTTGTCCTTGTCGACTTTGGGGGCCAGGTCGTACATGCCCTGGTTGAAGTTCTCGCTGTTGGGGTCAAGGGCACCCGACGCCAGGTCTGCGGAAATGTGCTTGGCGCTGTCCTGCGCTTCCTCCGCACGGCTCGCAACAATTTTCGCGAAGGTCCTCGGGTCGAACTGGTACTTGAACCTGCAGTACGGTGCAATACCAGCGTCAGAAGGCACAGCCGTAGCTGGTCCTGCGCACTGCAATGCGAGCGAGAACGACCCACATGTCGCTGTCCTTGTTCTGCTCGAACTCCGCTTTGATTGCGCTGCCGTAGTAGTCCACCAGGTACTCCTGGAACATGCGGTGCGCCACGTCGGGGGCTGCATCGTCGGGCACCTTGTGCAGCGTGAACTCCTTGAACGTCATCGGCCGCTTTTCCTCCACAATCCTGCGCAAAATCAGCAGACATGTCATGCAACATGCTCGGCAAACGACGAGGCCTGGCGCCCGGTCGAAAAACACCCCACCTCTCGCCTCTTCCAACTGAGCCACGCCGCTCGAGGTCCCTCTCGTCATATTCTCGCCGTGGGGACGGGGGTCGCCTGTCGTATTCAGGACTCCCACGTCCGCTGCAGGATGGCAGTGCGGACAGTTAGACCGTGTGCGGCAACAGGAGCCCACTGGATCGGCGCTAATTGCCGCGCAAATGACTCTTCTGATGCTCCAGACGCCTGACACGCCGAGCAGGCCCAGCCTGGCCTCGGCCACAGGCCACTCACTATGGAGGAGGGTCGTAGTAATCGTAGGGGGCGTCCCTCCTTCCGCGCTTGGGTGGAGGGCTTCGAGGGCGCCCATATCGCTCCCTTTCATGCATGGGAGGTGGAGGGCTGCGGCCCCGTCTCGGCCCTCGCCGCTCATCCCCACCGAAATCCCTCCCGGAATAGCCAGGAGGCGGCGGGCCTCGCCCATACATGTTACCCCCACCCCGCCTGCGCTGATGTTCCAGTTTTCTTCAATCGGTTGCGAAAGACCCAGGGGAAAGAGCCAACCCGTAGCACTCTATGGTAAATTGCCGTCCGTTGAAAAGTTGGCTAGAGAGCAAGAGAGTGAAATACGCATACCAATCCCTAAAGTGCGCAGAGTTCCGGGAAGGGAACGCTCTTCCTATTTCCGTACTCATGCCAAAAAAGAAGCGGGCTTGACTTCACGGACGAACGCGGTCCTCTTGCGTAGCCCTGCAGTATGTCTGCTACTATATGAGTGCTGTCGGAAGAGGAAAAGCTACTCCGCGCAGATGCAAAAGCTGTCCGAACAACATCTGCATCGCAGCTTGACCTCTCCGTGCCCGCGGCCTTGTGCACACCGCAACTTGTCATGGTGGCCAAATATTCTGAAGTCCTGCTGTGACGCTTAGGTTTGGACGCCAGGCAATCGGACTCCTCGTGCTGCGTGTGAAAGGCCACGCGGTGGCCTGGGGAGAGAGCGCTGCGCGACAATGCCCACCTTTGACAAGCCCGAGTGGCTACGACACAACAGTAAGTGCAACTGCGTCACAATGTGGAAACAAGGCAGAGTCCTGCGTTGCCGGAGCTAGCACCTACGTCCTCGTGTCCAATACACGCGCCTCCTGGCCTACCGCACACCAACCCAGCCTTACCTCCTCAACAGACAATGCCATCCACGGGGTTGACATCGACCCCAGCGGTGAGCGCCTTGCAACATGCGGAGCGGACCACAAGGTCCGTATCTGGGCCATGCGGCCCATCCTATCAGAGGCGGTGGAAATGGACCCCGCAGTGCCCAAGCAGCTGGCCGTGCTGCAGGACTCAATCAGCTGCGTCAACTGCGTCCGCTTCTCCCCAAACGGCAAGTTGATAGCCTCTGGCTCCGACGATAACGACGCCTTCATACACGAGCTGCGGGAGGGCCGCGGGTTCACGGTCTTTGGCAGCACCGAAGCAGCAAACGTGGAGAACTGGCGGCTCAAGGTGCGGCTTCGAGGGCATGAGGCAATCGTCAGCGACCTGGCCTGGTCGCCTAGCAGCACCCGCCTTGCAACAGCCTCCATTGACAACAAAGTCAAGATCTGGGACGCCGGCAACGGGCTGTGCGTGCGGGTGCTGGAGGGGCACGCGGGTCACGTCAAGGGCGTGGCGTGGGACCCGTTTGACCGCTTCCTGGCTAGCCAGGGCGACCGGGAGGTCATCATTTGGCGCCTGGAGGACGGGGCCAGAGTGGCAACGATTGACGAGCCGTTTAAGAACGCACCGATTGCCAGCTTTGCACTCCGGCCCGCGTGGAGTCCCGACGGGCAGCTGCTGACGGTGCCCAACGGGTACGACAAAGGCATGCACACGACTCGCTTGATTTCGCGCAACTCGTGGCGGCCCAACGACTTCCAGTTAATGGGACACACGGCGCCGGTCATCGCCGTGCGTTACAACCCGCGCATGTTCCTGCCCCGGAAGCAGCCTGGCGGCGGGAGCGCCGCTGCAGAGGACGATGCCGCAAGCTCGGTGTTGGCTCTCGGCGCGAATGACAAGCAGTTCTCCATCTGGAACCCCTCCGAGTCCTTGCCAGTCTGCGTGGGCCGCAACTTCTTCCGGCGCATGATCGTGGACATGGCTTGGTCGCCCGATGGCCGTACATTAGTCATTGCGGCGTATGACGGTACGGTGACAGTGGCTACCTTTGCGCCGGGGGAACTGGGCAAGGAGGTTCCGGAGCACGAGTTCCAGCAGCTGCTGGCCCAGCTGTACGGCGACCCGCAGCTCCGGAACCAGAAGGCGGCGCTCACCGCCGCCCCGGACCTGTTGCAGCTGGAGGAGCGTGCACGGAACGACGTACAACGTGAGCAGGCGCTCAGAGACCGGCTTGGCGCGTCTGAAGCCAGAGCAGCTGGGGCTGGCGCGGGGGTTGGGGTTGGTGTAGGAGCAGGAGGGCCAGCGGCGGGTGCAGCGGGCAGGCTGCCCTTAGCGGGTGGCGTTGCCGCAGCAGCGCCAGGTCTGGAAGCAGCAGCGCCGGTCCGACAGCAGCAGCAACCACCTCTCACTCAGGTGCCCCAAAACACGCAACTGCCGGCTCCGAACCGGAGCGCCAGCCCTGCCAAGGCAGGGCCGGGACGGCCTGGAGGTGCTGGCGCAGGGCGGGACCCAGACCACCCGCCCGCCAAGCGGATAACTGTGCAGCCCATCGGGGGACCAGCGCAAGGGCCGGGGGCTGCAGGGCCAGGCGGCGGGCTGCGGCCGGCGCCGGCAGTCACTGCGGGTATGCCAGGGGCGGGGCCGTCGGGAGGGCCAGGGGGTGCAGGAGCAGACAGGGCGCAGGCGGCTGGTGCAGCACCCGCGCCCGTGGTGCTGGTGCCCCCCGACCCTGTCAAGCCGTGCATCGCCATGGCTATCCATGTGCAGGGCGCGCCGGGGGAGCACAGGGTACGCGCGCGTCAGCGTGTTTAGGTCCGTGCTGTGGCTGTGCACCCGGGTTGATGTGTCGCCTCTCAGTGTGCGCGAAGTGTGTGCACATACTCCGTTGTGCCGTGAGCTGCACGGCGCGTGCTGAATGTACATGGCAGTACCGCTATGTACAGCAGCTGGTGCAATGTCTTGTAACTCTTATCTGCTGGTGCCTCCGCCCCTGATCGTGCCGCTGCCCTGCTCTTTGCTGCCGGCCCCCCGCCCGCAGCTGCCCTTGGAGCTGCAGGCGCACAACGCCGGCACCGACGCGCGCGGGCGGCCCACGGCGGAGCTGGTGTGCGTGGCGGGGCCGGCCCGGCAGTGGTCGGACAGCGTGCAGGGCCACATCGTCAGCCTGGCGGGCAGCAGCAGGGTGGCGGCCGTGTCCACCACCAACGGGGACCTGCTGGTGAGTGCTGGCTGGGAGGGCAGCTAGGTGTGCTGTACTAACACACCCCGACCAGTGGGCGGAACGCAGGTTGCACGGCGTGGCACAACTACGTTTTGTCGCAACCAGCAGCGGCGTAGAGGCCAGGCGGACAGCGTAAGGAAGAATGTCGGCTGCTGCTGAGCTGCCCGCAGTTTGCACATAATCGCATAGCGCACCCACCCTGAGTAGCTGGACAGCTGGACAGCGACGACCGCTAACGTCACTCGCTGGCCGTACTTTTCTCCAGGTTTACAGCTCCGCAGGCCGGCGGTTGCTGCCGCCGATCCGCCTAGGCTGGCCAGCCGCCATGCTGTGGGTGGCGCCCGGCAGCGCGTTGCTGCTGGCGCTGCTGGCGGACGCGCGGCTGATGGTGTGGGACGTGGCGGCGGGGCAGGTGCAGGTGGAGGCGTCGGCGGCGCCGCTGCTGACGGGCCCGGGGGCCGCCGGCCTGCGAGGTGAGGGGTACCGTAGCCTGACCGTAGCATCGAGGTCCGTGCGGGTGGTACACAGGGAAACGGGGCCTACAACTACCCAGCAGCCGACGCGGGGTTGTTCGTAAGACAGGCTGGCTGCTGTGCTGTTCCTGCTGACTGCGTCATGTGTGTCAAGGCTGTGTTGGTGGTGCGCGTGCAGTGACGTCCGCGCGGCTGAGCTCCGCCGGGCAGCCGCTGCTGGTGCTGAGCAACGGCCACGCCTACGTGCACCACGGCGGCATGCGCAGCTGGATGCGCGTGGCGGACGACGCCTTCCCCGCCTCCGCCTTCACCTCCAATCTCACATCGCCTACAGGTAGTACTCGTGTTAGCCCCAGGACCGGGTTCTTCGCGTGTGCCCACGGGCGTCGCTTCCAGTAATGAGCCCTTGTTCGCAAGGCTTCAAAGCCTCTGCACAGATGCTGTGTGGGATTGTCCGCGCCATGAACAGCCGTGTGCTTCATTAAGACAAGTTACCGCTATGCATGCGTTGGGGCCCGCAGCCGGCGAGCTGAGCCGCCTTCAGGCCTCGGCAGCGCAGCAGCGGCACCCGCATGACGTCATCGCGACGGCGGCGGCGCACGCCGTACGGCCCGGTGCCGCCGCGCGGTCCGAGCAGGCGGCGCTGGAGCAAAACCTGGCGGCGGCGGCGGCGCTGCGGTCGCCCGCTGAATGGCGGCTGTGGCTCATAACCTACGTGCGGAGGCTGGCGGCGGACGGGGACCAGGTGCGGGCTTGCAGATGCTGGAATAGCGGTATCGCATACAGGGCCCGAACGCCGTGTGTACGGACACAGCTTACAGTGTGTACGAATGCAGTTGCGGGGTCACAGTTTGCAAATTTCAGAACAAGTACTAGTTACAAGCAAGCGGCAGGTTGCTATTCTAGTGACTAGTGACAAGCATCGAGACAGGCTGCGGCTGGGTGCTGAGAAGCGAGGACTTAACTGAAGCTGAAGTTGAATGTACCAGCTGTGTCGGGTGGTCCAGATTACAGTGTGTGCGCAATGGGACGGTTTTGGGGCGTGCAAATGTTGGTGTGCCACAGCGCACTGGCCATTTCGCTGTTGCTTAGAGGACTACCCAACCGGTGTACGGCAA
>BQMZ01000346.1:0-314864 GCA_036984285.1 Chlamydomonas sp. KOR1
GGAGAGACAGTACCGGGCGCTAGCGCCCACGAAAGGGTACTGGTCTGCTCCAGATACGGACTGCGCCGAGGAAGGGAGAGACCTAAGCTCACCGTTCACGCCCTTAAAGACTCAGAACATGGCGCATGTATCTCAGGGAGAAGCCTGTGCCATGGACGCGGCATGTTTGACCGAACCGGTGCCACTACGGCTCGAGCAGCCCAAGTGCAATCTGAACAGGTTGATAAGGACTGCAAACAGACCTGGAGTGCTTCCGGATGTGACCCTGAGCTTGCGCCTGGGCTGGCCGAACGCTCGCGCGACTGCTCTGCCCGGCTGAGGCCACACCGCGCTGTCACCCAATACAGCCCGTTATAAGGCTACCCTATAAAGTCAATTGTATGCTGTATCATCTGCGCTGCGTGCCCCTGGGCTTGAAACTGGGTGGCATCCGCTGCAGCCCCACGAGCAGCATCGAAAAGCTGCCGCACCAACCACGAGATGTAGGCAGCATGCGAGCAGGTGGGCAGGCCCGGGTGCCAGCTCAGGGACAGGCTCAGAGAGTGAGTCCCAAAGTCCCGGCTACGGAACTCCCCTGGTGCCGGATACCCACCGCCCCGACAGCCAGTCGTCATTAGCTTCCCGCCCAACCCACTGACCAGCGAACTCCCCATATCTGCGGCAAGGCAAGAGCGTTCTGCTATATCCACGCGATCAACGGCATCCTTGGTGGGCCATGGATTGACACGCTCAGGGTGCTGGAGTTCTGCGTGGCAGTCAGCCAACAACCGCAGCTAGGCAGGGACACACGCCAGCTGTGGGAACAATGCTATGACAACCAAGACGGCTTCTTTGACCTGGGAGCTGTCAACCTGTACCTTCGTTGCCAGACCCGTGTACCCAAGCCTCGTGAGCTGCAAGAAAGAGACGGCTGTCTGCAGCTAAGCCCCATCGGCCTAGTGCCCGTCGATTCTCAATGTATTTACAGCAGCATCCTGGACCTCCTGCCTGTCCGCCTGCGACAAGTTGGGGTGTTACTCCTGTACAACCGCCACGTAGTTGCACTGAAACCCCACCGTGGGGCCTGGTACCTGTTGGACTCGCTACTGCCTCGTCCCAAGCTACTAACCAGGTCAGACTGGCAGAGCCTCACCGGCCAACTCATTCTTCTGACGTGTGGGTCCCTGGACCAGGCGCCACCCCTGGCGCTTGCCGCAAATACATCTCACCTTCTCCAACAGGTGCCCATCCCACCAGCTTGGGACCCCATAGACCTGGTGCAAGCAACTGCCACCCAGACAGCGCACCAGGCATCCCCACAGGGGCCTCAGCCTAACCACTCCCCATGCGAAGCCGCCATGACTGCAAACACGGCTCGCCAAGCCCCTAGGGCAGGCTGCCGCACACAAGAGCCTGACTGAAGCACAACAGACAAAGGTTTCCACACCCCGGCAGGTACCAAACGCAAACAGGCAAGTACCGGTATGCAACAGGCCCCAACCAGGAAGGCCACCGCACACACCCGCCGCACCAGCACGGACCGCCGTCACTGCGCCCACCGCAAGTGCCCCGCGGGCGAGCACCCCTGGGGCAGAACACCCAGCCCATGAGGCTAGCGCAGGTGCACCACAACACAACGGACAGCACCCCCCTTTAACGAACCCATACAAAGATGCCGTGCCACCCACTGGCAAACAGCACAGTTACCTTCACGTCGTAACACACAACATAGCGGCATCTCTGCAAATCTCGACGCCACTCCAGGAAGCCAAGCGTGGCAGGCTGACATCTTGATCCTTACTGAGACAAAGATGACCAGTCATGAGGGACGCTTAGGGCAAGCCATAAAGCGAGGCTTCAAAGCTGTCAACATGCGCACCTTTCACTCCAGCCGGCCATGGGACAAGAACAACGCAGCGCTGTGCAGGGGTCATTGTTGCGATCTCGCGTGACCTTAGCCGCCCAGAGCACACAACATGTATCAGTGTGCCCACTAACCTGCAAGGGTATGTCTGCCACTGTCGTATTGCGACCCCAAACAGCACCCCCATGCATGTGTTGGGCATATACTGCCGACCAGGTGACAACACTGCCCGTGCCGATGTCTACCGGTACTGTGCAGAGGTTGCCCAACACGCTGCCAGGGACGGGTCCCACGTCCTGCTGGGTGGGGACTTCAACGCCGTACGGCTCCCCACTGACCGATCCACGAACGCCCTGATGTGGGAAGACCGTGGGTACGGAAGCTTCTTGGCGCGGGCCGACCTCTCGCCCGTGGTACCACCTAAGGCAGGCAGGGTGCACACATACAAGCAAGTTCAGGGGCAGTGTGTGCAGCACTCCAGCCGCATCGACGACATCCTGGCTAATAGCACACTGCGTGATGCCCTATGCACCTTTGACAAGAAGGTACCAGGGGCGGTAGGGTTCGAAGCTGTGGAGATAGGTGGAGACAACAGCGACCACCTGGCCCTGCATGTGTACTTACCCCGTGCTGGGACAAAGCTGTACGACGTGCCACACACCAACACGCCTCAGTCGCCCACTGAGCTCCCGCCCACTTCCTGGCAGCATACTCAACTCCCTGTGCGTAAGGAAGATGCCGGGAGAGCCAAAGCCCGCATGGAGGCAGAACTCACCTCCGAGTTCGAGACCTCCACGCCCTTGTAGCTCCGGCAGGAAACGCTATTGCCGCCACCGCCCGCTTCACAGCGCCAAACACCAGCAAGAGCCAAGCAGACCCGCGTGTGAGGGCAGTAGACGTTGAGCAAACGGCGGCCAATTGCAGCGGCTACTGGAAAAGTGCTGCAGCATCCTTGTGGAGGAATGCCCCAAGAAACCCCCGACAGCTGAGCCGCCGTTACCCCACGAGTCATGGCGAAAAGGCTACGCCGATTGCATGAGCGGGCCAAAACCGCAAAAAGCACTGCATGCCCTCCTCGACATGCAGCGCCAAGACCCCACGGGCAGGCTGCACACAACGCCGAGCCCAGCACCCCAAGGGAGGAGACATGGGGACCCAGCACCTCCACACCCCCAACACGCAGCCCGGCAACAGACCCTGAGCAGCCGTATGCCACTCCCACACAAAACGAACAGGGAGAAGAAGCCCCAGACGCCCAGGACATAGACGCACCTCAAATGTACGGACCGCAGACACTCCAGCAGGCCGTAGGGGCAGCGTCCAGTACCATGAAGGACTCCGTCCGCAGTTACCGTACTGCCTGCAAGGAGCACAGACAGGAGACAAGAAAGGAGATGGAAAAGAGGTTCCAGAAACTCCTTGCCCAACGACCCAAGGCCGGACATAGGCGGGTGTTCAGCAAAGGAGATCAGCCAAAGGCATCCCGGCCGTCCAAAACCACGTCACCAAATCCGTCCACACAGACCCCACAGGCATCAGGGCGGCCCTACAGGCCTTTTACACCGAACAGGCAGCTCCCGTGCGCGGCCCCCGCACAGGAGAATACCTGCCAGACAAGGCCCCACGCAAATACCCCTGATGCCCCAGGGGCCCCGGACCCCTTTACCCTCACAAGGTACACGTGCCCCACGGCAAGCAGCCTTCTGCCCTCCATCGCAGAAGAATACAACTTTGCGCAATGTATCAACCACCTGGCCCGCAACAAGACCCCTGGGCCTGACGGGATCCCGAACGAGGTGCTGCGTGCGCTACCCGAACCGTTCGCACAGACTATCCACACTATTATGCAGATCATGTGGGTTAAAGCACAAACACCGCTGGCATGGACCACCTCGGACACCGTACTACTATATAAGAAAGACGACCCCACACACATCAACAATTACCGACCTATCGCCTCGCAAACACCCTGTACAAGCTATGGACCAGTCTAATTACATGCGCACTGGCCGATTTCAGCCCCCTCGCACGACTGTTCAGTGCTGCACAGGAGGGTTTCCTCAAGCACCGCAACACCACGCGACAGCTCCTGAACATACTACACGCCTTTGAGGACGCAAGCCTATCCGCCCGCGACCTCTACATCGCCTATATAGACTTCTCCTCAGCCTTTAACACCATTGACCACGACAGGCTGCTACAAATCATGTACGACGTGGGGCTGCCCACCGACAGTATTGAGGTCATCAGAGACCTATACACGCACGCGCGCACCACCATCAAGACCGAACACGGCCGTACTGAGCCCATTCACATTCAGCGCGGCACAGTGCAAGGCGATACACTCTCACCGCTGCTCTTCATCATCTTCCTGGAGCCCCTGCTCCGGTGGCTCCACGCTGGGGGGCGTGGCTACCAGTACGGGTGCCTGACGACAGCCCAAAACGATGAACACCACCTCAGTTCCGCTGCGTATGCGGACGACCTGGCCGTGGTCACCAACACCTTAGAAGACCTGCGCATCCAGGTGGACAAAATAGGGCGGTACGCCGAGTGGGCGGGCCTGGAAATCAACAATAAGAAGTGCGCGGTGACAGGTGCACTCCACCGCACCGGCAGGGCCTGTGCTTCATGGGGGGGCCCTCTTGGGCCGAAGGAGCTACGGCGGCGCCTCCAAACAAAATCGCACTCACCGGCAGCAGCCGCGAAGGGTATCTTCCTGCCGTACTTCCCCTACCATGTCTTACAAGTACTTAGGGGTGTACATCAACCCTGCCCTCACATGGAACAAGCAGCTGGACGAACTACGAGCTGCTGTCAAAGAGGCTGGTGCCTGCATTGCCCACAGCCTGGCATCCCCACGACAGAAACTCCGTATGGTACAAACGTGCATCATACCGAAAATTACCCACAGCTTCCCCACCATGGCCTACACACCCGAGGACATTGCCTCCCTCGACCGCCTGGTGGCCGGCCTCACACGCCAGTGCCTCAAGCTCCCCGATACTTCCCAACCCAGCGCCATCCTCCAGCCCCACCACCTGGGGGGACTTGGAATAGGATCCCTGCGCACAACCTACGTACAACTGGCGGCCCGCGCCCTCCAACTCTCCCTGAATGACCCCGGGCGGCTGGGTGTGGTGACGCAGGCCCTCTTGGACGTACAATGCCGTACGGCAGCGGGGCTCCCGGTCCATGAACTGAGGACCTCAGGACGACACTACGTCACACTTAAGCAGATGACCCTTACTGAGCAGCACGGGCTGAAGCAGACGTGGCCACCCGCGGTGCGCGCCCGCAGGCCAACACCCTCGCTAAAGCAATCGTGCAAGCCCTAGCCACAGAGAACCCCGCAGACACAGCCGCCCGCCGGCACACGGCAACGCCGACGTTTCCTGCTGCCGCCACGGAACTCGGGCTTGATATGCATCGCCTGCTGGACAAGAACACCAAGGTCCACTTGATCGACACAGAGCAACTACGCCGAATCATCCCTCGGACGTGCTTCGCCAAAGCACCTTGTGGCCCTCAACCGTGCCAGTCTCACCCTGAGCGCGGTGCACACGCGTCGATGGTTCCGCTGTACACACCCTCGACCCGAAAAGGTCACGTCCACTAGAGCCCTGGACGCTGAGCTGCGGCTGATACCCCAGGCCTCCGCACCTCATGCCTCTTGGAGCCCGTGCTCCCCGCCCAACGACACAGAGAATAATGACCGAGTACTTCCAGGCCAGACACAGAAACCCGCACACGCCACCCGCACCAGCTGAAGCGGAACAGGCGCCGCCGAGGGCACCGCCCTGCACGCCGCACAGCCCAACGCCAGAGCCCCACAACAACCCCCACCACCGCACCGCCCGACCCACACGCAGTCCAAGAGAGCACGCGCACAAGAACGCATCAACACGTCAACCCGCACCACCAACCCCAAAATCGATACCACCCGCTCGCACATGACAAGAGCCATCCACGATATAGAGGACGAGCCGATCAAAACCTGACACGACCGTGTTCTCTATGGTGGCCCGCCGAGTATGGACGGGTGCAATGCAGGACGACCCACAGCTGGGCCGGCCCAAAGATGGCTGCGCACCCACATGCCCCCCACCCCTACAGCGCCCCAGCACGGGCCGCCTCTCAAACAGACTGCAGGCACAACTGCAGCGTAACACGGAAGCCATCAACGGTAACGCGACTGCAGTGCAACGACAGGCACCCCACCTTGCTCACCGCGGAGCGCCTTGCTGAACTGCAGGAGCGACCTCACACTGGTGCTACAGTGGCCGCACCAGCCCTCGGGGACCGCCCACCCCGATGCTGACCTGGCAAACGTAAACGCCCAGGCCCGGACCGCTCCCCGGGAAGGCGTAAAAAAGGACACAATGGGACCTCGCGTGCATAGTGCGCCCCACCGCCAGGGAGTGCAGGGGAAAACCCGAAGCCAGCGCCCTCCCTCCAACCACCATTGGTGGATTGCAAGGGACCAGGCCCTGCGCGCATGGGCACCCCGAGAAACCTCTGGCGAGCAGGACGGTGGGGCCGACACCACACGCGAAACCCAGCTCACTACCAGCCTGTACTCGGAAGTCGAAGTTTATTCAGCAGGTGGTCGCCGCATGCGCGCAAGTTGCGCTGCCCCAGAAGGCGACTACCAACCTAAGCACCGAGGTGCCAAACGTGGGCACACTAGATCCCCCCAACAAGGCGGGGCTTACGGTGCGGCATGCGCACCACCAGGTCACCGCAACCGGGAGACCCAAGAGGACCTCCCAACGCAGGACGACACGGCCACACCCATGGACACGGACACAGAGCCCGTGCCCACGGGCACAGCGGTCCTCAGGAAGCGGGACCACGGTACAGATGAGGCAACCCCGGATTCCAGGCCAGCCCGCCGCAGACACGCCCGTCCCAACCCCAAAGAAACACAACCCACGCATGACAATTACTACGAAGTACTCTGGAAACCCCGTGAGGTTAGCAGAGGATGCATTGAGTGTTACACACGCCTTAGGTACCCGGCCGCCACACTTATAAACTCGTGGCGTAAGCATGGCTCCGTGATGGGGCACTGGCTGCCCACAGCCCAGTGGGAGCCCAGCAGAGACCCTGAGACCGACTTCGACAGCAAAGCAACTGGACCCAACTGCTGGCTGAAATGCACCAACGCCACGCGCAACCGCCCCCAAAGCGGCCCAGACGCAAAGACACGCATCTCACCAATGCCCAGCAGCAAGGCCGCTGGCACGGTCCAGCAGCAGACCCGCCACCCGCGGCGCCGCATTAACGCACATGTTCAGATCCACACCACCCAATGCAACCCAGACGTGGACATCCACCCCACAAACCGGTACCTGGTGCAAGTTGGAACGCGCGCCCACAATGATACCCAGGCCACACACACGGACGAGGCCTTTGTATACGACCCAACAGGATACTGCCTAGGGCGCCTGAGCGCCCACCGCCTGGCCGTTCTCCGGCACGCTATATGCACGCCGCCACAGCCCACGCTGAGACACACGCGCCTCGCTGGCGGGCGTACCTTTGAGGAGAACCTGGCTCGGCTCCTTCTCCGCTACAAGGACGGTGCACGGCACCCGCAGGGCACGGCTATTGACAAGAAACACGAGTGCGCAGTCAGCGCGAGCCTTCTCGATGCCCTCACCGAGGGGCTAGGAGGCAACCTACACGAGCGCTTCGCCAGCCCCTTGAACGCCTCCACCGCTGTCGGGAGTACTCCTCCCACACCCCGAGGATACCCTCTTTGGTGCGCACCACGACGCCTTCACAGCCCTATTCAGCGGCCTATCAGTGGCACACCCCCACCTGAGCCTGTACAGGTGGGCGTGCTGTGTCATGGGCACTGCTGAGTGCACAAGACAGCGCTGCGAGCGACCAGCCCTGCATCACGGTGCTGCTGGTACCACACGAACGGTGTGCACCATACACCCGCCACCTGTTTAACCCCCACGTGCATGCTCTTGGCACCATAGACCCGACCCACCCCGCGGCGCAGCTATGCGACCCTAGCCAGATACAAACGACCCAAACCTACGGCCAGGGACGGAACGCCTATACCCGAGGGCTGTCGATGTTGCTAGTAGCGAACCCCGCAGGCTTCCGCTACTGTCAACAACAATGGGATCACCTACGGCGCACTCTCCGTGCAATAGGGTGCGAACCGAGGCCCCTGCCCCACCACATCACAGACACCCACCATGGGGAAGCCGCAGCAGAAGAAGCCGGTGGGGCCCACAGCCCCGACAGCTCCCCCCGCACCGCCCCCAGGTGGGCCCAGCGCAAGCTCCGGGCCCTGAAGAAGCACCTGCCGCAGAGCTCACAGACCATCGGCACCTGCGCAGTCATCAGCGGTGCAGTGGCATCGGTGGGGACACACTTCCCGGCACGCATTCCCCTGCGGCACAGTCGCGGAGTGCTGCTCTACACGGACGGCTCGTGCCTCAAGCAGGACGAAGGCCCCAACCTCCTGGGGGCTGCCGTCTTTAACGCAACCACCAACGAGACTGTATACGTGAACCCCAACGGCCTCAACGAAACCAATACTATTACACGAGCGGAAATCAGCGCGCTACGCGCGGCAGTCGCTACGCACCTGGACGCAGAAGAGACGCTCCACATCTACACCGATAGTGCAGCTGCCCTATGCCTTATACGCAAAATGATAAATGAACCAGCTAAACTACACATCAGCAAGCACAAGGAACTCCTAGAGAGTGTGGTTGAACTGGTTGAACGACGCGCCCTGGAAGGGCGACGCACTGCCCTTTACAAAGTTAAGTCGCATATTGGTATTACTGGAAACGAGAAAGCTGACCAAGCAGCAGGTGCGGTAGCCAACGGTACAGCACCAACGGACGCACACTGGGTCTCGGAGTCAGCCTGCAATGCCCGTTCTCCAAGCTGTTCTGGCTTCAACGCGCCTCCGACGGCTTCTTTGTGCCCGACCTGAATGTAGGTATCAAAAAGGCGGTGCTCGCTCATACCCAAAATGGATACACCAAGCCCACGCTCTACACAGAGGGATGGGCCGACACAGTCCGCTACTGTGCCCTAACAGCAGTCACCGCCTGCACACCGACCACAGCCTGCCCTGGCCAGCAGTCTTGAACGGCATCAAGGTGCGCCACGGAACCCTGTGGAATGCCAAGCTAGCAAAACGGTGCAAACGCCCCTTGTCACACACCGCCATGGGCGACCCTGGGCCGGCACACCGTGAGCGATGGCAGGTGCCCCGCATGTGGGCGCGAAGACGGACCGTCACATCATGGGAGGCTGCTCCCACCCGCGGATGAAGGCCCTGTACATACAAAGGCACAACGGTGCAGTCCAGAAGCTGGCGAAGGCCGTCTCCAAGGGGATCGCGGGGGTGCTACATAATCATGGATGCCAATGCGGCTGAAAACACCCAGAGTACAGCGCAGGGACTCGACTGCCCCATTGGCTCCTTCCACGCACGCTAGTCTCCAAGGCAGAGCTCGGCAAGATGCGCCCAGACCTGCTCATCATTCCCACAATCCCCTCACACGGGAGTGGCTGAACGGGTGTGCCCACCACAGCAGAAGGCCGACACCGCACACAGTGTACATAGTGGAGCTGGGATACACCCACGACGCGACACGAGGAAAAGACCCACGAAAAGCTGAACAACACACACGCCTAGCTGAGCTCCTGACCCTGGCGGGATGGCAAGTTCAGTACACGCTGCAAGAGGCCCTCTCCCTTGGAGTGGCGGGTCCATTAGTAAGGCGTCCCAGACCTACTGCGCGCCCTGGGGGTTCGTGGACCCGCAGTAGCAAAGTGCTGTAACGGTTGCACGCCCACACGCTCAAAACCGGTCTTGCCATTGTGTGCTGTCGAAGGGAGCTGGAGCGCCCACCCACCAGGCGGCAACCCCGCCGGGAGCCCTCCCTAAGACTCACACGCTCCCCAATCCTCTTGAAGGGCGAGTCAGGGCCCACCATATGGGACCTGCCAGCCCTTCCCTACGGTGGCTGGGGGCCACCGGGGCTAGCCCCTGGTGCAACACACCCCACCTCCTTAACTCACGCCGCTGGCGCATCGCCGCACGCGTAACTATTATTATTATTATTGCGGGTGGTGGCGTCATTGAACTGGAAACCCCGCGGCAGCTGTGCGAGGTAGGGGTCGGCTGCTGGCGCCCGCACGTGGGCCACCACACGGCTGGTGTCAGGCACGGAGGCCAGGCAGGTCCCCCCCGGGCCAAGGGGCTCGCCAGCCAGCTCTGCCACCACGTAAGCCCCCGCAAGGTCGTTGGGGTCGTCAGTTACCGGGATGCCTGCCGCCTCCAGCACTGCTGCAGTGACCCCCGCACACGCGAAGCTGCCAGGGAACTGGGAGAACACCAGCGTGACGTCGAAAGGGGTGGCTAGCACGTGGTGGGCGTCCACAGGGATGGCCAGGGGGCAGGGCCGGCCAGCAGCGCCCAGGTCCACCGTGATGCTGCCCTGGCGGAGGAGGCGGGCTGCCTGGGCCTGTGCGCCCACCGTGGCAGCGATGGAGAGGCGCAGGGACAGCTGCTTGGGCTGGTCGCGGTGGAGGAAGGTGCAGCCAGAGAAGGTGTCGGGGGCAACTGCAGCCTGGGCCTGCGCAAAGGCTTGGCTGGCCACCCCAGCCAGCAGGTCCTTGTCCGCCAGGATTGCGGCAGGCAGGTCGCCGGCTGCCTGTGCGAGCGCCTGCCCCACCTGTAGCACCGGCTCATCAAGCATCTGGCCGGCTGAGGGGACGCTGGCCAACAGTTGGCCGGCATTGGTGCGCAGCACCGTGCCCCGTGGCCAGGGAGGACAGCTTGCAGGGGCTTCTGCCAGCACGCTCCTGGGCCTGGGGGCACTGGGCTGTCGTCGCTCCTGCGGGTCTGATGGGAGCCGCCCGCCGGCGGGGCCCGGCGGCGCCAGCCGCCTGCGCGCCTCGGGTCCCACAGAGGGTGTTGCTGGCGCTGCTGCGGCTGCTGCTGTGCGCACTGCTGCTGCCAGCGCTGTTGCTGCTGCTGTGGCAGCGGCTGCTGCAGCTGCAGCTGAGACATACTGGGAGAGCCTGCGGGGCTGGCTACCCTCCCTACAGCATCTCAGTGGGGTTGACCGGTCCCCGGCCGGGGTGAGCGGGCTTGGGAGCGCGTGGCAAGGCACCTCAGCCCCCCGGCACTCCACCCAAATACTCCCTGAATCGCTTGCTCCGAGCCCTGCTTGCTCCGTTGCCAGCCCAAGCTGTTCTCCGCTGGAGGCTGCTAAAAGACGCTGCGCCCTGAGTCCGGGCCGAGGCAGAGCCGGACGGTCAAACCGACAGAAAGCGCCAGCTGAACGCGCTAATGAGGCTCAACTATGTTATAAAAGCACATGCTACGCTAACGCGGCCCAGGGAAGGGTGTGTAGGGCCGCGATGCCTGGGCAATTGTCAGCCGGTAGCGGGGAGCGTCGCGGGTCAGCCCGAGTGTTCTAACGTTGTGATGAACCGATAAGGAAACGTAAGCGTGAGGTTGGGAAGAAATTGGAACGTCGAGGTTCGGGGTCAAACTAAGGCGTAGCAGAGAAGCGAGAGGATAATGAGCGCGTGTATTGTATTGTATTGTATTGTCAATCCTCCGGGCCCTCCCGGGCCTCCCCGCACCCCGCACGGCCCCGCCCACCCTTGCCACATTTCGGCGACTTGTTGAGGCGTGTTGGGGCCCGGGGGAGCGGCCCCGGATCGGCCCCCACCGTGGGACCCGGCCCGGGGCCGCCTCCCCCTCCCCCCCGGCCCCTCCGCGCGTCCTCCGGGCCCTCCCGGGCCTCCCCGCACCCCGCACGGCCCCGCCCACCCTTGCCACATTTCGGCGACTTGTTGAGGCGTGTTGGGGCCGGGGGCCCCGACCGCCCCACCGTGGGACCCGGCCCGGGGCCGCCTCCCCCTCCCCCCCGGCCCCTCCGCGCGTCCTCCCAGGCCCTCCCGGGCCTCCCCGCACCCCGCACGGCCCCGCCCACCCTTGCCACATTTCGGCGACTTGTTGAGGCGTGTTGGGGCCCGGGGAGCGGCCCGGATCGGCCCCCACCGTGGGACCCGGCCCGGGGCCGCCTCCCCCTCCCCCCCGGCCCCTCCGCGCGTCCTCCCGGGCCCTCCCGGGCCTCCCCGCACCCCGCACGGCCCCGCCCACCCTTGCCACATTTCGGCGACTTGTTGAGGCGTGTTGGGGCCCGGGGAGCGGCCCCGAATCGGCCCCCACCGTGGGACCCAGCCCGGGCCGCCTCCCCTTCCCCCCCGGCCCCTCCGCGCGTCCTCCAGGGCCCTCCCGGGCCTCCCCGCACCCCGCACGGCCCCGCCCACCCTTGCCACATTTTAGCGACTTGTTGAGGCGTGTTGGGGCCCGGGGGAGCGGCCCCGGATCGGCCCCCACCGTGGGACCCGGCCCGGGGCCGCCTCCCCTTCCCCCCCGGCCCCGCGCGTCCTCCCGGGCCCTCCCAGGCCTCCCCGCACCCCGCACGGCCCCGCCCACCCTTGCCACATTTCGGCGACTTGTTGAGGCGTGTTGGGGCCCGGGGGAGCGGCCCCGGATCGGCCCCCACCGTGGGAGCCGGCCCGGGCCGCCTCCCTCCCCGCCCCTCCGCGCGTCGTCCCGGGCCCTCCCGGGCCTCCCCGCACCCCGCACGGCCCCGCCCACCCTTGCCACATTTCGGCGACTTGCTGAGGCGTGTTGGGGCCCGGGGGAGCGGCCCCGGATCGGCCCCACCGTGGGAGCCGGCCGGGGCCGCCTCCCCCCCCCGCCCCTCGCGCATCCTCCCGGGCCCTCCCGGGCACTCTGGGAAAAATCCTGGTCATATTTCGGTAATACTCTGGATCATACCTGGGTCATATCCCTGTCATACCTGGGTCATATCTGGGTCATATCTGGGTCATAGGCGGGTCATACTGGGCCGGTCATATCCCGGTCATTGGGGGCTTATCCGGTAATGGCCCAATCATTGTTGGATCATATGCTGAGTCATATGTAGGTAATGCCGGTAATGTCAGGAGTCATGGTGGTCATGTACCCCGTCATATAGCGATCATATGCAGGCTCATAATTGGGTGATGTCGCGATCGCCGTTATGTTACACGTGTATTACGCGCTTGTTAGGTACGCCGTGTACCAACCCAGAGTACCGAACCACCGGTAGTTCTATGCACACACGTGCACTCTAATGCACCTAAGTCACGACGTTAAGTACTCTCCCACACTTGCTCACGCACGTTCCCAAGACTAACGCCTTGGACAGGCCCTCCATGCGGCCCTACCCAGGTCCGAATATAGGCGAACCAACGTCAGCTTGTACGCATTTTGGCGTCAGCTACGCTAAGCATACGCGTGGGGCCCCAGTGCTTACAAGGCGCGCGTGCCAAGACTCCAGTCCCACAAAAGTATCCTTCCAAGTCAACCAGAACGTGCGCGTCAGATACCGCCCCACAACAATCATTCTGAACTACATATGCCCTGTACACCCACAGGTAAGCACTACGTGCAGTTGTTGACCGTTCAAGTCACACATACCACGGGCGCACAGAAGTTGTGCCCCTTCCCAACCCACGCGCCCGGAAGCACCATACCCAGTAGGCTACTTTCAACATAAGCTCCAGCTTGCCGTTCTCCAGGTGCAACGGGTACAGGACCGCCCCTGCAAACACCAGGGTCCAAGTCAGTCCGGGATCTTCAAGGGACCGGGCAGCACACTTGCATCTTGTACCGGCACATGAGGGGAATCAAGGCTTCTGCCTGGTAATAGGTTGCCAAGCTGCGTATGCATACCTGCCATGACAAGGAAGGTGGCGTCCTTCTTTTACGCAGCGGGGGGATGCGTGAAGGCCAAGGACAGCTGGGAGGCGCCATTTGGGTAGAGGTTGTCGAATGCTGCAAAGGGCACAAGAAGGCTTTACTATGCCAACCACGTAGCCGCGCGTTTGCCCAGTCTAAGCAGCCTATTGCAATGCAAGGGTGAAACCCAACAAACGCGATTGCTGCAAGGCTGTCCCGACCTGCAGTACTGAAGCATGGCTGAGGGCGCACCTTGGCGGGCGGGCGTAAGGAAGCTGTTGCGCGGCCAGCTGATCACGCTCGTTTACATCTTGACCCTGCTACACACAAAGCCGTGACGTGGCAGTGCGGAACTTGGTCTTGACGGAGGCGTTGGCATGTCCGTGTCGCCTCTCCGCAGGCAGGCAAACAGAACGCATGCGGCAACTCTTGCAAACGCACCTGCCCGCTCGCTTAAATGTCAGCCAGGCCAGTATGTCGCCATCTCACACACTTCATCTTGCCGTAGTAGGGAGACTGCAGCCCGCTCCGGCTGCTGTAACTTGGCTGCCCGGTGCACATGCAGCAGTAGCGATGGTGTACCCGAGGGTGGTGGGCCTGGGGCAAGGGGCAGTGGTAGGCGTGCGTCATCTGAATCTGTTCCGCATCTGAGGGTCAGCGGCACCCAGGAGCCCAGGATCTCTGACGGTAACGGTTGCGGAAGGTCGTCATGCTAATAGGAGGCACTCGTGCATTGATGGGAATCTCACACCGCACGCCTGCCCTGCAGGGCTTGTGACCACACACCCTCTCGCCAGATCCCTCTTCCCTTTTTGATTCACGAAGTCCAGCTGCTTCGTTGCATATGCAGATGGTACCACCGTCACCCGCTGCACCCCAGAGCATGCTTACCGGGTTACGGCCTGGACCCAGGCCCCGAGGCCGTGCGCGCGTGTGGAACATGGGGTATGTCCAGCCTCGGCGAAGGGCACGTGCTCCACTGCCACGAGCTGTTGCTGCTGCTGGGCTGCGGCTGCTCCTCGCATGTACAATTTTTGCTGCTTGGTTGTTGTATCAAGCTCCAGCATTGCCCTTCAAAGTTCAGTCAGAGCGTTCGCCGCAATGCCATGACCTAGCAAAGAAAGAAAACATCCTGGCAAGCTGAGCACTTCCGCGAGATCGTGTACATATTGCTTAGCTGCTCGATGCTTGCCTAAGCGATGTCAGCCTCAATGGCATCGAGGTAAAGCTACAGCTACTTTTTTACGGGAGAGCGACTGTCGCCCCAGTGGGCTGCGCTTGTTGCATTGAAAGACTATATAGCGGACCACCGCGTCATTGTCAAAATTGCCTGCGACGGCCAGGGCCTCCAGAACGTCAGCGAAACACATTACGGCTGAGTATTCGTAATGTAACATCAAGGCGTAAGTAAGGAGATTACAGTATGAAGGTCTACGTCACCAATGAACTCCTTGGGCACGAGCCACGGCTGAGGCAGGCTGACGCCGTGAGCCTGTGACGGCACGGCATGCATGGGAGGCGGCCGGGGGAGGGACCAGTGCGCAGTGCCGTGAAGGCATGAGCGGGGTATGACCTGTCATCGGTGCCATTACCCGTATATGGCCAGCCATATTTGCGCATGACCAGGTGTGGGAAACATTACCCAGGTATGCCTGGTAATGGCAAGTATGACCAGGATATGTCCGGTGATCAGCAGTATGGCCGGTCATGCCGGATCATGTACATAATTACCGAAATATGACCAGGATTTTTCCCAGAGTGGGGCCTCCCCACACCCCGCACGGCCCCGCCCACCCTTGCCACATTTCGGCGACTTGTTGAGGCGTGTTGGGGCCCGGGGGAGCGGCCCCGGGTCGGCCCCCACCGTGGGACCAGGCCCGGGGCCGCCTCCCCCTCCCCCCCGGCCCCTCCGCGCGTCGTCCGGGCCCTCCGGCCTCCCCGCACCCCGCACGGCCCCGCCCACCCTTGCCACATTTCGGCGACTTGTTGAGGCGTGTTGGGGCCCGGGGGAGCAGCCCCGGATCGGCCCCCACCGTGGGACCCAGCCCGGGCCGCCTCCCCCTCCCCCCCGGCCCCTCCGCGCGTCCTCCCGGGCCCTCCCGGGCCTCCCCGCACCCCGCACGGCCCCGCCCACCCTTGCCACATTTCGGCGACTTGTTGAGGCGTGTTGGGGCCCGGGGAGCCCCGATCGGCCCCCACCGTGGGACCCGGCCCGGGGCCGCCTCCCCCCCCCTCCGCGCGTCCTCCCGGGCCCTCCCGGGCCTCCCCGCACTCTGCACGGCCCCGCCCACCCTTGCCACATTTTGGCGACTTGTTGAGGCGTGTTGGGGCCCGGGGGAGCGGCCCCGGATCGGCCCCCACCGTGGGACCCGGCCCGGGGCCGCCTCCCCCTCCCCCCCGGCCCCTCCGCGCGTCCTCCCAGGCCCTCCCGGCCTCCCCGCACCCCGCACGGCCCCGCCCACCCTTGCCACACTTCGGCGACTTGTTGAGGCGTGTTGGGGCCCGGGGGAGCGGCCCGGATCGGCCCCCACCGTGGGACCCAGCCCGGGGCCGCCTCCCCGCCGGCCCCTCCGCGCGTCGTCCCAGGCCCTCCCGGGCCTCCCCGCACCCCGCACGGCCCCGCCCACCCTTGCCACATTTCGGCGACTTGTTGAGGCGTGTTGGGGCCCGGGGGAGCGGCCCCGGATCGGCCCCACCGTGGGAGCCGGCGGGGCCGCCTCCCCCGCCCCTCCGCGCGTCCTCCCAGGCCCTCCCGGGCCTCCCCGCACCCCGCACGGCCCCGCCCACCCTTGCCACATTTCGGCGACTTGTTGAGGCGTGTTGGGGCCCGGGGGAGCGGCCCCGGATCGGCCCCCACCGTGGGACCCGGCCCGGGGCCGCCTCCCCCCCCCGCCCCTCGCGCGTCCTCCGGGCCCTCCCGGGCCTCCCCGCACCCGCACGGCCCCGCCCACCCTTGCCACATTTCGGCGACTTGTTGAGGCGTGTTGGGGCCCGGGGAGGCCCCGATCGGCCCCCACCGTGGGACCCAGCCCGGGGCCGCCTCCCCTCTCCCCGGCCCCTCCGCGCGTCCTCCCGGGCCCTCCCGGGCCTCCCCGCACCCCGCACGGCCCCGCCCACCCTTGCCACATTTCGGCGACTTGTTGAGGCGTGTTGGGGCCCGGGGGAGCGGCCCCGGATCGGCCCCCACCGTGGGACCCAGCCCGGGGCCGCCCCCTCCCCCCCGGCCCCTCCGCGCGTCGTCCCAGGCCCTCCCGGGCCTCCCCGCACCCCGCACGGCCCCGCCCACCCTTGCCACATTTCGGCGACTTGTTGAGGCGTGTTGGGGCCCGGGGGAGCGGCCCCGGATCGGCCCCCACCGTGGGACCCAGCCCGGGCCGCCTCCCCTCCCGCCCCTCCGCGCGTCGTCCCAGGAGCGCCCGGGGGCAGCCGCCCGGTGCGAGCGTCGGCACCAGCGGCCGCAGCAGCAGCCGGCGGCCCCGGGGCCCCCGCGGCTCTGGGCGCAGCAGATGCGGTACGGGCGGCAGCCGACGGCCTGGTGCAGCCGGCCTCCAGCCCCGCCGGCGCCCAGCCGCACCAACATGAGCTGCAGCCGCAGCCACTGCCCTTGGAGGCCCGTCAGCACCAGCAGGCCTGGGTACGGCTGTGGGACTGCCCAGCGGGCAATCGGGCCAAGGTGCTGGGCTGGCGCTTGGCCCATGCCAGCCTGCCATGCGGCTCTACCTGGCCGCCAAACGGGTCCGCCGCCAGGGGCCACAGCCTCGCACCACCTCTGTCCGGAGCCTGGGTGCGTGGGGCAGCGCCGCCGACCACGCGACAGCCTCACCCACGTGTTCTTGCATTGCCTATGCAGCAGCACGGCAGTGGTTTGGGGACCTCTGGGCAGCGGTAAGTGGGGCCCACCGCCGCCCACGGACTGCGCCGCCCTTATGCTGGGGACCAGCCGCACGCCTGGCCGCACCACCCCGCGGCTGGAGCCGGTGGCCAGCGGGCGCCTCTCGCCTGTGGAACGCCTTGCGTCTCACCTTCCTTCGCCATCTGGTGCACCCGCAACTCAGCCGAGGGCCAGCCGAGGGGTTCCCGGCGGTGGTGCAGCGGGCCGTGGAGGAGCTGCAGCGCTTATGTGGTCGCAGTTCCGCGCAGCTGCCTGGGACGAAGACACCGCCAGCGCTGCCCACTCACCTGCTGTCCGCAGGCCTCAAGCCGCCCCGTTGTAGGATTTCTGTGCGGTATGGATGCACGAGGAGGCCCTGTGCCGGTGGCGACTGACGCCAGCGGCGCCCGTACCTCCAGCTGCGCCTGTCCTGCAGCATCCGCCCCGCACCGGCGGTCGAGGCGGCGGCAGCAGGTGCTGGCGGGAGCGTGGGGTAGGGGCGGGGCGGGTGGGGTGCAGGGCACGAGGCGCCGGGGCGCAGAGTGCCCAGGGGGTTGGGGAGTGCAGCCGCAGTACGGGTGGGAGCCCGGTAGAGGGATGCCTGGGCCGTCAGGCAGGGTCGCGGCGCTGCTGCAGCATCGTACCTCCATTGGGGGCTGCTTTGTGGAGGGTCGGGGGTATGGTTTTGCCGGGGTTATGGTCCACAGCAGCAGTGGGTGTGGGGTGTCCGAGGGCCGGGGGTGTCGCCAGGGTTGCAGCCATGGGTCGCTGCGGGGTCGTCGGACACGGGTTCGCTCGTGGGAGCCAGCGTCTGGGTGGTGCCCGGGCTGCGGCAGTGGAGTTGCCGCTGGGTCGTGGGGCAGGGGAGTGGGGTGCCGGCAGCCGCCTGGCTGCCTGGCTGGAGCGGTGGTCGTGACAGCGCCAGGGGCCAGGGGTGAGGGCGGGGACTGGTGGGGTACGGGAGTACAGCCGCAGTAAGTAGGAACACAGGTCGTGTGCCGGTGGTGGGATGCTTGGGCCGTCAGGCAGGGTCGCGGCGCTGCTGCAGCTTCGTAGCTCCATTGGAGGCTGCTTCGTGGAGGGGTCGGGGGTATGGTTTCGCCGGGTTATGGTCCGCAGCAGCAGTGGGTGGGGTGTCCGAGGGCCGGGACCCGGGTGCGAGGGCAGTCCACGCTGGGTTGTGGGGCTTCGGTTTTGTACTGGGTGGGTGGGCACGAGGTTGGAGTGAGCGACCATAGCAGCACCAGGGCTGCTGCGAGGGAGGGGTTGTCGCCAGGGGTGTCGCCAGGGGTGTCGCCAGGGTTGCAGCCGCGGGTCGCTGCGGGTCGCCGGGCACGGGTTCGGGCTCGTGGGAGCCAGCGCCTGGGTGGTGCCCGGGCTGCGGCAGTGGAGTTGGCTGGGTCGTGCGTGGGGAGTGGGGGCGCCGGGGACTGCCCTTGTGCGGTGACGGTAGGGGCTCGCTTGGAGCGGAGGGTCGCTGGAGTTGCCTGCCTGCTGCCAGGCGCCAGCCGCTAGCACGTCCTGGTGCGGCAGGCAGTAGGCAGGGCTCGGCGCTGGTGGGGAGTTGGTCGTCTTGGTGCCCTTGCCCGCTGCTTGGTGCTGGGCCCTAGCTGTAAGCCTGGCGCAGCAAGCTCGGGGCAGGGGCCTGTCTGCTGCACTTGAGGAGAGCACTGCAATTAGCTGCCCTGTTGTCTAGGGGTTTTGGTAGGCGCTGTGTGGAGCCCAAGGACTCCGGTGGTGTTGTCTGTTTGTGGGTTTTGTCTGCACCCCTCCAGGTTTGCGTTCTTGGAGGCCTGGGGGTTGCTTTTTCTTTTGCCCTGGTTCCGTTTCGGGGTTTGGTTTGGGTTTGCTTGTTCAGGACCCCGTGGCCCTTCCCCTGGCCTGTACAGGAATGGGGAGGGGTGCCACGGGCGGTGGTGGTGGTCGGTGGTTTGGTAGGCCCCAGCTTGGTCCTTTCAAGGGGCCCTGTTGTGGAGGTTTTTGCTTGCGGCGGTGTTAGGGGCTGTTGGGGGCTCGTGCCTGCCCTTCAGACTCCTTGCGCTCTTGTGCTCGAGCTCTGTCTCTGTGCGTTGTAGCTGTAGCCGCCCTGTCCTTGTCCGTTCGGTGAGTTTGCGGTTGCTGGGGCTTTCCGCCTTGCGGTTGGTTCCTCGTGGTGCCCGCGGGCTGCTGCCCTGGGTGGTTGGTTTGGTGCCCTCCGGGCTTTCCTTTCGCCTCTCATCCCTGTAACCGTTCTCATCGAAAAAAGGCGTGTTGGGGCTCGGGAGCGCCCGATCGCTCCTCACCGCGGGAGCCGCCCGGGGCGCCTCCCCGGCCCCTCCGCGTCCTCCCAGGCCCTCCCGGCCTCCCCGCACCCCGCACGGCCCGCCCACCCTTGCCACATTTCGGCGACTTGTTGAGGCGTGTTGGGGCGGGGGCGGCCCCGATCGGCCCCCACCGCGGGACCCAGCCCGGGCCGCCTCCCTCCCCGGCCCTCCGCTGCGCGTCCGGGCCCTCCGGGCCTCCCCGCACCCGCACGGCCCGCCCACCCTTGCCACATTTCGGCGACTTGTTGAGGCGTGTTGGGGCCCGGAGGAGCGGCCCCGGATCGGCCCCCACCATGGGACCCAGCCCGGGGCCGCCTCCCCTCCCCGGCCCTCGGCGCTGTCGTCCCGGCCCTCCGGCCTCCCCGCACCCGCACGGCCCCGCCCACCCTTGCCACATTTCGGCGACTTGTTGAGGCGTGTTGGGGCCCGGGGGAGCGGCCCCGGATCGGCCCCCACCGTGGGACCCAGCCCTGGGCCGCCTCCCCCTTCCCCCCGGCCCCTCCGCCCTGTTCAATTTTCTAGAATAGACAGCTCCCAGCCAGCCCCGTTTCCACCTCTGTTCCAGCCCGGCAGGCAGCTGGAGCAGGCCGTGGGCTCAAGCCTGCTGACGTCACATCCCGCCGACTCGGAGCAGTTCAAGTATCTTCCTTATGACTCAACCAAAGTCAGCCTTCGCGAATGTTCGCCCAGCGCCTGGAACAAGTTGACTCAGAGCAGCACCTACCAAGCAGTTGAGCGCCGCTGCGTCAGCGCCATCTCCGATGATCGGCCTTGGACCAAGAACAAGAAGGCCCACGAGACTGCCCACACCTTTGACATCAAGACCAACACGGCCCTTTCGTCGTACCTCGGATTCATCAATGGGCTCCTTGGACCTCACAGCGTTCCCAAGCCCGACTCCCACGGCCACGCCTACGCCTGCCTAGCCGACGGCCTGTACCTCTGCCGCTGGCTTCGGTATTTGAAAAACAAGGGCGGACTGGAGCTTTCCACGCTCAAGAGCTACTGTCACGCGGCCGCCAAGTGGACCGAAGCCTGGTGCGTGAATCATGGATATCGCACCGACTCGCAGGGCAGGGACTTGTTTGATTCACTCACAGCAGTCGCATCGCAATTGGAGCAGCAGGCCGCCCAGCAGGCGGTGCTGAAGAAGAAGGGCATTAGCGAGGCATACATGGAGAGCACTCTGACGCGGCTGCTCCAAATTAAGGAGTCCTCGAAGGCCGCTTTCCAATTTGAATATCAATCTAGCGGCAAATCCAAAAAGGCCGCGCTTGCCCTGGAGAAGGCAGTGCTCGCGGACTTTACGATTGGCACCGGCTCACACCCCCCAATTCGAGCCGAACTGTTAGTGAATGCACAGTTGGTGAAGGGACCGCCCTGCTGGGATGCGCACTGCATGGAGGAGGGATGCCCGGGTAACTATCTAGTCAGAGTCCCTCCCAATGACAATCAACAGGAGAAGTTTCTCCTAATTGTTTCGCATCACAAGGGCTCACGGTGCCGCAACTCACGGTCGGTTAATTATTCCTCGGGCGAGGAGTTGGCCTACAGTCTAGACCCAGACCTCATGGGGCCGTGGGTGGACTGGGCAAGGCAACTCCTGTATTTGAACCCGAGTGTCCCCATGCACCGAGCACTGTTCACGCACAGCGGCGGATACGCCTTCCGAGAAGGCTGTTATGTCGCCGCATGGCGCGCCACACTTGGAATTTCGGACATGCCCGGCCCCAATGGGAGGGGGCACATCAATCTGAGAAATTTGCGGGTGATCACCACACAGTACCTCGCTGCCAAGGGATTGTTGAAGCACTCGGACCGAGAAATTCTCGGGGCCTACGCCAGAGGCATGGGCACAAGCATCGGCACATTGATGCGGCGGTATTTAATTGGCAAAGGCAAGCGGTGTTTGATAGAGGCCGATGTGGAGGCCAATCGGGAGCGCATGGAGGCGCTGGCCCAGAGCCTCAAGAAGAGGCAGAAGCAGTGATAGACATGAGACAGACGGACTCTGCCTATATATTTGTATGTGCACGGACATTGTAACGACCAATCGGATGGACTTCCCAATAATAAGGCTTCTCGGGCGGACTTCCCAATAATAAGGCTTCACGATCTCAATCACACGGCTTCCTTGTCCTCCTCCCTTGCGGACCTACCCCTGGGCACCTACACACAGGCACCCGGGCGGGAAAATACGGGGAGGGGCTGGGCAAGCTACACTGTCGTACATGTCGTACATGTCGTACAATGCCGTACGATACCCTCCCTGGACAGCCCTCCCTGTAGCACATTTTCAATAGAGCTCCGTGACTTAGAAGATACGGCCAATAAATTCTAAGTCAAAGGAACGCATGGACTCAACGGTAGGCAAGGTCGTCACACATGCCCAGCAGCTGAGGCCCCACCCGCCCCCAAGCCTTCGAGACAATATCGCAGAGGGAAAGATCCTATGACTACGTCTAGCACATAGGCTCACTCCCCTCTGTGACACAGGCTTGCTCGACTCTACTGAGATAGACTCCAAATTTGTCTCGCTCGATTACGCACGCAACCTTGGTCCGTGTTTCAAGACGGGTCGATAGACGCTCTTCTGCCAGAATCTTTACGACGCAGTTCCCGAAGGACAGAGCGCCGTTTACACCTTGGTCCGTTCGGCGGCTTTAGGGTTTAGGGTTTCGATCCTCACCTAGGGCAAGTTCAGATCCTTGTCCTGGTAGGCTGCCAAATCCAGGCACCTATCGAATCTCGCTTAGAGTTTGATCGTGCGCCAGGCATGTGGAAATCGAGAGGTCATGGGTTCGAATCTGGGCAGAGTGATTTCTGTCTGATTGCTGACTTTGTCATGCGTCAGGCTGTGGAAATCGTGATGTCCTGGGTTCGAATCTGACTGAGTGGTTTCTGCCTGGTTGCTGCAAGCTCTGGAGGCTGGCGCTGAGGCTGTGGTATCTGGTGGTCAGTTGGTAGGCAACTAGCCAGAGACGGGCTCTTCAGCCCCCCGTCCCTGTCCTGTTCGGTGGTTTCCCGTGCTTGGTTGGCCCAGTCTTGAGTACGCAGTTGAGTGGGTAGGCATGTAGCCAGGCCTTGGGGCCGGCGTCAGGTGGGCAGCTGCCCAAAGGGGTTGGACCCCCATCCTTGTAACGTTCCTCCGAAATAAAAAACCAGCCGGGGCCGCCTCCCCTCCCCTGGCCCCTCCGGGGCGTCGTCCCGGCTCCGGGTCCTCCCGCACCCGCACGGCCCCACCCTTCCTTGCCACATTTCGGCGACTTGTTGAGGCGTGTTGGGGCCGGGGAAGCGGCGGATCGGCCCCCACCGTGGGACCCGGCCGGGGCCGCCTCCCCCCCCAGCCCCTCCTGCGTCCTCCCGGGCCCTTCCGGCACCCCTGCGGCCCGCCCACCCTTGCCACATTTCGGCGACTTGTTGAGGCGTGTTGGGGCCCGGGGGAGCGGCCCCGGATCGGCCCCCACCGTGGGACCCGGCCCGGGGCCGCCTCCCCCCCCCAGCCCCTCCGCGCGTCCTCCCGGGCCTCCGGGCCTCCCCGCACCCGCGGCCCCACCCTTGCCACATTTCGGCGACTTGTTGAGGCGTGTTGGGGCCCGGGGAGCGGCCCCGGATCGGCCCCCCACCGTGGGACCCGGCCCGGCCGCCTCCCCCCCAACCCCTCCGGCGCGCGTCCTCCCGGGCCCTCCGGGCCTTCCGGCACCCAGCACGGCCCCGCCCACCTTGCCACATTTCGGCGACTTGTTGAGGCGTGTTGGGGCCAGGGAACGGCCCGGATCGGCCCCCACCGTGGGACCCGGCCGGGGCCTCCCCCTCCCCCAGCCCCTCCGCGCGTCCTCCGGGCCTCCGGGCCTCCCGCACCCCACGGCCCGCCCACCCTTGCCACATTTCGGCGACTTGTTGAGGCGTGTTGGGGGCCGGGGGCGGCCCCGGATCGGCCCCACCGTGGGACCCGGCCGGGGCCGCCTCCCCAGCCCCTCCGCGCGTCCTCCCGGGCCCTCCCAGGTACCCCGCACCCCGCACGGCCCCGCCCACCCTTGTCACATTTCGGCGACTTGTTGGGGCGTGTTGGGGCGGATCGGCCCCCACCCGGCGGGACCCGGCCGGGGCCGCCTCCCCCCTCCCCAGCCCCTCCGCGCGTCCTCCCGGGCCTCGGGCCTCCCCGCACCCGCACGGCCCCGCCCACCCTTGCCACATTTCGGTGACTTGTTGAGGCGTGTTGGGGCCCTTGGCCCGGGGGCGGCCCCGGATCCGGCCCCCACCGTGGGACCCGGCCGGGGAGCCGCCTCCCCCCCCAGCCCCTCGCGCGTCCTCCGGGCCCTCCGGGCCTCCCACACCCGCACGGCCCCGCCCACCCTTGCCACATTTCGGCGACTTGTTGAGGCGTGTTGGGGCCGGGGCCCGGCGGATCGGCCCCCACCGTGGGACCCGGCCGGGGCCGCCTCCCTCCCCCAGCCCCTCCGGCGTCCTCCCGGGCCTTCCGGCACCCGCACGGCCCCGCCCACCCTTGCCACATTTCGGCGACTTGTTGAGGCGTGTTGGGGGCCAGGGGACGGCGGATCGGCCCCACCGTGGGACCCGGCCCGGGCCGCCTCCCCCTCCCCCAGCCCCTCGCGCGTCCTCCGGGCCCCTCGGGCCCTCCCCGCACCCGCACGGCCCCACCCTTCCTTGCCACATTTCGGTGACTTGTTGAGGCGTGTTGGGGCCGGGGAACGGCCCCGGATCGGCCCCACCGTGGGACCCGGCCCGGGGCCGCCTCCCCCAGCCCCTCGCGTCCTCCGGGCCCTCGGGGCCTCCCCACCCCGCACGGCCCCGCCCACCCTTGCCACATTTCGGCGACTTGTTGAGGCGTGTTGGGGCCCGGGGGAGCGGCCCCGGATCGGCCCCCACCGTGGGACCCGGCCGGGGCCGCCTCCCCCTCCCCAGCCCCTCCGGCGTCCTCCGGGCCCTCCGGTCCTCCCCCACCCGCACGGCCCCGCCCACCCTTGCCACATTTCGGCGACTTGTTGAGGCGTGTTGGGGCCCGGGGGAGCGGCCCCGGATCGGCCCCCACCGTGGGACCCGGCCCGGGGCCGCCTCCCCCCAGGCCTCCTCCAGGCCCTCCCGGGCCTCCCCACCCGCACGGCCCCGCCCACCACATTTCGGCGACTTGTTGAGGCGTGTTGGGGCCCGGGGAGCGGCCCCGGATCGGCCCCACCGTGGGACCCGGCCGGGGCCGCCTCCCCCCTCCCCAACCCCTCGGCGCGTCCTCCGGGCCTCGGGCGTGTCTCTCCCGCACCCGCACGGCCCCACCCTTCCTTGCCACATTTCGGTGACTTGTTGAGGCGTGTTGGGGCCCGGGGGAGCGGCCCCGGATCGGCCCCCACCGTGGGACCCGGCCGGGCCTCCCCTCCCCAGCCCCTCGCGCGTCCTCCGGGCCCTCGGGCCTCCCGCACCCCGCACGGCCCTGCCCACCCTTGCCACATTTCGGCTTGTTGAGGCGTGTTGGGGCCGGGGGCGGCCCCGGATCGGCCCCACCGTGGGACCCGGCCCGGGCCGCCTCCCCTCCCCAGCCCCTCGCGCGTCCTCCGGGCCCTCGGGTCTCCTCCCCGCACCCGCACGGCCCCGCCCACCCTTGCCACATTTCGGCGACTTGTTGAGGCGTGTTGGGGCCCGGGGGAGCGGCCCCGGATCGGCCCCCACCGTGGGACCCGGCCCGGGGCCGCCTCCCCAGCCCCTCCGCGCGTCCTCCCGGCCCTCCCGGGCCTCCTCCCCGCACGGCCCCGCCCACCCTTGCCACATTTCGGCGACTTGTTGAGGCGTGTTGGGGCCCGGGGGAGCGGCCCCGGATCGGCCCCCCACTGTGGGACCCGGCCCGGGGCCGCCTCCCCCCCCCCAGCCCCTCCGCGCGTCCTCCGGCCCTCCCGGGCCTCCCGCACCCGCACGGCCCCGCCCACCCTTGCCACATTTCGGCGACTTGTTGAGGCGTGTTGGGGCCCGGGGGAGCGGCCCCGGATCGGCCCCCACCGTGGGACCCGGCCGGGGCCGCCTCCCCAAGCCCCTCCGCGCGTCCTCCCGGGTACTCCCGGGCCTCCCCGCACCCCGCACGGCCCCGCCCACCCTTGCCACATTTCGGCGACTTGTTGAGGCGTGTTGGGGCCCGGATCGGCCCCCACCGTGGGACCCGGCCCGGGGCCGCCCCCCAGCCCCTCCGCGCGTCCTCCCGGGCCCTCCCGGGCCTCCCCGCACCCCGCACGGCCCCACCCTTCCTTGCCACATTTCGGCGACTTGTTGAGGCGTGTTGGGGCCCGGGGGAGCGGCCCCGGATCGGCCCCCACCGTGGGACCCGGCCCGGGGCCGCCTCCCCCTCCCCCCCAGCCCCTCCGCGCGTCCTCCTGGGCCCTCCCGGGCCTCCCCGCACCCCGCACGGCCCCACCCTTCCTTGCCACATTTCGGTGACTTGTTGAGGCGTGTTGGGGCCGGGGAGCGGCGGATCCGCCCCACCGTGGGACCCGGCCGGGGCCGCCTCCCCCTTCCCCCCAGCCCCTCCGCGCGTCCTCCTGGGCCCTCCCGGGCCTCCCCCGCACCCCGCACGGCCCCGCCCACCCTTGCCATTATTTCGGCGACTTGTTGAGGCGTGTTGGGGCCCGGGGGAGCGGCCCCGGATCGGCCCCACCGTGGGACCCGGCCCGGGGCCGCCTCCCCCCTCCCCAGCCCCTCCGCGCGTCCTCCGGGCCCTCTCGGGTCTCCTCCCCACACCCCCACGGCCCCACCCTTCCTTGCCACATTTCGGTGACTTGTTGAGGCGTGTTGGGGCGGGGAGCGGCCCCGGATCGGCCCCACCGTGGGACCCGGCCCGGGGCCGCCTCCCCCTCCCCCCCAGCCCCTCCGCGCGTCCTCCCGGGCCCTCCGGCCCTCCCCGCACCGCGGCCCCTGCCCACCCTTGCCACATTTCGGCGACTTGTTGAGGCGTGTTGGGGCCGGGGGCGGCGGATGGCGGCCCCACCGTGGGACCCGGCCGGGGCCGCCTCCCCCTCCCAGCCCCTCCGCGCGTCCTCGGGCCCTCCCGGCCTCCCCACACCCGCACGGCCCCGCCCACCCTTGCCACATTTCGGCGACTTGTTGAGGCGTGTTGGGGCCCGGGGGAGCGGCCCCGGATCGGCCCCCACCGTGGGACCCGGCCCGGGGCCGCCTCCCCCTCCCCAGCCCCTCGGCGTCCTCCGGGCCCTCCGGGCCTCCCCGCACACCGCACGGCCCCGCCCACCCTTGCCACATTTCGGCGACTTGTTGAGGCGTGTTGGGGCCCGGGGGAGCGGCCCCGGATCGCCCCCACTGTGGGACCCGGCCGGGGCCTCCCTCCCCCAGCCCCTCCGCGCGTCCTCCCGGGCCCTCCCGGGCCTCCCGCACCCCGCGGCCCCGCCCACCCTTGCCACATTTCGGCGACTTGTTGAGGCGTGTTGGGGCCCGGGGAGCGGCGGATCGGCCCCACCGTGGGACCCGGCCGGGGCCGCCCCCCTCCCAGCCCCTCCGCGCGTCCTCCGGGTACTCGGGCCTCCCCGCACCCCGCACGGCCCCGCCCACCCTTGCCACATTTCGGCGACTTGTTGAGGCGTGTTGGGGCCCGGTGGAGCGGCCCCGGATCGGCCCCACCGTGGGACCCGGCCCGGGGCCGCCTCCCCCAGCCCCTCCGCGCGTCCTCCGGGCCCTCCGGTCCCTCCCCGCGCACGCACGGCCCTTCCTTGCCACATTTCGGCGACTTGTTGAGGCGTGTTGGGGCCCGGGGGAGCGGCCCCGGATCGGCCCCACCGTGGGACCCGGCCCGGGGCCGCCTCCCCCTCCCCCAGCCCCTCCGCGCGTCCTCCTGGGCCCTCCCGGGCCTCCCCGCACCCCCACGGCCCCACCCTTCCTTGCCACATTTCGGTGACTTGTTGAGGCGTGTTGGGGCCCGGGGGAGCGGCCCCGGATCCGCCCCCACCGTGGGACCCGGCGGGCCGCCTCCCCCCTCCTCCCCAGCCCCTCGCGCGTCCTCCTGGGCCCTCCCGGGCCTCCCCGCACCCCGCACGGCCCCGCCCACCCTTGCCACATTTCGGCGACTTGTTGAGGCGTGTTGGGGCCCGGGGGAGCGGCCCCGGATCGGCCCCCACCGTGGGACCCGGCCCGGGGCCGCCTCCCCCTCCCCCCCAGCCCCTCCGCGCGTCCTCCCGGGCCCTCCCGGGCCTCCCCGCACCCCGCACGGCCCCACCCTTCCTTGCCACATTTCGGCGACTTGTTGAGGCGTGTTGGGGCCCGGGGGAGCGGCCCCGGATCGGCCCCACCGTGGGACCCGGCCCGGGGCCGCCTCCCCCCCCCAGCCCCCTCGGCGCGTCCTCCTGGGCCCTCCCGGCCTCCCCGCACCCACGGCCCCGCCCACCCTTGCCACATTTCGGTGACTTGTTGAGGCGTGTTGGGGCCCGGGGGAGCGGCCCCGGATCCGCCCCCACCGTGGGACCCGGCCCGGGGCCGCCTCCCCCTCCCCCCCAGCCCCTCCGCGCGTCCTCCTGGGCCCTCCCGGGCCTCCCCGCACCCCGCACGGCCCCGCCCACCCTTGCCACATTATTTCGGCGACTTGTTGAGGCGTGTTGGGGCCCGGGGGAGCGGCCCCGGATCGGCCCACCGTGGGACCCGGCCGGGCCGCCTCCCCTCCCCCAGCCTCAGCGGCGTCCTCGGGCCCTCCCGGCCTCCCCACCCGCACGGCCCCACCCTTCCTTGCCACATTTCGGCGACTTGTTGAGGCGTGTTGGGGCCCGGGGGAGCGGCCCCAGATCGGCCCCCACCGTGGGACCCGGCCGGGGCCGCCTCCCCCCCAGCCCCTCCGTCCTCGGGCCCTCGGGCCTCCCGCACCCCGCACGGCCCCACCCTTCCTTGCCACATTTCGGTGACTTGTTGAGGCGTGTTGGGGCCCGGGGGAGCGGCCCCGGATCCGCCCCCACCGTGGGACCCGGCCCGGGGCCGCCTCCCCTCCTCCCCAGCCCCTCAGCGGCGTCCTCCTGGGCCCTCGGACCACTCCCCGCACCCGCACGGCCCCGCCCACCCTTGCCACATTATTTCGGCGACTTGTTGAGGCGTGTTGGGGCCCGGGGGAGCGGCCCCGGATCGGCCCCCACCGTGGGACCCGGCCCGGGGCCGCCTCCCCCTCTTTCGCCTCTTTTTTTTTCGATGAGAACGGTTACAGGGATGAGAGGCGAAAGGAAAGCCCGGAGGGCCTCTCATCCCTGTAACCGTTCTCATCGAAAAAAAGGAGCGGATACCCTGCTATCATGCCGCGCTGTTCACGTTCATGCGTGCGGAACCAGGCAAAGCAAAAAAAATGAAAATTCGATGGTGGGGGGGCACCCCCCCCAAGCGGATACCTTGCAATTGTTTGGCTGGGTTGTGGACACCCTGGTGGACACCTGGCTTTTTAATGGGGACGCCATCCAATAGCAAAAAAGCAAAAAAGCAAGGTGTCCGCTCGAGGGGGTGGGGGGAGCGCCCCCACCAGCGAATGACATGCATGGCCTGATGCCGCACTGTATGTATGCCCTGTGTTCATGCTAGTTGCTCCCCCATCCAATAGCAACACATCCGCTCGGGGAGGTGGGGGAACGAATGACGTGCATGGCCTGGACCGTGCCGCATGCCCTGGCGAGAATGGCATGAAGCACGGTCAGGTGCGGGTGTGGCGCCAGGAACGTGGTAGCCCACACTACCAGCCCAGACAATTTTTTTCGCCTTGGGCAACCAGGACGCGGACCGGACCCTGAGCGCCCCTAGGGCCTGCTCGTGTGTGAGTCAAGCAGTAGGTTGGAACCCTTTCCCGTGGAGGTGTAGCTGTAGTTGTAGCCCAGCACTGCTGCTGCTGGTAGCCCACTGTTGCGTGCCGTACTGACCGGTATGGTAGGTGGAAGGGAAAGAGGGCGCGGTGCCACTGATGGTAGCCCGCTGTTGCCGTACGGATCACGGAAAGGTAGGAAGGGTAGAAGGGGAGAGGGAAGGACGCGCTGCCCTAGTGTAGCCCACTGTGTACGCCGTGTAGGGAGGCGCGTGTGGGGAGGGGGTGATGGTGGCACACCGCTGTGCTCCGCCTACTCGTAGCCCACTGTTGTCTTGCCTGTACCGCTGAGTGCCGCCCTAGTCCTTGCCCGCTGCCCTAGCCCTTGCCCTGCGCTGTCGTCCGCCGTGCTATTCCGCCGTGCGCTGTGCGTGCGAATCCGAGAGGCACACGCAAGGGGGCCGCCTATTCATCACGCCTTGACTTTACAGAGTACTGTAGCAGTTACGGTGCTTATCCGGGAGCCCAGAAGTCGTGTCTCTTTCGCATTGTCCGCCTATATCAAGAGTGTGCGCGACTGACAAGGGTAACTCCCACAAACTGGCGAGGCGACGCCTATTTATGCCGTACCAAAGGTCCATGCACCCTCCAATAGGACGCTCTCCAACGCCTGAAACGCCCTACTACGGGCCCTGAGGCGGGGCCTCCTACATTACGCACGCGACAGACAAAGGACCGCAGCACAGCCGGTTACCCTACAACAGCCCTGTGCTATGCCTGCGGTGCACTACGAACACGCTCAGCTGCGGGCCCTAGACCAAGCACCGCAGTATGCAGCATGTATGCCCACAAAAGCAATAACCCACATGCTAGTGCCAACACCAAAGTCAGCCACCAGCCCACCTCGTATACCATCGCCAAAGCGCCCACCAGGGCCGTGCATCTACTGAAGCACACCCCAAGCGCAGGCTGGCCAAGGACGACTCGCTCAGGCATACAGGCACGCACACTGTACTCAACCAAACGACCTGAGAGGCCGTGGCATGCTTCCTACGCCGCTTGCATACAAATAACCCTAGTAACGCACCTTCCAAATCACTCTACGAGCGGTATACTGAGGTCAGAGGCCGATTGCCAGTCGGACCTCGCACCTGGGTCCACACGCTCAACAGAGCCTCGTCACCACTTCCCAACTGCCATGGTCCGAGCTGCACCTCAACAACCTCGCTGGGAGCCAAGCCCAAGAAGGTCATCACTCTTCTGGGCCACAGCATACGCAGGCATGCGACGCCACAGGTCCACACAAGACGCATTGCCATTGCTGTTGCGTGCAGCGTCATATGCAGCGCCGGAACCACATGCCCCGCGATCACGTTCCGTTAGGATGCTCACGGTGCGCATGTCCAACATTAATGCATGCCAAAGCGTATCTAAATGCGTAGTTTCGCAATAGTAAGGACGCCTGCCGCAAGGCAAGCGACTTCTCGCGCCACCACCCAACCGCCGTTTGCCCTCATCGCCTCTTATCCCGCTGCCACTGAAGCCAGGCTGCAGGGATAGCTAAAGAATAACCTTGCAAATATGGATACAAAATGCCTCCTTTAATCATTCATACTTGTTTCTGCAACAGCGCGCAGTAACCTTGACAGGGCACCTCGCTGGGCGTCAGCTGGCCCGTGGTGGGCAGGGGAGTGGGATCTCCACAGGGGTTTGAAACACCAGAATGCTCGTATTATGCTCCTTGATCTACATCACATTGGAATGCTCGTATTATGCTCCTTGAGTTCCAGCTATGTTCACTTTTTGCGTATCCTAACAACCTTTCCCCCCGGGCAACAACATACAGAAGCTAGGCCCCAATATGCAGCCAGACGGTTGCTCAGGCCTCGTGCACATGGATACAATGATGCTGACGTGTCATGCGTGGCATCAAGCAAAAGCAAGCGCAATTTGCAATAAGTTCGCTGCCTCATTCAACCGTGTAAGGACTGGCAGCGCACACACCACGCACCAGGTGTTGCAGCACATGCAGCAGACACTCGGGGAGGAGGGGCGCCTTTTACGTACGGCAATCCAGCCTCACGCATTCTGTCAGTTGTTTGCCAAACAATGACGGATTGTAAGCGAGTCATATACGGTACAGGCTCAAGCTCCGCCTAGGTCACGGTCCGCGCACGTACCACCAGCCATATGTACCACCAGCCATACGTACCACCTACCGGTACGTACCACACCACACACGTGGGACCCGGCCATGCATGAACCACGACGAACATGGAACCCGCCAGTTGCGGGCTGTTGCGACTGCTGCTGCTATCACTGCCGCCTCAGCAGCTGCTTTTGCTTACTTTGGCTCTAAGGCAGCTGCTGCTGCTGCTTCCTCAACCGTAACAGTCTCCACGGTGGGGGCCACGGCAGCGACACTCCCTGATCATCCTTCGGCCCTATTCCGGGTTCCACCCAGCCCTCTAAATCACCCCTCCCTGCTTCATGCCCCAGCACTCTTCAGGCGCCCTCCACCAGGGCAGGCTTTCCAAGCAACTTGTAAACTGCGGCCCTTGGTACGGCACGTATCCCGCCGTCAACATCAACCTCCGTGCCCGTTTGTACATGTCTTCCACGTATCGCTTGTAGTGTTGGAAAGCCGTACCAGGACGCATGAAGTACATGCACTTCCTAAAAGCGCGTACCAGGTCGGTGCTGGCAGCCTTTCTGTCCTGCTGCATTGCGATAGCGGCGGCAACAGCCAGCTTGTGTGGGCGATGGATGGTCCACATGTCATGTTGTACGACGAAGGAAAAGTTTAGGTAGGCCAGCGTGGCCACGTGCATTACCTGAGCACGGGTGCGGATGTATGGATTGTCAGTCAGCATGTTGCCATGGCATAGTGCGCGCCAGTACGTGCATCAGCAGCACGTGATTCAGCATGCAGCCGGAGCTTCCATGGGCCACACGTGCGGCTCTACTTGGAGCAGCCAGGCGTACCCAAGAACCGGCTATGCTCGCAGCAAGCAAAGCCGTGTCCACAAGCTCTTGTCCACGCACCTTGTCCAAGATCCATCCTCGGAACCGCTCGTCATACCCTGGATCAGACAGCCTTGATTGCGGGACAAGCAAGGGGAGGGATGCCAAGCAAAGGGCAGCAATTAAGAGCGGGCAAGTGCCCTGCACGCAGCAGCCAAATGTCACAAGGAAAACGGGCTTGGCAAGGTGCCGCTGAGCTTGTCCACCAATGGCAATAGACAGGTGGTAGTTCCATGATCGCCGTGCAAGCACACATTGTGCACCTTGCCAGGACGCCCCATGGCTCATAGCCCTCCTTGAAGGGCACCTGGTACGGCGCCTGCGGGTAAATTGATATTGCGAGGCAGGGTAAGTCATGGCACACACGTCAAGCAGCTTAATGAGCCTATCTATCTATACATTCTGGATCACTACGTATACTTGTACCGCTAGGTTGATTGCTTGCCGCACTGTTAGTTACGGTACTGAACGATTGTCTGCCAACCCATGCCCAGCCACCCTAGCCATTCTGAGTACATAGAGTTTCATCCTGAACCCTTGACCTATTATTGCAACAGGTAACTGCATGCGGACCCCTGTCCGCCTTACCTCCGCTTGCAGCCACCGCCTGTGGTTGGTTGGCCCGTGGCCCTTGCGGTAAATCGACCACGAGAACACCTGCAGGCTCCTGTTGCGCCACAGGTCAGACAGCTGCGCCTTGGGGCCTACAAGGGCATGCAGCACCCAAGCAAGCCCGTGGGCAACGGCCGTTGGCGGACATGTAAGTTGATCAGCTCACAGTTTACAAACCTGATGCCATACCACGTGCATCAGATGTTGATATCGGGTGTATTGTGTCCTGAGGAACAGCTCCCATGTATGACGCCGCCCCTTCCCCTCTCCCCGCCCCCGCCCGGCGCCCCCCCTCGCTATACACGTGTTGTGCGCGCACTGGCTGGTTGGGGCTCAGGGCGAAGCAGTGTGGCCTCCGTGCTCTGCCAGGTGCGTGCCGTGCTGCTGAAGGGCTCGGGGGAGGTGTTGCAGGTGGGGTGTGCTTGCAGGGGCATAGCCTGGGAGCGGCTGAGCCCCTTGTTTCCTTGAGCGTGGGTCGCTTCGTGGGGCACATAAAGCTGCCTTTATGCAACCGGACTGCTAATGACCTCCCCTGCCCGTTAGCGAGCATGGCTTCCCAGCTGCAGCAGCCAGTCCGTCACCAATTCACCAACCGCCGATTATCCCTGGCGGTCAGTTGGCCTGGCCCACGCTCGCCCACTCACCGTGTAGGGCCGCGTCCGTCATGGCGTTGGCCTCCGCCTCAGGCATCCAGCTGGTGGTCTCCCATGCGGCCGGCACCGCCAGCGTGCGGTTCATGGTCGATCGCTCCAGACTCAGCAGCCTGATGCATGATATCAAGCCGTACGAGCGCTGCAATAAGGTAGGATTTGATTGACCCGGCGAGTTTGGGGTACCTTTATGTATCCTTCAAGTACCAGTTGCTTGGATACCGGTAGGCTAGGGAAGCTCCGCTGGCATGGACACATCTTCAAACGGTAGGTGCACAGGGGACAAGGAGAACCGAGCGCCTTCCCCACCTGTCCGGGTCCTGCCCCCGCACCAAGGCGCTGAGCAACGGATTGAGGGACAGGTCTGCGTCGAGCATCATGCTGAGCGGCGTGCGGACTGCCAGCATCGCTGCGTTTCGCAGTGCGTTGGTGGGCATGAGCGCAAGCAGCTGGGGGTCGGACACCAGCTCCACAAAGAGCATCAGATGCGGGGCGCAGGACCCTTCGGACCCCGTGTTGGACCTGGAGCTGGAACGGGAGGGCGCTGCAGCAGCAGCGGCGGCCTCCAGCCGGTCAAACAGCTCCTGTAAGGGGAGGCAGGCGGAGCGTGGACAGCTAGGTTTGGGTGGGTAACTAAATAGAGGCCTTGATCGTAGAGGTGCTCTTGTGGGCAGTGTCCACCACCCTTGCTTGTCAAGACAAGGCAATGTCCTGCTGGTCTACCGTGGCCCTGCCGGTACCGTACATGGCTTGTATTGTTGCTGATACTGGACATTTGTGGATGCATGCTCAGCCCCTGCGTGCCGTACATCGTGACTTCCGGCGCCCTCCCCATACACATGCACTTTCAGTGTCCTCAGCGGACTAACAAGTGAGTCGAACTCATAAGGGCGACATGCTTGGTTCCCTCCAAAAGCTCTAGTCCTATCTACACGGGGCTTCAGTACACGTTGCACCCACCTGCAGCCGGCGCTCCCCCTCCCTGATCTGGCCCTGGTGGGCCTCTGACAGCCACCCCAGGAGCTCGTGACCAGGGATGACACCTCCTTCTCCCGCCGTCTCGCCGTCTCCCGCACTCACGGCCCTTAATCCCTTTCCGTGGACCCTCCCCCGCCGAGTGCTTTGAATGACCTTTTTCCCCCGCAGCCTGCCTGTCTTTCCCTTGTGGCCCCCACCGTCCTCCCGTCGGCCCCCTTTTATTGCTGCTGCTTTTCCTGCCGCTACTCGCTCTGCTGCTTTAGCCTTCCCACAACCCTCCCCCTCATCCTCCGGCGGCAAGTCCGCCGCCACCCTGAGTGGCAGGTACAGGGCTGCCACGTGCGGTCCGGCGAAGCTGCGGCACTGCGCCTCCAGCAGTGCCAGGCGGTCCAGGGAGGCCATGGTGAACACCGTCAGGGGGGCGGTGGGCGGGGCGTGGGCCGACCACCAGCCGCGGTACAGGTACAGCCTGGGTGGGTCGAGGCATAAGAGTGGTGCGGTGACAAAGTTGCGCTGGGTGGAGTTCAGAAGGCGACGCTGTGTAAACGTGTAGATCGTCGAGTTGGCGTGTTCCCACTTTGCACAACACACAGTGTTGGGGAATGACACATAAGCATGTGGCCAGGGGAAAGGAGTTCGAGCAACAGTGTGCCTTATGGCTTGCCGTACCGACAGCGCACCTGGAATTGTCTCCTTGCAGCCACCGCATGAAGCTCAGGGGCCCGTATGTAATTCCGGTTGTAGCAGGACCTTAGGTGGTCCAGCTCCTGTGGTGGCGTTGCAATGCACCGTATCAGGCCATTGATGCAAAGTTGCAAGGATTCACTGGCTTTCAAGGTACCGCATGGCGGTTATAGGCATTTTGACTCTCTGCTGCGTGCTGCCACAAGCTGCCAAGCCAAGCCACAAAGTAGGGGACGCACCGAGGAAGTCGAGTCAGGAACGTGGTTTCCAATGCTACGCCAAAGCCGCATTCGAAGTCAATCGAGTGCAATAGTCAACGCGATCGCTCTGTTGACTTACATGTCCTGCGGCTTCCGACGAGGCGACCCCAACCCCACGACCGTTCCGTGGACCATGGGCAGCGGCAACTGTCTTCTGGGCCGAGCCATGTGGAACCCAGATGACTATGGATATTACCGCGAGTGCAAACATCATAGTTGTTTGAGGACGACGCGCTGCCTGAAACTGCATCTTGCATTGCTAAGCTGGCCCTGGCACCTGATCGGCAGTAGTTGAGTAAGCCTTTCAAAGTCCCGGGAAGAGCAGCGAGCGCGCTTGGGACGTGCAGGGTTGATGAGCTTGCGTAACACCCGAGGCTTGGCATGAACGTGTCTAGTACACTGATACCTGTTTCTAGGCAGGATACAACACAGACTGTCGGACAGAGCACCGCCCGGCGTGTACTCAGGGGAATAAGAGGGATATATTGTTGTAAATAGATGCCGTAAACCGCTGGCTTGGCCTCGCATCGGGTTGCCTCGTATGCGTAGTGTGCGCGACCTACTGGGCACTTTGCCGAGCGCCATAGCGATCCAGTCAGCTGGTTTGCTTGAAAGTTCCCTGCCCTGCAATATATATAGTGACAGAAGCCGGGCCTTGCACTCTGACCCGGGGGCTTCTGTCGGTTGGCGCGGCAACTGTCGGCTCGGCTGCTGTCATGGATTGACCAGGGTTGACTCGTTGGGTTGGCTCAGACTCTGACGTTGGCAACCTCCAACAAAATCGCTTGGGAACTGTTGAAACTGTTGACGTCCTTCCACACCGGGGTGTATGGTGTTGTTGGGAGGTCTATCTCAACACAAACAGGGTGGGGGCCGCTGCTCGGCTTCTGGCTGCGGCGCGTTTCCGGGGCCTGGGCTTGGGGAGTAGGGGCTCGTGGGTTAGGGGCGCTGGGTGGGGGCTCTTGGCCTGGGGGGGCTGTCGGGCTTGCTGTTCGCGTGGCGCCGCTAATGTGCTTTTGACCCCGGCAGGGGGTCGGGCGGCTTGCCTGGGCCTAGGGTTTCCCCGTGCGGCTGTCCCTTTCTTTGTTCCTGCTCCGTCCAGGCTTGAGTCCTTGGTGCAGTGCGCTAGCGTGTGCGTGTGGCCTCGCCTGTGCCGACTCTTGGGTGGCTCTTTGCCCTTGCGAGGAGGGCGTGCCTAGGGGGCGTGCCCTTATTTTGGAGGCCGCTCCCTTGCCTTGGGGAACCTTGCAGGGCCTCCATGCTGTGAGCCGGCTCTGCGGAGCGGCGTAGCAGTGTGAGAACCGTACGACAAACAGGGGGTCTAAACTGGGCAGATTGCACCAGGGGATTGTACAGGGTTCATCTGGGCTGCACTGTACGTTCCCAAATGAGCGTATTTTTAGAAATACGTAAGATACGGGGGTCTGTTCGCAAAATACGCTCAAATACGCTAAAAATACGGTCGTGCCAGTCCCACCCCCCTGGAGCAAGGGAGGTCCCCTCCCGTGTGCTGCCAGACATCAGGGGAGCTCCCTGCAAGGCACCGCGGCAACTAAGCCACAAGTTATTGAGGCATGAGAAGTGTCTCGCATATGCGTATGCAGTCGTTGCTGGCGCCTGATCTCCCTGGGACCTCCCTGGGACGGTCCTGGTGCGTGTGACACTGCCACGTGCCGTGCCAGGCCTGGACCGCAGAACGTATTTCTGTCATGTACGGCAGAAAATGACCGTATTCCGTACATGTACGTATTCCGTATTTGTACGCGTACAACGTACTGTGCAGCCCAGGGGTTCATTTTCCTTCATTGGTCTTCCCTGCGCTCTCATTTGCGCCAATCCGCTGTCATCTCCACGTCCTCACCCACCCCACATCAACCCATCGCTCGTGCAATCTTGCCACACCTCCCACGTGCCACAGCCCACGCCAGGCAAGCAGGGGCCATTAACGGCACTCAAAGGGCGCATTGCAGGTAGACCTCCATGCAAGAATAGCTCAAGGTTTCCGTTTCTGCATTGGAAGTTGTCGAGGAGGCACCGTTGTGCGTGCCCCTTGTCGTCGTCAATATGTTACGGTCACAGACAAGACCGTCGCCTCCGAAACCAGCGAGGCTGTGTCCTCTGATGCTGCGCGCGTATGAGTGCATCAGGTATAAGCTTGAGTTTATGGGGCTAGGAGTACTGAAACGTCTACCGCTTGGCAAGGCTACTGCTTTGCAAGGCACACCCACTTAATTCGTAAGCTCGCTGACCGAGCGGTGTTTTCCGCAAGACTGTTCGCCAAAACATCATGTTCTTCTTTTTGGTTGGAGGCATTGCGCCACGAGCCGTACTGCTTCAGCGATTGTCAGAGCTGTGCAGAAACTGCGGGACCGCATCGTTACGTCAGGAGCGCATTGACAACGTCCTCAGCGTGTTCTTTGTTCCGGTCTATAGAACGACGCGTGGAGAGCCGTACATCGTTTGCGGAAACTGCGGATGGAACTCCACAGAGGCTTTGACACGTCAGGATGGCCTCCAGCGTCACCCCCCGCAGCAGCAGCAAGCCCCCCAACAACAGCCGCGGCAATTCTCTGAGCCTGGACAGCGGATTTGCGGTGGCTGCCGAGGGCCAGTTAGCGAGGCGTTTCGCTTCTGCCCCCACTGCGGCCGCCTGTTGTGACTGGCCGGGCCACACCTAGCGGCAACGTGGCCTCCGCATTGGCCTCGATCCCCGATGACGTCACGTATGCCTGAGGGTCAGATATCCTGGTGGTGACCCAGGAACAGAGGCACACTACTGTGTATATGCGCTGTGGAGTCTTGCGAGAGTACGTGCGGGTGAGAAAGGCTGGTTATAGAGTCTTAGCCGCGAGTAAAGGGTCTGCGGGCTGATACGCAGACCCGTGGGCCACCCCGCCCCTGCACCAGCCCAGCGTGACATGTTCTTTGCATTTTTGTCATCTATTAGCAAGCACAATACGATGCATCATTTTCGCCACGTGCTAATGCATCTAGGAACTGACCGTACGCTGTCATGTTTCCCATTCTGTCGTGTGGCACATGGATGCCAGCATGGACTACTGCTGGTACAGGTGCAACTCTGGCAGGGTCCAGGTGCCTGGTTGCAGCGCTTGCATACTGCCTCGGGAACAAAGTACATCGGTAACATGATACCAGTATCTGAGCTGGCATTTGCTACACATTCCTGGCATTGCTACGTGTGGTCGCGGTATAGGCTATAGGGGCGCCTCAGGTTGGACAGACCGTCGTGCACCACACTGCACCACACGTTCACACTGCTGCTTCGTTGCTCACCAAGATACAGGTGTGCACGATGGATTGACACATTGAAGCGCCTATGTAAGCGGTGTTCCGCCGAAACGTCTTTCTCGGGAAATAACTGCAGTCGCAAGAAGAAACATACACTTTGGTCTATTGGTCGAGGAAGGTTGGTGAACTAGATACCCCGGACAGAAGGGGGCAACCAGGCTGCGGCACAAGTAGGTACGTAAACCTTTCCAGTGGTAGGCCGACGCATGTGACGCCGCCCCGCTTGGCCGTGTGGGATCCATGAAGCCATGGCACCACTTTTGACCTTCCTGCACCAAGACGCCCCAAAACCCGTTTGGGTCATTGCTGGACGGCATGGCATGGCACAGCACAGCACTCAGCCCCCAGGACCACACACCTCGTAACCCCCTGCAATCCCTCCGCCCTCCGCCTCCCAACTGTGTCCTGTTCGGCCTGCTGAACATACCGTCGTCCACCATGCCGATCGCCCAGCCGCTCGTGTGCACCTTAACAGAACGAGACCCGCGCCAGTTGGTCAACAAGCCACCTCCCCAAGTGGCCTCTTCCGCCGCACTAGGCATCCTCCTCTTTCCACAAGTGCAACCCCTGCCGCCCCGCTGTTCGCACTGCAGCCGGAGCACATCCGCAGCGCACGGCAGCCTTAGCATCTCAGAACTCCCTCTCACCACCTCCTGCTGCACAGCAGCCCCTGACTGCTGCAGTCACCTTGCTCTCCCCGTGTGGCCCCACCCGCTCCCCCCTCCGTCCTCCCGCACGTAGCACACGCTCTTACTGGGCCTCCGCCCTCCCCGCCTCCGCCTTCCGTGGGCTCAGGCTGCTCACCGGTCTGGTAAAGACCACATTGAGGTGCAGTACCAGCCCCGTCGTCGCCTCCTGCCACCCCGCTCTGCAACTCGTAGGTCCGCTGGTGCTGTAGCTGCCTGCGTTCTGCCTCGTCGCCCCAGACCCGTGTGCTGTCCACGGCCCGCACGGCGCTCGTTACTCCTCCTCGGGGGGCGGGTGCGCGCCGTCCATGTCCCGCATGAAGGTGCGTGGGTTTGGCACCTGGCCGTTGAAGGTGGCCTGGCTGAAGTCGAAGCCGGGGTGCTGCGGGGAGGGTGAGGTGAATAGGCTTGGAGCGGCAGGGCGGCAGGGCGGCAGGGTGCACAAATGTGCCACCGCCGTGACGCAATTGGTGACGGCGCGCGCTCGTCTTGCTCGTTCTTGCCCACAAACGCGGTGTCGCGAACGGCACAAAGACGGGCAACACAGAACGCCGGAGAGCCTTCCCTGTTCCGGGCTTCTTTAGGCTACATGTCGCCATTGCCCCTTCGCAGTCTTGCTTTGCCCCTTTCAAGCCCGCTTAGCGCTTTTGCTCATTTCCACCACCGTTGTGTGCACCTCATGGCATGTCGATGTGGACATCGGCCAGACCCCTAGGGGACAACGCAGCGCCACACCGCCATGCCCAACGCGCCGCGTAGGCCGTATGGCACAGAGGGACCACAACGGCGGTACACCAATCAATGCTGCACCATGCAGGCCATCGCAGGACCGCCCCTTCGCCTTCCCACCTTTCAACCCTCCCTCCCCGTGCGCACCTCGTTCTGGAACCTCTCCAGCATTAGGCGCTGTTGGTCTTGCTGCTGCGTCATGGGGTCCAGCTCGTGGCCCCGCAGCGCGCTGCGCCACGGCTCGCCCTGGGGGCCCGGGGGAACATGGTGCTAAGTCGCGAAGTCGTGGAAATAGCTACCCACAGCATGAGCGCTTTGCCTTCTAAGGTCCAGCCGCGCGCGCCAGCAGACTGGCCGGTGCGCACGCTCGGTGTACAAGCAGTTGCGTGGGCGAAGGCAGCTCGTTGGTCGTGTTGTGTAGGTAGGATGAGCGGCTGAGTGGCTGGGCTGGGCTGAGCGTGCCTGCACTAGGCTCCCCGGCCCCGGCTCTCGGCGGCAAGGGGAGGGTGTGAGCCTACGGAGTAAGGTCATGTGTGTCTGAGTGCTTGCGGGTAACGGATCCGACAGCTCACTGCGAAAGGTCAGGCCACAGCATGGCCCGGTGGAGACAGCAGTGAAAAGGGAAGGAAGCACGAGCATACCGCACATCGCAACGCTGTGTGCACTGCACAAGCGCTGGCCCGCCTGCTGGCCACCCCCCTTGGCAGGCTGGGGCCTTGGGAAGTAAGGGCTGCCACCCCCCCGGCCGCCCCCCCTTCCCGCCCCCCTTCCCGCCCCGGAAACGCCAATGGAGGTAACGCCATGCGGCGGACCGTCACCCCGTGGGTCTTCACTGTTTCCCTCATCGACTGCAGTAAGCTGGCGCTCCTCACGCTTCAGTACTCCTGGTTCCCCCTCACCCCATGAAAAACAGACACATCGCCCCACCTCTTCCAGCTTTGTGAGTGTGAGGTGCAGGACGCCATCCTCTGCGTGACGCGGGGGACGAAGTTGGGGCGAGGCCGGTGTGCGTGAGGCAAGTCAGGGGGAAATAGGTGCACCGTGCATGCGGTGCGAAGTGTGCAGGGGATGACCCGCAGGGCGACAGGCAGAACTTGTAATCGTGCTGCGGGATGATCTCTGACAGTACTTTTCAGGTTAGGTGGAGCGGCTGGACACCAAGCTCCCGCGGTGCTGTGCGCGGCACTCTGCCACGTGCCAAACTGACTGCTTTCCGTAGTGGGTGGGGCGTTAATGCAGCACCGCTCAGCAGCACTCCGCAGCTGCAGCACGTACCTAGGGTCCAGTAGCTCTCCGACACCTTGACGTTGCCTGCGAGATCACCCTGTTGGGCACGGATGGTAAACATAATGGCACCTATGTCACTGACTGTGCGGGAGTGCATGTCATGGTGTCAGCGTGGATGCAGCACGGCAAAGGGCCCTTGCGCACTGGTGGCGATTCATGCGCGCCTCCGCCAAAATCACAAACCTAGCCAGTATCGAAATGCTTGTAGGTTTACTCTGGAGTTCATGCACCCACGTCTAAGTACGGTGGATTGGGTTTGATGCCAAAGCGCAGGTGGCTGGTGGTTATCTCCACGTACAGGTGCTTTCCAGTCACACCGGGAGGGGTGTTGACGTAGATGTTTACTTCACTGTATAATTGGTCCCACTCGTATACTACTTGGCCGTTGTGTTTGTACTGGTGTCGGGTGGATGGAGCAAGGCGGTCAGCCATGTGTTTGTCTTTGCCTTATGGGTAATATGTGGGCTCAAACCTAGGATACTACATATAGAAATAAATCCCGCTGCAGCATTCTTGCGCGCTCGGACAGCGCTGCATCGCGCGCTTTTGCCATGCCGTGCAGACGGTGTCATGTCCCGCGTTGCCATCCAAACGCGGGCATTGCACAGCACGTAATAATAGTATTCGTCAACCTCGTAGATCACATAGCAAGTAAAAGTTCTGCAGCTGGTCATCACGGCCACCGCACAAACCCTTCTGGAACCGAAGAATGGCCCGCACAAGCGCTGCCAAGGAGCCTGTAAAGCTAAAACCGCTACATGCTGTCCTAGTCACTCTCGCTCTTCCCCTGTTCCTGGCCCTCTTCGTCGTCGGCGCCGTAGGGTTACACGTGCTCACAGGTGACCTTTTCGCCGTACATCGTGCCCCTGCAAGGGCTCGGCCCTTCCACGCATCAGCACCGCCGCACTTGCCGTACCGGTGCCTCTTGCGCACCCTTAACTGCGCCCACAACGCAGCAAAGCAGCAGTGGGTCAATAATGGTTCCGGGCCGCAGATGAGAGTGGCACAAGCCCCGTCACACTGAGCCAGTTTGGCCAGCTTTACAAGGCCCTTATCGCCAAGAACCCATTCTTCTCAGCAGCATTTTTTAATGGGGGCATGATAGGTGAGTTGCGATACTGTGTGCCGATGTCTGGGGCAGTACCACCGGTCAGGGCCCCCGACTCCGCATGCCACAGGCCGTAGCCTGGAACCCTGATTGGGCGCACAGGTTGAACCTGAACTGGCCCTGACGTGTGCAACTTGCAGGTTCCATCTTCTGCGTGGTGAAGCTCCTGGAGCACAGGAAGGCCATTAAGGTGGGCAGCTGATGGTGGAGGGGCGGTGTGGTAGAGGTGCGTTGGCCAGTGTTTGATGTTAGGCGGCTGGCGCAGGTGAAATGCCGGCGGGTAAGATGCACCTGGCCGGAAGAGGAGGACCCACATGGGATCAGGATTATGCTGCGCGCTTTGGCGGCTCAATGGCACAGAGCGGGGTGGCGGTGCACCTCCTCAGTGGCGCACAGCAGGTCGGCAATGCAGCTTCGCCATGTTTCGTAGCAGTGCTGATTGTAAGCCGTTGCTTCCTCGCCCACCCCTCCCGCCCCCCATTCATCGTGCTCCACGCCAACCCCGCATTGCCAGGCGGAGAAGGCCAAGGCGTTGGAGGCGGCGGCCGCCAAGGAGAGCAAAAAGACAAAGTGATCGCGCGGACCGTGGGCTTGCCGGGGCAGCAGGCCAGCTGGTGGTTGGCAGTTGGTAGGTGTCGTGCGGCGCCGAGGCAGCCTCGAGGCCGGCTGGGCGGGGTGCTCGCGTGCGAGAGGGAAACATGCATGCCGCACGCGGCGCGGCGCACCGGTACAGGCAAAGGCAGCTGGCTGCGAGATGGTGTCCTCGGTCTTTGTGCATCCGGTCCACGTGCGCGGCAGGGTCGCACAGAGATTTTGTAACCTGTGACGGGGTGAGGCAGCAGGCGGTGAGCCTCAAGCCTGGTCTGGGGCCATGGGTTTGGTACGCAGTGTGTTGAGGGCTTTCCGCGCTTTGGTTGTCGCATGGCGGCTGTGGGAGATGGGGTCCGTGGCGTAAGACCAGACCAGTACGACGTGGGCCATGCTGCTGCCAGTGTTATGGGCAGCCTCATGGATGCGTACACAGTTGAACCGGAGCGCTTCAGTTGGGAAAGGCGTTGCGCAGGCCGGTTGGCGGGTTGGGACCAGGTTAGGACAGTGCTGGTCAGGGGACACGGTAGTTGCGGCATAGGGGCACACGGTGGTTGCGGACAGGCCTGGAAAGCACTGATGGTATTATTTATCACCTCTGGCTCTTAGCTGACAACGAACGAGGAGACAACGGAGCATGTGATCCAAGGCCGGATCTGGCTGCCCGACGGTGCATTGCATGGAGGTGCCTAGAGGAGGTTGCAGCGTTGCACCACTCCGCACGGGCATCGCCAAGCACTAACGAAGGCAGGTGGCAAGGACTGGCTTACAAAAAGAGGGGAGCTCCGCGCCTCCGCCTACGCAATGCGCCGCTGCGATGCGCTCCACTGCAACGCCGGAATGCCACTGCGTTGCCGGCACCGACGCCCTTCTGCCAACGCCTGTTTAAGAGTCAAGACCTAGGGTGACTGTACCTGCAGGTACCTGTGGAGGAGCAGCAATGGCAGCGCACGCCGCTGATGGCCGCTGCCACGCCAGCAGCTGAGGCCTTCCAAGTGGGGCCAGCAAGGACCAGCACAGGAGCAAGGCATTCATGCACATGTACCTTTAAAACATGTGTGGACGTTTACACTGACGTCCCAGAGCAAAGCAACCATCACCGGTCCACTCCGAAACAAGCTATGCGAATTGCAAGCCTATCGCATACGCAGGACACATGCGTGTGCACGCCAGGTTCCTTGCCAGAGCAGCAAAGCGCTTACCTGCCCGGGTACCGGGTAGCACCGTGCATACTTCGCGTGCAAAACCGTGGCGGTTGCCTCACGCAAACAGCGACCTTCACCTTTTCCTCTAGCCAACGGACATTACGACACACACCGGCACCAGCCTTTTGGGAAGGCAAGCACCTCCCCTGCAGGCCAAAGTGCGAGCAGGGCGCCGGCCGGGCACGCCGCATGCCAACGGGCAGGGCCTCCAACAAGAACACCGGTACCAGAAGAACGCATGTCCTGTACCAGCAATATACAAATCGAGTGCAGTGGCACTGCAACAGGGGCTCACAGCAACACTCCGGGACTTGTCATAGGAGCACACCGCCCAACGAACCCACATCCGCCTCACACCTCTCAGACAGACGCTCACACGAGTAACCAATCTTCCCTCCGTCATCAGTACAGCTTTTGCCGCACTCCACTCCTCTATGCTCAACTGCTTTGCCTCGACCGCGCCACACTACGGCAGCAAAAACGGCCTTGCCACACAGTGCATCTGATCTCCGTAATCAGCAGAGTCAGTCGGCCACCGTCCTCAGCCGCGCTGTGTCACTGCGCAGCCTATCGAGCACGCAAGGTAGGTGACTCTTCTCTGCCCAGCGCCCGCCAAGCACGACCGAAACCACTGGGTGAGCACGCGCGCCAGCCCACGCTGGACACGCAAGCCGGCATACGCCTGACGCAAACGAGTAAGCCGCTTGACCTCTCCTTAAGCGCCTGCCTCCGGCAGACCCACAGGATAGATGCCGGCCGTGACACCGCAACAGCCTGCAGCTGTAGGCTCCACCCTAACGCGGTGGACCCCGTTGTTCACATCTACCGTGTCCGAGGCACCGTGATCGGAACATGCCTGGCGTGTGGGCTCACGCGGCGAAGTCCACAGCCGCCTGGCCGCTGCAAAAGTACTCGAGCGTCTCGTCCAGCTTGGCGGGGTCGAAGTCGCCGGTGACGACGCACGAGCCCAGCGGGCCCTTGAGCAGGATGAGCCGCAGCTTGCCGGCCAGCACCTTCTTGTCCACGGCCATGAAGGAACGGAACTGTGCGGGCCGAGTGGACGCCAGGATGGGGTTATCGGAGAGGGAGATAGTTTCGAGTCAAAGGACAGCGTGTGGGTGTGGGCCTTACGGTCTTCCGGCAGAGGAACAGTTACGCAGGATATGCGGGCAGGAAAGCATTCCGTCGGCGCTGGCTCAGAGGTTCTCGTGGCGCCTTGCCTCTCGCGTAAAGCATCTTCAGGCATGCCATCTTCAGGCATGCCAGCGGTTTCCCTAGTAACCGACTCGGCATGGAGCCCGCCTATTCCGCCCACCGCCCAGCCGCCTGACCCACACAGTACACCCCTCGCCCACCTGCGGCGTGGTCATGGAGGACGGCGGGGTGAGCGGCAGGCGCGCGCGGCGCAGCAGCGCCACGATGCGGTCGTACAGCTGGCGGTCGATCCAGCCCTGCGAGGACACGCGAGCAATTTGAGTATGGACCATACAAGGCAGACAGAGCATGGCAACGAAGTTGTTGAGCGGCCCGGCTACTCTGCACGGGCGTCACGGCAAGCAAAACCGGCGCTTCGGAGGACGCTTGGCGGGTCCAAGGCCAGCCACCATTGCCCCCACCCCTGCCCGCCCGCCCAGCCGCCACATACCAGCCTGTACGACAGGTCCGCCGCCATCACTGTGCCCGCCGCCACCGCCTCGCCGTGCAGCCACACGCCGTAGCCGGTGCCGCTCTCGATGGCGTGCCCGAACGTGTGGCCCAGGTTGAGCGTGGCGCGCACGCCCTCGGAAGACTCGCGCTCGTCGGCGGCAACCACCTCAGCCTAGGGGCGGAAGACATAGGCCGTCACTCAACATCACTCGGCGGCAAACACCTCAGCCCCAAAGGCAGATAGCTATCGACGGCGGGTTTATGCAGCTGTGTCACTGATGCGTGCCTGTGCAGGTTTGCCCATGTGCGAAAGCGGGTCAAGGAAAGGAGGAAAGGGTGCTGCCTTGGTACCGCCCGTTCCATGAGCGCACAGCGTCACCGCCTCGTCATCGCCTTCCCATGCCTGTCACCGACCCGGTGGCCACACCTCTGCACGCACCTTGTTGATGCACGAGCGCTCTACCGCGTACGCGATGGCCTCCGGGTCGCGCGCCAGCAGCCGCTCCATGTTGATCTCTAGCCACTCGAAGAAGGCAGCATCCCTGGGGACGAGGGCGGCAGGGGGTGCGCGGGCAGAGCGAATGGGTTTACTCATTACCATTAAACAGGAAGGCTGACGGCGGGTGCGGTAGCGGCAGAGTAAAGTTGGTATGGGGAAATGGTTATGGTACCTCCACGGAACTAGGGCGGTCGAGGCAGCCGTGAAGGTGGTACGCACGGACAGGCACTGGGCTGCGACAAGGGCAGCGCACCAGCTCACCTGATGAGGCCGTACTTGACCACCTCGCTGAGCCCCGACGCCAGCTCCCTGTCGGGCAGCGAGCCCAGCGTGTCCGTGTCCACCAGCACAACGCGCGGCTGGTAGAAGGCGCCGATCATGTTCTTCCCCAGCGGGTGGTTCACACCCGTCTTGCCGCCCACGCTGCTGTCCACCTGGGCCATCACTGTGGTGGGGACCTGGGGAGCAGGGTGGGAGGGATGAGGGAGTTTTGCGACAAGGGGTTTTGCGACCGGCCGGAGCGGTTCAAGGATACGCTGTCCAGTCCTCCCACATTGCCCTGCAAGATCATTCCCGTCCATGTGCAGACCGTCTTAACTATCTTTGATAGTTACAGTCCATAGCAGAGCCATGACAGCTCCATTTATGCATCTGGCTGGCTATCTCCGGAGCAGACCCTCTCGCTGCCGTCAGTGCCACCAACAACCGCCAACGGCTGCCATCACCCAGGCCCTTCCCTCCCATTCACCCTCTTCCCAACCCGCTCCACACCTGCACGAAGTGCACCCCGCGCTGGTAGCACGCGGCCGCGAAGCCCGTCATGTCGCCCACCACGCCGCCGCCCAGCGCCAGGAAGGTGGTGCCGCGGTCCAGACGGCACTCCAGAGCCTTGTCCCACACCTGCATGCACATTGTTTTGGGGCTTGCGAGCGAGCACGCAGCAGTGGGCCAGTCCTAACCGCCTAGGACAGCCTTACGGTACCACGCGGCAGGCACAAAGGGAATTCGCCCCTTGGAAGCACAAGCTGGAACTCCCTCCCATACCGCCCCGCGTCACCTTCTGAAGCACCTCGATGCTCTTGTACTCCTCCCCGTCAGGCAGGATAACCTCGTCCACCTGCAGGTTGCCGCCCTCGGTCAGCGCAGCGCGGCAGCTGCGGGACCATGCCGAGGAGCAGCAGGCGGAACGCGTTAGAGCACATGGCTTTCTGTACGCTAAGCTCGCTGCTGTCTTTTGACGTCCACTGCTGGTTGCTGCCTGTCCAAGGTCCGCAAGATTTGTCGGATATGCGACACGTGTGGTGCCGTACAGTCGGTCGTGTCAAACACAGGGTGTTGCGGACACCCGCCCAGGCCATTCGGCGTTCCCCCTGCTGGGTATGGCCATCTCACCGGCTCCATAATCCTGCCCATGGCCCCTTGCCGTGGTCCTCACCGTTCCAGGTACAGGGGCGCAATCGTCTCATTGGTGACGATGAGCACGCGCTTCCCAGGGATGTGCTTGCGCAGCAGCTCGCCCTGGTTCAGCAGGCCAGCGCCGATGTAAATAGGGTACGAGCGGTCCCCAAGATCAACCTCCACTGTCTTCATCGACGCCGCGGTGCGCTCCGGAGCGGCCACAGAGCGCAATGGCGTCAGCCGCGGGTGAGGGAGCTCGCGGCGCTCGCGCAGGCGCTGAACCAGGAAGCGGTTAGCTCCAGCACAAATTGAAGAGCGCCTGATACAGGGCTCGCTGTTCGTGCTACCGCTGCAGCTTGGCGCGCTGCTGAGTGACGTTGGCACGGAAGCATGGGACTGCGGCACAGAGGCCGCCTTCACCGTAGGCCGGTGGGCCGAATAGGATCCACGTCGAAGAAGAGCTTTACATTGCAGGGAGGTGGGCATGTTGCCGTAAACGTCAGAGAAGTAGGTCTCCCTGGCGAAATGAAGGGAAGGTGGCAGGCGTAATTGGCTTTACGCGTCGAGAGAACTAACGACTGCTACAACAGCAGTCGATACAATCCGCTCTATTAGGCTGTACGCGCAAACCGCAATTCCCCTGACTGCTGGCGTGGAACGTCGGGTCCTCCCTGCATGAGGGGCTCTGGAGCGGCAGGCGCGACCGACGTTCGATACGAGCGATGACAATTCGTGGACACCTACACTGAGTTTTGGAGCTGTTTGACTTTTGTATCGCAGCTCGCTGACCTGCTGCCCAGCGCTTCGTGGCCAGCCACAGACAGTCGCTTGAGCGACGGGTGGTTGTTGCGTATGGCAGGAATGCTCCGGGCTCCTAAGGCCTTTACAGGCAGCTCTCAAGCTCCTGCGACTCAGTCTGCACCTATGGCTGCCGGCGCTATGCGTCGCGCAATGTTGCCAGTGGTTCGGCAGCTTGCAGGTGCGGTCAGAAGCTCGCTTAGCCATGGATACGACTGAATTTCTTTTTGTAATCAATACTGATGCCATATGTAACTTAGCCATACATGGCTCTGCACTTGTGTCACAGGGCGTGCAGTGTCCAGCCCCTTCGCCCCTGCCATGCCCAGCGGCCCCCGCGGTGGGGCTGCCCGCCTCCTGACAGAGCTCCGCGCCACGGGTGAGATAACAACAGCTTCTCGCCATACTGCTGACTCAAATGACGCACCTGCCGCCACACATGCCCTCCTCTGTGTTGAGGCTGAATGACCCTGCACCTGGGTCAACAACTCCGTTGTATAACCCCCTCCCAACCCTGCCAACGTCTCCTCGCCCACCTGGCTTCGCACTGCAACACACCACACGTTCCGGCCGACATCGTACCACCGTACGACTTCACGCACCCATGCAGGCTCCCCCTCCGGCGCCACCGCCACCCTGGCCCCGGCGAGCTCCGTGCCTGGGCCCAAGCGCGCCATGGTGGGTGGAATAGGGCGCAGGAGAGGGCAGATGGCATGCGAGCGGCACTCATCGACTGGCGGCCGCCCTGAAGGAGGCCGCACCAGTCGGCTGGCTCACAGATGACCGGGCTTTCCAGCCCAAAAGTGCAACAAATGTTGCTTTGTTTGGGGGGGCTGCAGCTCAGGCATCCATGGGGCTAGTTGCGGTCGCACTGGAAGCGGGCTGCACTCCAACAGAGCAATGCATCCTTCGCGCCAATATAGATATGGCGAGGAGGGGCTGTGCTGTGCTGCGTCAAGGGGTTTGGCCCGTCTGGAGGCAAGTTGGATGGCTTTGGCAGGCGGTGTGGTGGAGGGCGGGGCCACGTAATACAAAGCGAAACCACCACTCGGCGCGTGGGTAGCGAGTGAACAAGCGAAGTTACAGGCCAGGGCGGGTTAGGTGGGGGTCTTTGTGTGTGTTTGTACCATCCAGTCTTTTGGCTCCAGCACTTGGGATCATGCTGGCGGCCTCCGGCGACACGTGCGCCGGAAGGGCCAGGGATGGATGCGGCGGTTGCGGCGCCGGTGGCTCCACGAGGACTGCCTGCCAGGGCCGTTCCTCCTGCTTGCGAGGAGCGGTCTGGGTATGTTGCAGCGGGAACGGAGAGGGTACGGCTGGCAGTCTCCTCCCTCCACCCTCCTCGCTTCCGGCTGGCGGTAGAGCGGCAGCCGTCCTTGCATGGTGCACTGGGCTGGGTGGGCACTGGGCGCCTCAGTCACCCGACCATCAGGGCAACCATGGGCATGGGAGGAATGAGCGCACGGCGTTCATCCCTGCATCGCATCCAATGGCCATTGACACCACCTGTGGCCATGCCGTTTCCCAAGACATCGCCCCGCGTGCATGTTCCCAGCGCACACTGGCCCACCCCCCGTGCCCTCACCAGACCGGCGCTGAGATCCGCGAGGCGTTCCTGTCGTTCTTCGAGTCCAAGGGCCACACGCGCCTGCCCTCCTCCTCGCTGGTGCCCGAGGACCCCACCGTGCTGCTCACCATCGCGGGCATGCTGCAGTTTAAGCCCGTGTTCCTGGGCCAGGTGTGTGAGAGCGGCCGAGGCGGGGTGCGGTCTGAGAACGGATGGTGCCTGTGGGCCCCACCGTGCTGCTTACCGTCGTTGAGTGGGAGCTCAGCTGCGGCACGTTTCCCTGTCGAGCCGTGACACGGAGTCCAACAATGCTGCCACCAAAGTGCCACAAGCACAGCCGCCAGCGCTACACGTACGTGCAGGTCCGCTCCTTTTGACACCGGCTATCCTGGATTACGTCTACGCTGTTGCCTACCCCCAGGCCCCTCGCAAGGTGGCCACCGCCACCACCACGCAGAAGTGTGTGCGCACCAACGACATTGAGAACGTGGGAGTCACGGCGCGCCACCACACGTTCTTCGAGATGCTAGGCAACTTCTCCTTTGGAGACTACTTCAAGGAGCAGGTCCGGCTGAAAGCACTGTTTTTGGGAATAGGAGGTGTTGCCCACGGGCAACCGCGCCGTCCTGTGTTGCCAATCCAAAACTGAACATGCGCGCCCCCTGCTTTACCATACCGTGGTTGTCCGCTCCTCGACCACGTGCCACGACCGCGGTTGTCCGCTCCTCGACCACGTGCCACGATAGTTCATCTCGTGGACCCAGTGGCCCCGTTCCACCGCAATCTGCTTGCTGCTTCCCTCCCTGCACCCGCTGCTGACGCGCTCCCCGCCCTCACACCCCCACCGCACGCCAGGCCATCAAGTGGGCCTGGGAGCTCAGCACGGGCGTGTTCGGCATCCCTCCGGAGCGCATCTGGGTGTCTGTTTACGAGGAGGACGCGGAGGCGGAGGCCATCTGGCGGGACGTGGTGGGCGTGGCGCCGGAGCGCATCAAGCGCATGGGCGCAGCGGACAACTTCTGGGCCAGCGGACCCACGGGTCGGTCGGGGGCCAGAGGGGAAAAGACTTGCACACGAGGCCTGGGCTAGCGGACCCACGTGTTCGTCTCGTGCGGGGCGGCCGGGGCGGGAAGAATTGGAACGTTGGGAAAGGGTCAGCGTCAGGGTGTGTGGCCCGCGGAACCACGGGTCGGTCGGGAGGTGGAGGCACGTGGGAAGGGCTTCGTGCGCAAAAGCATGGTCGACGGACTAACGGTAAAGCTTGGGGGCAGGGGAGGCCTATTAGGCCAGCGGGCCCCCGGATGGATAGGGAGCTGATGGACAGCTGGCGTTTTTGGTGGGTGAACTCTCACGTGGCTTTGGGGCAAGTGTGACAGCGTGGCCCAAACTGGGTCTTATTGCAGGGACCGGGGGAGGCTGGGTCGAGGCACAGCATGGAGCTGCATGGTACCCTACGTCGCTACAGGCCACTCCTGTAGGCCCGCTCATCTTGTTCTGTATTACGGTAACCATGATACCACCATGTCACTGAGTACATGTCCTTTCCTTATCCACCAGTGTTGCCGTTCGGTCTTGCCCGTTAGGTCCATGCGGGCCCTGCTCCGAGCTGTACTACGACTTCCACCCCGAGCGCGGCACCGCCCCCGAGGTCAGCCTGGAGGACGACTCGCGCTTCATCGAGTTCTACAACCTGGTGTTCATGCAGCTAAACAGGTGGGCGTGTGTTGTGTGTCGTACGGTTTTTACACTGATACGCCGCTCCGCAGAGCCGGCTCACAGCACGGAGGCCCTGTAATGGTCCTCAAGGCAAGGGAGCGGCCCCCAAAATAAGGGCACGCCCCTAGGCACACCCTCCTCGCAAGGGCGAAGAGCCACCCGAAAGACGGCACAGGCGAGGCCACACGCACACACCAGCGCGCCGCACCCAGGGCCCAAGCCTGGACGGAGCAAGAACAAAGAAAGGGACAAGTGTGTGTGTGTGTGTGTGTGGTGTCCAGCAAAGGACTGTACCACTTGACCGGCATGTAATACAACATGTGGGCCGTGCGTTTCATGTGCCGAGTTCCCTCAACCGGTTGCTTGCAAGAATCCAGCAGCAGAGCCTCTGGCCACTGTCGGCCACCAGAACACACGGTGGCCCAACCCCATACGGCAGGCGCTACCCTCCACGCGCATTTGTACCCACACGGCACCGAGGCATAGCGCTGTTTCATCTCGTACCGGCCCGTCTACGCGCTGAACGCCGTCTGCCACCTTGCCGATGCATACACCGTAGCCTTCGCGTGGTAGTTGGTGGTGTGTCCTACCGCCGGTTTCCCTTCCTCTCCTCTTTGCGTAGGGGGCCGGACGGCAGCCTGGAGCCGCTAGCCGCCAAGAACATTGATACCGGCATGGGGCTGGAGCGCATGGCTCAGATCCTGCAGGTGGGGGCGTGGGGCCATGAGAGCATGCTGCTCGCTGATGATGGGGCCAGGGGGTCAGCGGCAGCACAGGGCTCGAGTGCATGGCTCAGATCCTGAAGGTGCGTACGTCAAACCCTGCGTGTGGGGTGGCGATGTGCTGAGAGTCGCTCACGGCGCCGTGGCGGTCCCAATAACGCGGCGGGGAAGCAGGGCCGGGTAGGCTTCGCGCCCGTTCCTCCCGCCCTGCCCCTCCAGCACCTCGCCCTCCTTGCCCCAGGGTGACGTCAAATACTTCAGCGCCCTGTCCTCACTACCCTCCTTTTCTCCCTGTTCCCCTTCCCTCCCTCCCTTCTCTAGGGCGCCGCCAACAACTACGAGACGGACCTCATCTTCCCCATCGTGGCCAAGGCGGCGCAGCTAGCGGGGGTGGATTACCACACAGCTCCCCCGGCCACTAAGACTGCCCTGAAGGTGGGGTGTCAGGAGGTTGGGGGTTGAGCAGTCAGAGGGGGGGCAATACGTCATTGTCCCACCAGCTGCCAAGTCGGCCCGAATGGGGGTTTTGTCGTGCGCTGGTACTCGGGCGGCTTGGGTCCCGTGAGCTAGGACGTCGGCGGCCTCAGATATGCGGTGGCTACCGCTTTTGGGGCCGTTCAGTCTGCGCTCTTGGACCCGATGTCATCACGCCGGCCGACATACACCGCCGGTCAGCACTCCTCTTACGTGTTCACGGTGCAGGTGATCGGCGACCACACCCGCGCCGTGACCTACATGCTGTCGGACGGCATCACGCCCTCCAACACCGGCAGGGGCTACGTGCTGCGCCGCCTGCTGCGCCGCGTGGTCATGAAGGTGGGAGCCATGGGGGCGGGGAATTGATATTGAAGCAAGGAAGACGGGTTTCATGTGGGGCGTACGGCAAGGCGAGTACGAGTTCAGTGCGGGTGGGTCATGCGCTGTCGCCGTGTGGCGTGGGGCGGCTCCGGGGCTGTGTCGTTGTCGTGCGGTGGGCTAGCCGCGCCTTGCGCTCCGTCCTGGCCCTCGTTCTGCCATGCACCAGCACCCCCTAACTGCCTGCTGCCTTCCTCCCCTCCGACGCAGCGCTGGTCACGCCGGGTCCCGCATATGCCTCTTTTTCCCTCCCCGCCCACAGCCTTTGGGTTTGTGCTTAGTACCTCCCGTCCTTCTATCTGCCGGGCGTGTGCGCTCCAGTCCTTCTGAACCTCTCCCCCGCCCAAGGCCCTTCTGTTCACCGTATCCTGACCTGCCCTCCGCTCCCCTGCCAGGGCCGTCTGCTGGGCATTCGCGACCTGTTCACCCCGGCCGTGGCGGCCGTGGCCGTGGAGCTGTCGGGGCCCTGCGACCCGGCGGTGGCCAAGAACGCGCAGCGCATCTACGACGAGCTGTCACGGTGGGCTAGCCGCGCAGGGGCAAACTCACAAAAAACGTTAACCAGTATTGCGTGTGGAAAGCGGTGCCACCGCGACAGGGCGGGGCCGTGCGGAGGGGGCAAATGAAGGTGTGCGGCACGGTGCACAGACGACAGGTTGTCTGACCAGAGTGCGTGGGTCTTCCAGGTACAACCACCGCGTTACAACCATGCGTTGCGCGATTAAAGCTCACGCCGCGCTGGTGTGTTGCCCTGGAGCGTGACCAGAAGCAACGGCCTGTTGTGCAACAAGGGCAGTAGTTGCTGACCTCCTCACCAGTGGACGGGGGGTCAAGCTCCCAATACGGACTCATCTCAATGTATGCCTGCGGTACATGTCATTTGCTTGCCAGGGAGGAGGGCCTGTTCGTGACCACGCTGGAGCGCGGCCAGAAGCAGCTGGACGAGCTGCTGGCGGCCGCCGCCGCCAGGGCGGGGGCGGGCGACCGTGTACTGTCCGGCCCAGACGCCTTCATGCTGTACGACACGTTCGGCTTCCCGCTGGAGCTGACGCAGGTAGGCGCGGCTGTGGGTTAACCCGGGGCGCATATTGTGGACCCGGCTATTGAACCGTTGCGGCACCGATGTGGCGGATGGAGTGGGGTTCTTGGGCCCCTGCACCTGTTCACCTTGCGTCCTACCTTGAAAGTCGATATTGTGAGGCTGCCGAAGGTGCTGAGCATACGTCTTTGACTTGCATGCACCTGTCGGGACTGTTGCATCACTGTTGCTATGCCGCTGCGGTGTCGTGTGTGCTGCTGCGCAGGAGCTGGCTGAGGCTGCAGGCGTGACGGTGGACGTTGCCGGGTTCGAAGTGGAGATGGAGGCGCAGCGGCAGCGCTCCAAGGACTCCAGGTGGGCAGTCGAGACACTGTGGTTGGTCTGGGAGCGTGCTGCGCGTTGCGCGTATGGGGCCGGGTGCGGTGGCGATTAACCCTATACATGGACGCCAGGGGCTGTAGGCACAGCAGTAGAGGTCCAAAAACTCCTGGTGCCTGGCGGTGGGGTGTTGGCGGGCAGGGTGGCTGTGGTACGGTGGGCCAGTCTGCGGGATCTCTGCGCCGGGAACGGGCAGCAGAAGGGCTCGGCTGATCACGGGATTTTGGACCCCTACCCCTGGAGATACCGTAGCTCGTAGGCGTGCCTCTGATCCCATACCCACCTCGTTGAGAGCGTACGGCGCGCATCGGCTTCCACGTGACCTGTGTTCCTGGTCCTCACCGCTATGCAGGGAATCCATCGACCTGACGGCCCAGGCCAGCCTGGCGCAGCTGGCGGCTCAGGTGGGGCAGGGGGGCAGGGGACGGAGGTGTGTGTCACCTTGCGGTGGAAGGGGTTGGGTGCGCAGAACGTGGCCCTCTCATGTGAGTTCCGCTCTGTTAGGTTGTCGCTTTTGCGACTGGAGCTAGGCCACATGAGAGCGATTCGCATTCCCAAACTGGCCGGCTCGCATGTCCCCGCTGCTTTTTTCGTGGGAAACAGAAAAGGGGGTACTAGCTGGTAAGTCCAGGTGCGCAGTGGCCCTGCTGATGAAGTTCCGTCCGGCATGGCTAAGGTAAGGCCAGCCTGGCGCAGGTGGGGGCGCATGTAAGGGGTTTGGAGTGCACCGGGGTGGTCGGCGGTGATGCACGTGGGTCTGCTGGCATGGCCAGCGGGTGGGAGCTGGAGGTGCAGGTGGGGCTGCGGCAGGTGGGCAGCATGGGCTGCACAATGGGTTGCCCTTGCACCAGCAGCCTGTGTGCATGAAAGCAGGAGTGATTTGGCCCTGTCACTGAGCCTCCCTCGCTCGTCGTGTACCACCTCCTGCCAGGTGGGCCCCACCACCTTCACCGGCTACAGCGCCACCAGCGGCACCGGCCGTGTGGTGGGCCTGATGCGGGACGGCAGGGCGGTGGAGGCGGTGCAGGCCGGTGGGTGCTGGGGCAGGGCTAGGTGGAAGTTGGAGGCGGTACGGTAGAACTAGGGGACTACGGCAAGCAGTGGGGGCTGCAGCCGTGCAGGAGTCACGGTGGAGCTCAAGGTGTCGTGTGGGAAAAGCTAACATTCGCACCTCACCGCCGCGTGGATGAGGTGGGTGCGATGGCTGCAACAAAGAAGTAGATTTGGGTGTGCACCCACCTGTTCAACCCACGCTTCTTTTCTTCTCCTGGCGCAGGCGAGACGTGCGAAGTGCTGCTAGACAGCACTCCCTTCTACGCAGAGAGCGGAGGCCAGGTGAGGACAGGGCCTCGAGTACGGCTGAGGGTAGGAGTTGGGGTTGAGATCACAGGCAGGGTGCCGCTCCCGTAATGTGAAGCGCTGCCCTTTCCCTGTCCCTCGGTCCGGTTCTTTTAGACTCGTTCTCCTACGTGTAAGACTATATAACGCCCGTCGCAGATCGGCGACAACGGTGTGCTGCTGCTGCCGGGGGCCTCCGCCGGCGGGCCGCCCGCCGCCGAGCTGCGCGTGACGGACTGCCAGAAGGCGGCGGGCGGCGCCGTGCTGGTGCACAGCTGCGAGGTGGTGGCTGGTGGGATCAAGCTGGGGGACACGGTGAGGGGGCCGGGAGCGACAGGGCGTGGGTTGGCGGGTGTGTGGATCAAGGGGCGTTGATGGTGGGGCAGGGCCGGTGCGCACCTGCGAGGTGCTGGCGGACGGGGTCAAGCTGGGGGACACGGTCAGAGGTTTGTGTGCTTTTCGGTTTGGTTTACATGGGACCCCTTTCGGACGGGGCGTCGCGGTCCTGTCGGGGAGAAGTGAAAGGAGGGAAGCGTGGGTTAGCAGGAGTGTGAGGTTGAAAACCTATACCGGTACGGAGTCCGGCACCGTGTGGTTTCATAGTCAGGCTGCGCCTGCACAGCACCGTCATTGCAGCGGTGAATCAGTCTGGAGCATGTCGCGGGGGGCAGTGCCCTGCATGCGCCCGACCTGCCCAACCGCCTCCCCCAAGTCGTCCAACCGCTGGAACATGGTGTTCGGTCAACGTCTTCCTCACCAACCCCTAAAAGCTTAAACCGTCGCGACAAACGGCCCAACGGCGCTGTTGCCCTTGACCTGCAGGTGACCGCGCTGGTTGATGCGGAGCTGAACCGCCGCGCCCGCGCGCACCACACCGCCACGCACCTGCTGCAGAGCGCGCTCAAGTCCGTGCTGGGGCCCGACACGTGCCAGCAGGGCTCGCTGGTCAACTTCCAGCGACTGCGGTGAGAAGGAATGGATTGTGCATACGGTATGACTTAGCAACAGGATACCGGTACTATGGGGGCCAAGCGTAAGAAAAACAGGGCTCGCTGCTCAGCTTCCAATGACTGCGGTTGTCAGGGCCTTGGGCAGGTTGGGGGCAAGGGGCCAAGGCGACTACGCACGGAGCATCTTTGGCTATCCCAGACAGAACCATCTGCCGCTTCGGCAGGCTCTCCTTGCCCCCCGCCGAGCGAACACATGCCGGCGCAGAGTCCTGTGGCACACAGGGGCAGCCAAGATGCAGGTGTTGTTACAGCCTGCACTCCATACCTGTGCAGCTGACGTGACGGCCCCCACCTGCCACCTCGTCTTCGTCTTTTTATTCGGCTTCGACTTCAACCCGATGGGGGTTGCAGGACGTGGAAGGCTGGCCCCACGGCCACCGTGCGCCCAGAAACGCTAGTTGCCAACTTTCCTGCTGCCCCGTGCGCCTACCCCCACCAGCTTCGACTTCAACCTGGCCCGCGGCATGACGGCTGCCGAGGTGGCGGAGGTGGAGCGCCTGGTCAACAGCTGGGTGGCCCGCGCGCAGCCCCTGCAGACCAAGGTCATGGCGCTGGCGGTGAGCCGGTTTGGTTTCTACTCGGTGCTCTAAAAGGGAATGAATACGCAGGCCCAGCCGCAAGACAGCGAGGACGTGCCCCTGGCGGCACGCACGCTCGCCCCGCGTCTCCCGCTTCGGCAGCACAAGCCTGGCAATGGGGTTGCATCTCTGTACCCGTATGTCCAAATGCTGCCTTTGAGCCTTGCCCGTGTGTTGCCGTGTTCTCTCGTTGAGAGGGTGTGGCAAACTGCCGTGCTGCTTTTCTCTAGACTCCAAGGCTGCTGGCGCCACGGCTATGTTTGGCGAGGACTGCGTGTTTTACCTTTGGCAACGCATTCTACCATCCGCGCGCTGCGCCCGTGCACTCGTCATAACGAGGTATGCGTGTACTCGCAGGACGCCAAGGCGGCGGGCGCCACCGCCATGTTCGGCGAGAAGTACGACGACGAGGTCCGCGTGGTGGACGTGCCGGGGGTCAGCATGGAGCTGTGCGGGGGCACGCACGTGTCCAACACGGCGGAGATCGGGGCGTTCAAGGTAGGGGAGAACGGTGGAGTCGGAAGCATGTGCGGCAAGTGCGATGTTCGGTGGGCGGTGTACCAAACCGCCAACGCGCTCCACAATCCCCAGCCCCCATCCCCCCTTGTAGTTACTTTGCCGCTTTGCGGTTACCCCCCTTGAACGCGCGGACCTCGTCCGTGTTGGTGATGTGCGTGCCCCTTACGACCCCACACCTCCGCCCACGCGCGTGGGTAGTGTGGGGTTGTAAGGGACACGCACGTAGCCAGCACAGTGCAGGTCGGCGCGTTCAAGGGGCAATGGAGGCTGGGGATTGTGGAGCGCGTTGGCGGTTTGGATACTGCATGCCACGCGCGTGGGTGGAGATGTGGGGTGAACACGGTGCAGCGATGTGGGTTAACATGGAAGGAATGGTATATGCAGCGTCAGTATAAGATGTGTGGCGGGGGCATGGGACCCACCCGCATGGACAGGTGAGATTGAAGGGCACAAGGGCGCTTCGGGATTCAGGCATGGGCTGGGGCCGCCTGCACACACCACACCATCAACGGGCAAAGGCGAAGGGCCTTGCGACGAGTTGGCGGGGATGGGAAGGTAAGGCGAAGGGCGGTGGCGCAGACGGCGGCTTCCGGATGCGGGGTATGCAAGGTGTGTGGGGGCGGAATCGCCCACCGCACTACGCCGGACTGGATGTGCGCCGAGAGTGCCATCGGCTTACCCCCTGGATGTGCCCCACCACGCCACCCCCAGATTCTGTCCGAGAGCGGCATTGCCAGTGGCATCCGCCGTGTGGAGGCGGTGGCGGGGCCCGCGGCCGTGGAGTACCTCAACCAGGTGGGTGGTCATGACGTCATGTGTACTAAGCGCGAGAACAGTTTGCGCGCAGAGGGGCTGGGTGCGGGGTTACTACGGAGCAGTAGACAGTCGCGTGTCGCGTGCACGTGGGGGCCGGCGTGGCAAGGAAGGGCGGACAGTGTGGAGGAAGGCGGTGTCTGTGCGGTCCCTGTGCCTTCTCTTACCTTGGCGCCCTGCTGCACACCCTGCTAGGCGCCGGGGCGTGTGCCCATTCGCACTTACACAGCACCGCCTCAGCACCTCCCCTGCCGGCCGTGCAGGTTGACGGCCTGGTGCGCGGGTTGGCGGGGCAGCTCAAGCTCAAGCCGGAGGAGGTGCCGGCGCGCGTGTCGGCCATGCAGGTGGGTTGTGGATAGCAGTGGTTCAGGGTTACCAACACGGATACGGTTATGATTCGGGGAGAGGTTCCCGGTCGTGGGAACCGCTTCGCCTGTTGGCAATGCAAGTGGGGGTGGTTCGCCGTACATGGTTCAGTCTTTGGTGCTAGGTCCACTGCAGCGACCCAAGCACAAACCCACCTTATCCTGTAAAATTAAGCCACCATGCATGCACGTTCCGGCATCGGCCTGGGGCATGCGGGTAGCTGTAGCACCGATCACACGGCGCACCAGCACGACCATTCGATGGTCGTACTGGTGGTAGAGAAGTGTGGTGAAACGACGCGCTGGTACCATACCTATTGCTGACTCCACCGCCCGCCCCCACCATCACCATCCTTAGTCCGAGCTGCGTGAGGCCTCCAAGGCCATTGCGGAGCTCAAGGCGCAGCTGGCGGTGGCGCAGAGCCAGGTGGAAGCGGGGGCGAGGGAACAGCCAGGAAGACACGTCACACTTTACACGTGATAACACCTTTTCGGGTCATTGTGAGCTGGCGGTGACGCAGAGCCATGTGGACTTCGGTCACCACCTGGCGCGTTGTACATCCATGCACGTGTGATTTGGTCAGGATTGGGCGTTGGCGTTGGCCCTGTATGGCTCCTTGCACTGCTAGCTGCGCTTTGCCCTCCCCTCGCGGTCCCCTCGAGTGCTGTTTCTGGCCACCCAGCCTGAATTACCCGCAACATTTCCCCCCACATTTTCCTGTTCGCTGCGCAGTCGCTGGCCTCCCAGGCCGTGAGCACGGCCAAGGGCGCCAAGCTGCTGGTGGCGGAGCTGCCGGGAGGCGTGGACGCAAAGGCGCTGCAGGTGGGCTGGTTATCAGGGACACCGTGGACGAGTATGCAGATACCGTGGTTGTGGGGATGAAGTGATGTACCACACGTGCGGCGAGGGAGCTCCCTGGCGCAGTGGGCGCAAAGGCGCTGCAGGGGGGATGGCGGCCTGGGCGCCCTTGCTACCGTACGGCACCTCTCGAACAAAGGACCCAATACATGAATGTTCCAAACACCCCGATTGACCCTTTGTTAATCCCTCTCCTCGCTGGCCTGGGCGCAAGCATGCAGGCTCCACTCCATGACTATTGCCAGCACGCCTGCGCAACACAGCGCAACCATTAAAGTACATTTCACGCGCACAACGTCGTCCTTTGCCGCGTCCACCCCGCTTTGTTCCACCCCTTTTCCCCGCAGGAGGCTGCCGTGTCGCTGCAGTCCTCTCTGGGCGACCCCTCCGCGGTGCTGCTGGCCTCCCGCGCGGAGGACGGCTCCAAGGTCAACTTCGTGGCCGCGTTCAGCCCCGCAGCCGTCAAGGCTGGCGTGCAGGTGGGAGGATGTCAAGGGAGAAGGGGGAAAGGCACGGATGGAAGGGAGCGGGCAGGTCGGCCTGGGCGCTCATGCCAATGGCAGTTGGAACGGGTTGCATGTGAGCTTGGGGGCCACAGGGGCCCGCCGGGCACACGCACGGTGCGTTCGACACAACTGCAAGGCGCCCGAATGCCCATAATGGCGGGGCAGTAGGCGGCTGCAGGCGCCTGGCGCCCATGGCGCTTGCTGCATGCACGGTCGCGCCCCTTATAAGACCCTGCACCGTGTCGTCATCTCCCTCCCTGTGTACGGCAACCCTTGCCAACCACCGCCCCCCGCACACACGCGCGAACCCCGCCTCCCCTCCAGGCCGGCAAGGTGGTGGGTGCGGTGGCCAAGGTTTGCGGCGGCGGCGGCGGCGGCAAGCCCGCGCTGGCCCAGGCGGGCGGCAAGGACGCCTCCAAGACGGCGGAGGCGCTGGAGGTGGCGCGGAAGATGCTGGCAGAGGCGCTGTGAATTGGGTGCACGGGGGAGATGTGATTACGTGGCAATAATATGGGGTGGGGGCGGGTAAAAACTAATGGTGACGGCGCGATGGCGAGTCCTGCTGCTGTTGCGTGCAAATGCCTGTGGTGCTAGTTCTCGTGCTGCCCGCACAGGGGTCCTGAGGAGGGGATCAGGCGGTATGCGGGGTGGTGTGCTAGCGGGTAAGGTAGGCATTGCACAGGAGGACACGAGGGAAAGCGGGGGTGCATCCAACGGCGTCTATCTCCGTCGTTGTGCCGTAGTCCGCGTGGGTATTGCTCCTCACCACCCCAGCCCCTGTTCAGGTACGCGACCCCGCAGTAGTGCAGTCGTACGGGAGGACTAATAGATGGCTGGCGCTGGGTACTGCTGTCTGGGCATGCAATAGGGCAGTACCTGTGTGACTCAGCCACGCGTGGCGCAGCAGCCCCATGTGTAGGCGTGCGCAGCGGCCGAGTTGGCCAGGCGCCGCTGCGTGTGCCGTGGCCGCCTTGTCGCCAGTCCTCTGGGCTTGTGCGGCAGCCTGTACGTCGTGGTCGTTACTGTACGGTATTCCACGACGGCTGCTGGCCGCAGCACGTACGGTAATGAAACAGCTGTGTACGATGGTGTGCGTGTGACGGTAACTTGGGGAGAGGTGCTGGGCCGGTAAAGCACGTGTCGGAACAGCGATTGGTACTTTAATAGATGGCAAAGCGGTGACATGAGCGGCGCCTTGTGGGTCCGGCGGGCGCGGCTAAGGCTACCAGTATGGAGCAGTATGGAGAATGGTCTACTTTGCCTCTGGACACCTGTGGTTGCGTAAAAGATACAGTCAGTTGTGTGCAGGGCTGCAGGGATGGTATGGCCGGCTGTACGTGGTGGCTCCTAGGCCGTGTGGTTTGACGGTGTGCGAATGACCTCTTGCATCATGGCCTGCAAGCAAGGTAGGCGGTGTGGCGGTCCCACTGTAAGTCTGTAACGTACAGCATGTACCGTCAGAACGGATACAAGCACCCGGGTGCAAAGCGCGTGCGCCAGGGGCAGGCCTGTGTCAACCTTTTGGTGTCCACTCCCTGGATGCTGTGACTTGACCAATGCCCAACGATCCATGCAACCGCTTGAGCCCTCGGCCATTCGAAGTTCACGTACACAATCATGATTTCATGATAATACTCGATAAATCTGCAGGAGCCAGCACCAAAGTGCAGTTGGACGGCCTTCGCGCTTCGGGTCGGCAACTGTCCATGGCATCCGGCGTTCCAGACCGTCCTATACCGTATAAGCGGGCTGCCCGAGGTAAGCTGACGCGAGGACCAGCTCAGCTTTAATAAATATAAAAGCATACAATGACCCCAAGGCAACACTGTGCTCGCCTGGGGGCATGCATTCATTCGGTCTGTCTGCAGCTCTTCAAGCAGCAGTTGCCCCCTGCCTCGGCTCGCCTGCTCGTTACAAAGCCAGGCCTGCAATAGGGGGTCGATCAGGTGACTTTTTAACTTCGACTAAACACGAGTGCGCACTTGTGATCCTCGTCCCAGGGGCCAAACACACTGCCCAGCTGTCTATTTACCATGCCAGCGTCAGGCCTGGCAAACACGCTATGTATTTTATGATGTCTCCTAGGCGCACGAGTAACGTCCTATGTGCATTAGTGGTATTACTTATAGTCATCTGGGTGCCGCGGGGCTCGACGGAGAAGGAAGCGACTGCTGCCCGCCGCGGACGTGGGGCCGGAGCGTCAACGGAACCCACGGGGCATGTAAGCCAAACAAGTGAGCTGCATATTCATGTTGTCATAACGTTCATGCCAATCGATCATGGCTCTCCTCAGACAAGCACGCTCTGGCCCGGCCCCTTGAGGTGGCCGTCGCACATGCCCCTCGCCGTGCGTCACAAGCGCTCCGCTGTCGACTGGCTTGCCCGAAACGAGTCAGTTACGTCCAAACACAACAACGTGCCAAGCCGTGCGAATGCATGCTGGCCTGGAATTGGTTGAACGTTCTGAGCTCAAGTGCTGCAGTTGCAACCAATCGGATGCGGCCCCGAACCTACGTGCACCCAACCCCTACCTCCCTGGGCCCAACGTACTGCCGCATGGCTGGCGGCAACCCTGCACCAGGGCTGGTTTCTTCCGCCAAGGCATTTTATCAGTTCTGATAAAACCCAACGCCCAAAAGTCCCAGTACTTTATGAACGGGTCTATGCCATGCAGTGTAGCACCTGAAATTTCGAAAACAAAATATAATACCCCTGTACAGAGATTCGATAAAATCCTCTGATTTTGGCGCCGCTGTGCGGCCGGAAAGCGGCGGTATTTTGTGAAAATAAAACAAGATACCAGCCCTGCCCTGCACCTGACACCGCAGCATGCGTGCAGTGGCTGCGACCGTCATAGAATGGTTCGAAACAGGCGCATTTTGGGCGCCGAAACTCGTAGGGGCCCACATCCGATAGGCGCGGGTCCGTGAGGGGGTCAATGGGGGGAAACGGGGGTTTTGGGCGGTCGGAGCAAAATTCTGGACCCCCACCCGAAAGTTGGGTTCCCGAAAGGCACCTGTTTCGGCATGTCATCCGAGCGAAATCCTCCACGGAAGATCGGAACTCTGGCTGCACGACGCAAAATCCACCTGGTCCCGCTGCCTTTTTATCTTTTGGGGGTCCTTGTCAGCCCCCGCCACGTGTGGCGTGTCGCTGCAGAGATGCCAATCACTGCCCGCACGGTAGGGGGATTGGTTGCTTGGTCGTACCTCCAGCACCACTGAGATACTGAGCTTGTTTCAGCTGGCCCTATCGTCCCAAGGAACAGCGCAACAAGTTCCGACTGTTCTTCTCACCGGTATGCAATGGGTCCGTGGACACTGTGTAAACCTACAATGCCCAGGGTCCCACGTGCTGATCTCATGGTTGGACCTACCGGTAGACCCATTCCCTTGAGACAGTATTACATTTTGAGGCAAGGTGTAAAACCTGCATTCCCTACCGGTACCCACTGCACTCTGTTCCCCGCTCCGGCCGCCCTCCGGTGGTTAGCTGCCTAGATTTCCGCGCCGTGATGGGCACGTCGCAGCAATCGCTTAGGGCCCATGCCTGCCCATCCAGGCCCATCCACAATGTGCACGGCAGGCCCATCCCCGGAACGGACAATGTCAGGGGAGACCAGGCGCCCCCATGGGAGCTCCCCTGGGGGCGCCTGGTCGTCTCCCCTGACCGCTTCGTCCTGTCAAACACGGCAAAACACCCCGACAGTTATGAAGCCCTCCGCCTAGCAGCGGATCTATGCAACTTCCTTCGCACAATACCAACAGTTCCATTGCCCGCAACGATGGAGACCCCAGGATCGGATGCCTGCTCTTCCTTTCACTTCCTTTTCAGCGACATGCGCTTCGACACGCAGCAGAATTGGTGCGTTCTGTAATCCTATCGTCGGCCACAAATGTTTTCAACCGAGGCAGCAACCGGGCCTTTCACGTGGCCGAGTGCGCTTTGCTGCCCCCACGGTGCCACCCCTGATACAACGCATGTATCGGAGCAAAGCTCTGAGGACTAGACCGCGACAATCACGTATACGGTACCGTATGGTGCACACCCACAGGATCTGAACCTGCTGAAGTCCTGCTACAACCACAACTACACACGGGCCCCGTTGGGCTTTGTGCGCTGGCTGCATGGAGAAGACTCCAGGTGTGTGGCCGGCGCCTAGGCTGCCCTCCCCTCCTGGTGCACGTGTGCTATCCTGTGCTATCCTCAGATTGATCCATGCACACCAACTGCAAACTGGCGTCAAGAGGGCGACAGCCTCTCCGTTGCACACGGCGGAAACACAATCACGCACATGATACCGGCACCAGACCGGCACAGTTATAGGTCTTTGCAGCTCCACCCAGCTTCACCCTCTCACGGCGCCATCATCACACCTTCCACCCACGCCTCGCCCCCGCCAGGCTGTATCTGTACCGCGGCTGGTGGTCGGCCCACGCCCCGCCCTACGCCCCCCTGACAGTGTTCACCATGGCCTCCCTGGACCGCCTGGCGCTGCTGGAGGCGCAGTGCCGCAGCTTCGCCGGACCGCACGTCGCAGCCCTGTACCTGCCGCTGAGGGTGGGGGTGGAGGGGGCCGGGGAGAAGGGTGGCGGGAGGCGAAGGGCTAAAGGAGCGGGTAGGATAGCGGCAAGGAAGGCAGCGGCAGATGGAGTGGGAGAGGTGGAAGTGGGGCATGGGCACGAGATCGGGATGGGGCTGCACGAGTACCGGCGGCGAGGGAGGAGGGTGCGCTGTAGGGGCTTCAGGGGCTCGGGCGCGGTCGCGCAACGAGGTGGCAGCAGCGGCAGCCGCGTTCCAGGCGGCGGGGGGCAAGAACCGGGAGGCAGAGCCGGAGGTGTCATGGCTGGCCACGAGGCGCTGGGGTGGCTTTCGGAGGCGCACCAGGCGGAGATCAAGAAGGCGGAGAGCATGCTGCAGGTTGGTTCAGGGCAGGCAGAGGGTGCGTGCCGTCAGTAAGCGGCGGCGCGGGGCGTAGTTGCATTGTGTCGTCCAGCTGCCATGTTGTGTTGAGATCGGTTTGTATGTTATTGGAGCATGTGTTGGTTGTGTGTTCTTGGAGGGAAGGGCTAGCAACGGCAGAGCATGGACGCCCACCGACACTCTTACCGCTAGGCAGGTGGAAATGCCAGCAATGTGACCAGTCTGAGTGTAGGCAAGGGTCCGAGCACTGATCCGGCAGGCCGTACAGCATGTAGGGCATGGCAGCCGGCCTTGGCCGATTAGGCACAGGCGATGTGACCCTTGCCTTTGTCGGCATTGTCGCATCGCTGCACATCGTGCCTGTACAATGTACACCACCACAACCCACGCGCCTCGGCGCTCCCCTCACCACGCAGGAGCTGTTTGACCAGCTGGAGGCAGCTGCTGCCGCAGCGGCGTCCGACTCCGACCCTGGCCACCCCGGGTCCTGCGCCCCGCATCTGATGCTCTTTGTGGAGCTGGTGTCCGACCCCCAGCTGCTTGCGCTCATGCCCACCAACACACTGCGAAACGCAGCGATGCTGGCAGTCCGCACGCCGCTCAGCATGATGCTCGACGCAGACCTATCCCTCAGCGCAAGTCTCAGTACCCTGGTGCGCGGAAATCAACCGGACAGGTGGGCAACGCTTGGCGCTCGCGGTTCTCGTCTGCACAGGACCGTGCCTAGTTATTGTACATACAGGTCAGGTGTACTGAGACTGTTATGGAGTACTACTTGACCTACATGTCAGGTGTGGTTGATAAGCTACGTGCGTGTTTCATGGTGCTCAGGCTGCTGGATCTGGAGCGCGCGGCCATGAACCGCACGCTGTCTGTGTTGGCGGCGTGGGAGACCAACAGCCGGATGCCCGACGCGGAGGCAAACGCCATGACGGACGTGGCGCTCAAGGGTACGGTTGGGCGGGTGGGGCAGCCGGGCGGGTGGGGACGTGGACGGGAACGTGCATGGGCGGGGGGGTGTGATGTGGGGTCTGCGGGCGGGGAGACAGTACGAAGGGTGTGGACCGGTGGGCCCTGGCGAGGTGGGTGTTCACAGCGTGCGGGTATCTAACTTGCGCTGGCACTTCGCAGGCTACTGGGCTGCTGCCGGCAAAGGCACATACGTCATGACCTGCCATGACACGCACCCTAGGGGCGGTCGGAGCGTCCCCATGTCGTGCTGAGGCTTTGGTCTTCGTTGCCTTTCTGGGCACACCCACAGCCCACAACCCACAGTGCGCAGCCCTCTCACAGTGACGCGAGTGCTGCTTGGCCTAATTCCCCAGGGCCCAAGGCGCAGCTGTATGACCTGTGGCGCAACAAGAGCCTGCAGGAGTTTGCGTGGTCGGTGTACCGCAAGGGCCACGGGCCCACAAAGCACGGGCTGTGGCTACACGCTCAGGTGTGAAGCCCGCCGAGTGTATGTACGTGCCCTACATTCTGCATGGACGACCATCCACCTAGTTGCCTCCTGCACCATACCAGTGGAAATGCGGGGGGGTGGACAACGCAGTTGTAGGACAGCACGTCCCATGGGTGTGAGTTACGGGGACCTGTCCTCCTGTGCTCCGGCGGGTGCACAATAACAAGAAGCGGCGATGTGCGGCACTCATCAGCAGGCACTCAGTAAGGGAGCAGGAGCAGAAAGCGGCAATACCTGCTCACACGGTCCTGTGCGTTGACGAGGGATGGCCCACCGGCGTTGGTGCGTACCTCAACTCCTAGACAGGTACCGCTGACCGCCCAACCCTGTTCCCTTGCAACATGTGGACACGGAAGGTAACGATTGCGCATACTGCACCTTTTGCCGACAGCTGTGTGTTCGTGCTGCATGCTTTGCTCGGCTGCGCAGGAGCCGTACCAAGTAAACTTCAATGAGGGTTACGAACCGTGGGGCGTCCTGGCAAGGTGCGGTGTGCGTGCCGCTGGGTGCGGGCCGCGAGCGCGGCCAACACAGTGACAGGCAGGTGAGAAAGAGCCGCGCCGCCAAGGCAGATACACACGCCATGGGGTTGGGTGTACGAGGCAACGGCGGCTCCCCATGCTGAACGGCAGCCACCGCTGTGATGGGCTCGGCCAGCAAACAGCTCGTGTGATTGCGCACGTGCTGTCCCTTCGCTTTCCTTCCCCTCCCCATCAGGTTGTCTGACCCGGGTTACGACGAGCAGTTCCGAGGGTGGGTGTGGGACAAGGTACGTTGGAATGGAACACAAGCGACGACGGCCACGTGCCTCGTTGTGGCGTAGGTCATCCAAGCCTGCCGGTACCGGCTTGTACCAGGGGGAATACGTAACAGTCACACACTCATGGAGGCGCCATGCATGTTTGGGCACATGCGGGCTTCTGGCAGTGTAGGAGCCTATTGAGAGATGAACACCGCACCCGCTCGCAGGTAATGCACGTGGCTACACTGGCCTACCTCAACTTCTCCTTCGTCGTACGGCACGACACGTGGGCCATCCACCGCCCACACAAGTTGGCCGCCGCCGCCGCCATCACGTTGAAGCAGCACGACAAGGCCGCCAGCGCTGACTTGGTCAACGCCTTTGACCAGCACATGTTCATCAGGCGCCGTACGGGCACGGCCTACCAGCACTATAAGCACTACGCCGGGTTGAAGTACAACACGGCGCGGCAAGCCATGTGGAGGGCAGGGTACGTGCCGTACCAGGGCCCGCCGTTTCTCAACTGCTTGGAGAGCCTCCCCTGGTGGAGGGTGCCTGCGGAGGCGCTGGGGCATGAGGCGGGCAGGGGCGATTTTGAGGGCTGGGTGGCGCCGGGTGTGGGGCCGAAGGACGACAGGGGCGTGCCGTTGCCATTGCCGCCGCCGTGGAGGTTGGTGCGGCTGAGGCAGCAGCAGCAGCAGCAGTAGCAGCAGCAGCAGCAACTGTGAACAGCGACAACGTAATGTTCGTAGGGAAGCAGCAAGCCGGGGCGGTGCCGAAGGGTGGGCGGGAAGTTCCAGGTTAGCGTCTACCGGCATGTGCCGTACAGTTTGTGCGGTGGGAAGGCATGCGTCAGGGGACCACCCCTGGCCTGCGTGGTAGCATGGGTAAGCGAGCAGCAAGGATACGACCACGGCAGCTCGAACGCTCGCCGTTGCACCTTGACATGTGGCATCGGGTGTTACGGTACCATCCAGGCGGTGTGGCCCAGTGTGGCCACACCAGCAGGGCCACACTGTGCCTGCGCACCTGCTGGGACACGCCCGAGGCCACGCCGAACAACAGAAGGGAACGTGAAATGCCCGGACACGACACATGGCATTATGCATCCATGGAGCAAGGCATTTCCTCGTGACCAAGGTGCTGTCCGGCAGCCTGGCACTCACTTGAAGTAGGACGCACGGAGGCGCCGTGGGTGGTAAAAAGAGACGAATGTGGATAGCTGGTATGTAGCAGGCAGGGAACTACGCACCCTCGTGCTGGCACAAATGCCAGGATCCACCTTGCCCTGACCCGTAAGGAGTATACGCTTTTAAGCGTTTTCGCAGCAAGCTTTGTGCGGTTGCAGGAAACAGGTGCTTGCGGTTTTCAAGGGGAACAAAAGGGGACGGAGGCAGCAGCCCCTCCACGCAGGGGAGTCCGTCAGGCCGGGCCGGCAGGGCCCAGGATGGCCATTCTGGGCCATTTTTAGTTACCGGTACTTGAAAGCGGTTACCGTGGTCATCCACACATGTGAACCGGCCGGTACCCCTCGGTGCTGGCCCTTGTTGACAATACCAGTGCCCCTGCCTGCTGTTTGGGACCCTCCTGGTGCACGCTGGGATATTTCCTTCGGGCTCCTGGTGTGAAGCCTGTTCAGGGCCTCAAAAGACAGCAAACATGCTTGATATAAAGCTATCATGGAATGCTCTTTCGTTTGACTGCACTTTGCTTTCCGTTTTAGGTCTTCGCCTGGTCAGAACACGTCCTGCAATTTGTGCGTACACCATTGCGTGTGAGTGGGAATTACATCGCACTGCCTCCCATAAGGCAAGCGGTACTGCATGTTGAACAACTCACATGACGTGTCAGAGTCTGCTCTCTTTCGATGTTGCCATAGGCTGGACTTGCCCGGCCACAAGCAACAGCCCGACAAAACGTGCGTTCGACAGGCGAGCAGACACTTCTGTCGGCCTGTTTCACCCCTGCTGTGCAGATGTAAATACTACTATAATTGCGAGGTATCAGCGCTTTCTGCATTACCGCAGCAGCGGCGGCGGAACTGCTTGCCATCGTGATATTGCCCACTAGCTGCCCAGCACCGCGACCTTTCTGACGTCGTGCAAGGATTGACACAGATTTTAAAAGCGGAATTTACATTTCGGCCCACGGAGACCCTCCCACGCGCGCAGCAAGCACTATGACCGACACTTCTCTGCTGCAGCTAAGACGCCCTTCCGCCTTGCGCAAGACATACAGGACATGATCACCGTATGGATGCCGACTGTAAGTGCATGGACCCATATGGGCACCCAGTCTGCTGTCTGCTTCCGGAAACTCCTTTCGGATGTTGAAAGGCCAGGTGTCTGCGTTTCCCCGCAGCTTTCGTGCCCCGAACTTACAACGTGAGTACGTAACTCTGTATATGCTGCAATACTTGTCGCAGGCACCTCCTGGGTACTGCCGTTCCGAGGCCACCTGGGCGCTTGCCGCCTACAGCCTTCGGGTGCTACTCGGAGTCGGGCACTACTTCAGCAGCCTTGGCATATCTCCAATCGCGGAGTTGCCGTGGATCCGATGGGCCCCCGTGCTACCGTGGTGCGACGTACTACTGTTTCTGACCATACGGGTGAGAGCTTCAGCGTAAATGCACCAGGCCGGCAGACCGCGCCGCACTCACGCCCGCGCAGCAGCAACCAACAAGCCTTCTTCATGGTCCCTTACAAGCTTCTTGCTCCCGCCTCTCCTGCTTCCCCTCCTCCCCTCCTCCAGCGCCCCCACCCGCTCCCTGAGGCTCTGTACGCCGCGCTCAGCCTGGCCTCTCTGTGCGTCTGGCATGCAGCCCCCTACCCCCAGCCGCACCTGGACAGCAAGTCCCTGCGCGCCCTGGCGGCACAGGCAGCTGCCATAGTAATAACGGTCTATATGGCCACAATTAGCCGCGGGCGTGGCCGGCGGAGGCGTGACACAGCAGGCGCACAGCCGTCGGGCGCCACTGTTGCTGTTACACAAGGTGACGGCATGGCGTGGGACAAGAGCAGTGTGGGCGGAGAAGGGGTGGGAACCAGGGACCTGGTTGAGGCGTGGCCGGGGCATACGTCTCCGGCGACAGCTGCTAGTCACGAAGAGCAGAGTTCGACTGCAATGGGGGCGGTGCAACATGGCACAGATCAGACGGAGGGTGTTGCTGAGCGTGAGGGCGCCACCAGGGACCGAGGGATGCAACAGGGGCAGCGTGGCGGACACGAGGGGAAGGAGCGGGATCATCCCCAAGTGCGGCTCGACAAGCAGTCCCAACAGCAGCAGCAGCAACAGCAGCAGCAGCAGCAGCAGGTAGCGGCCTTCCGGGCAGTCCTATTGCCCCTTGGCGGCCGCGGCTCTCGGGGCGAGCACCAAGGCATGAGGAGCCTTAGCCTCAACACCCTCACGCTCACGCTGGCGGACGGCCTGCTGGAGTGGGAGCTCAAGGGAGGTCCATTTGCCAACGCCACGGCGGCGGTGGCAGCTGCCGGCAGCTTCAGCGCTGTAGCCCCGCAAGACAGCCACTGCCATCGCAGGGCTGACGGCGGCGACAGCAGCGGAGGCAACATGCACCCGGACTTCTCCTTTCCGCTGTGGAATAACTCGCACAGCAGCCCCGATGCAGTGTGGAGCATGGTCGGAGATGCCCTGGGGTCGCCGACCTCCGTTCACAAACAGTCAGGCGGCCCTGTGCTAGGCGCAGATTGTGGAGGGGAGCCTGCACAGCAGGGGGAGGTACAGGATGAGCAGTGCGGAGGAGAGCTGGGACCGGCGGGCGGGCTTGCGCACATGAGCGAAGCGGCAAGCCCGTGGCTTTCTGAGCACGCACAGCTGCCATCCGTGGAGCCTATGCCGTGTGTGCCTGTGGAGCGACGGCCGTTCACGGAGACCCAAGAGTGCCCCCACGCAGCAGCTCCAGTGCCAGGCCCATCCCGGCTGCCTTACGTGCACTATCTGGGGGATCAGCGGCAGCCGCCGCAGGCGCAGTCGAAGTCGCATCAGCAAAACCAGCATCTCACGGTGCATCATCAGCAGCAGGGCTCCATGCGACTGCCGGCGTACCGCTCCTCCATGCGCTACCACACGCTGTCCGTCAAGATCCCCGACGCGCGGCCCGACCAGCTGGCGCCCAACTTCGAGCAGTTGCTGGACGCAGAGATAAAGCGCGTGACGGGCGGGGGCGTGCCGGGGGTGCGGGGCATGGGCCTGGGGCGGCTGCGGGAGGTGGCGGTGCGGCCGGGATGCATCGAGCTGGAGGTGGTCACGGAGCGCTGGTGCGGCGGGGAGCTTGACCGGGAGGCGGGTGGCGTGGCAGGGAGCTTCCTCAAGGAGCAGCACTTGCATGGTAGTGCTGATGGTCAGGTTGAGCGCGCGCCGATGGGGGTCACGGCTGACAGGCAGCTGGGGGTCGTCGTCGTCGTCGGCGGCGGCGGCGAACGGCTGAGCTCCGGCCCGGGAGTGGCTGTGGAGGGGCTGCGGACGCTGCTGCTGCTGCAGCACCGGCAGAGCGATACTGAGTGCCACGTTGGAGCAGCTGCAGCTGGCACGCTGGAGGGCGATGAAAGCATTGGAGCAGGCGGCCTTCGCGAGGTCGTGTACGCAGCGCAGGAACTGGCGTCCTTTGGCGGAGCGGCCCCAGTTGGGTGGAAACCGGAGGTGCATACGGCAACGGAGCAGCAGGAGCATAGGGAGCAGATGGTCGCTCTGCGGCGGCCGCACCTGATTGCGCCCGTGGCGCGCGTGGGGTCCGGCAGGTGGGTCGTACGTGTTCTGTGATGTTTGGTTGGGGCAGAGCCGTTGCCTTGCAAGGGGCTTTGGGGTGCAGTGAAGCGATTTGGTGTTGGTGTGCCAGTTCATGATACGCCGTTGCGCCTGCGGATCGTACCATCCGCCTTGCACGAGTACGTGGGTGCCTGAGTGAGCCGGGCGTGCCCGTTGGATGATGATACTTAACGGGATGCCAGGGCCATATTCATGGTCGGCAGCCTGGTCTGCAGGCGGCGGTGCGAGAGGTTCATTTTCTCGTAGACTGCGCCAGCTGATTCAACAACGATTGCGCTGACATGCACGTTTGTTCCCAATACCCGACCGCAGGCGCCAGTCCGGCTCGTCCGTGGCCAGCGCTCAACATGCGGTGACAGCACCCGGAACTCCGTGGGTCCAACCGAGTGTGCTGTGCGTGCATCCCCGGGTGCTGCAGCTGCCGCCTGTTCAGCCCTCAGCCCAGGCAGTGCGGGAACGGAGCCCGCCGTTGTCGAGGCGCGCCTGCCACAGCACCGGCTCCGTTGCGCTACTTGGCGACCTCGCCGCAACCCGCGGCGACGGTGGCAGAAATGCTTACCGCCGACACAGCGTCAGCATGAGCTGCAGCAGCAACACGGCTAGTCGGGATGCTACCCTTGGCGACGGCGGCGACGGTGAGGAGGAGCTTGACGTGCTGGCGGATTGCGGCGGCATGTGTCTGCCGGTGGGGGTCCGCCGCGTGCTGCCATTGGCGGCACACACGCCGGACGCGCAGCAGCTGCAACAACCGCAGAGGGGCATGCAGCGACCCGATCACCAGCAATCCGGGCAGCTGGAGGCCTGGGTCACAGAGCAGGGGCTGGGGCAGGGCGCCTGTGTGGTCCGCGTGGTGGTCGTGCCGCCAGTAGCGGTTCGGAGTGGACCCCAAGGGGCGGGTACGCCGGGCGGCGCGGCAGCCACGCGGGTCTGTGGCCGGCGTTCCCGCCCCACGGCCGCACAGGGCCACCAAAACGAGGACGGCGGCGCGCGCTGTTACGAGGTGGTGCTGTGGGGCCTGGGGCCCGCCGCACGGGGGACACGCACACGTGGCAGCGGCTTCGCCGGCATCCTGGTAAGGGTGGAAGGAGAGCGTGGGGTGCGGTGCCGTGCGGCACGGCGCGGCTGCTGTTACCGTTTGACAACCGGGTTGACTCGTTTGTGGGAGCGTCAATGTCACCATTACCGCAGGTTCTTCGTGAAGAATTGCTGCTGAATCGTGCCACTGCAGCTCGGAATGCTGCACCGACCGTCGCCTTGCCTTCTGATGTAAAACCCAAACTACGCTGACGGGCCTAGCTCAAATAACACAACAGGTGCCACCCTACTGAGTAAGCACGGTGCGCACACCATCCGCATTTTGCAACCGCAGCTGCACCTCCGCTGGCGCGGCCGTCCCTTCTGCTGCGTGCCGCTGCTGCTGGCGGCCGACCCGCGGGTCGCTGGGGAGGTGGGGCGGGCGGCGGACACGTGGCCGCACGCGAACGAGGACCTGGACCAGGTGAGAGGGAGACGGTGGGCTGACAGGGGCCGGGGCTGGCCAGGTGGGGGACCTGGACGAGGCGCGGGGCGGATGTGGGAGAGGAGGGGCCGTCTGGGACTGGAGGAGGAAAGGGGCGAGCGAAACGAATTCATTTGGCCGTATGGACTGCTTCGCACAAACGTTCGCTGCCGAGGCCAGGAGGAACGGTCCGCGCGAAGGTTACTTGGGTGCCTACGACTGGACGGTGGGACAAGGGCGCTCCAGAGTGCAAGGATGCGGATGGGGGTGGTATGAATTCTGTTCGGACTGTTGCACTGGACAGCAATGAGGGGCTGCAAAGCAGTGCCAGGGTCGCACCCCAGCTGCATCCGCAAGCACCTCTCGTCTGAAGTGTCCCTAAATGCCTCACCGCTCTTTTCTCCGTCCCATTTGTGCCCCGTGCCCCGCAGCTCCTCATGGACCTGGCCACATGGGGCAGGCACGTGGCAGCACACGCATCGCCACATGCACCACACCGCGTCTCCCCTGCTGCGTCGCCGTCCTCCGGCCACACCCCCTACCCCCCGCCGCCGCCCAGCAGCCTAGCCCTGCGCCACATCCCACCTACCACAGCGGCCCTCGACGCAGCTCTCCCTCACACATCGCGGGGCCCTGCTTCGGCAGCCGTCCCCTGCCCAAATCCCAGCCCTTGCCCCGGGCCGGACCTGGCTTCCAGCCCCAGCCCTTTCACCAATCCGTGGCCGTGCCTCGACCCGGGGGTCAGCCTCTACCAACACAGCCAGTACCAGCAGGCTGGGGGCGGCCCTGCAGGCCCCGCGCTCGCCCCCTGGTCGCCCCCGTGTCCATGGCCCGACCCCGACCCACGGGTTAGCCCGGCACTGTGGCAAGAGCTGCAGGCTGCACGCAGCCCTGCAGGCTCCGTTGCTGGCCCCCGGTCTGCCCCATGTCCGTGGCCCGGCCCCGACCCGCGGGTCAGCCTTGCGCTGGGGCGCGACCTGCTGTCGTACCTCCGAGCGTGCAGCTGGCGGGCCACGCGGGAGGCGCTGGAGGGGGAGCTGCGCAGGCTGGCGGGGGCGCTGGGGGTGGCGGGCAGAGCGGAGGCGGAAGAGGAGGACGAGTGACGCTACTGACTTGCTGCTGGGGGTGTCAAGAGTGCCGAGCTGGGTACAGGAGGTAGAGGGAGGCCCTCCGGCGGGGGATGCTGGCTACGTACAGGAACGCCGTGCCTCTGCTATCAAGGTGCGATTGTGCGCCCAAAGTTTCAAGCGATTCCACATTCGTGGAGACGTTGGTCTTGCATGGTTTTTTATGCGATACTTTTAAGCGTGACCCTGTCCTGCGGCCATGGGTAGCTTGCGGCGGCAGGGGGCTTGCGTGCGCCGCGTGCGGGCGCTAATAATTTTTATGCGTGATCTATTGGTTCGTAATCTGAGAGGGCGCGGGCGCAGCGTGTCATATGCTGTTGCACCTCGCGCTCGTTTAGGTCATGTGCTGTTGCACCTCGCGCTCGTGAAGTTCATGTGCTGTTGCACCTCTCGCTCGTTTAGGGGCTCGTAATGCGCACCAGTGAATTGTGTCATGTGCTGTTGCACCTTTCGTTTCCACTGCGGTTTTGCAGTGGGCGGGTGAAAGACAGGTTCGCTCCCAGCTTTCTGAAAACCATGTTGGTTGGTTCTGCGCCTCCAGGCACGTGCCGCAAAGCACCTGCCCGGCCGGTTTGGTGTGCTGCCCCCAGAACTTTGCGTGACCCTCTTCTGCATTTGATGACCATTGAGACGCACAGCAGGACACGCAGAAGATGCCGTATGAAGGCGCGGTACGTAAGGCATCAATGCCGGCTGTGCCGGTGTGGTAGATGGCGTCGGCCAGGTCCATGACAGGCTTGCCTTTCACTTTTTGTCCCATAAGTTGTGTTGCGGTGTATGAATTTGTGTCTCCCCAAAATACATGCCTCGACCCGATGTGAGTAGGTCAGTCTTCATGATTCTGATGTTTGCTCTGATGACTGCATGAAGCTAGCTAGGGTGAACAGCTGCGGCAACAAGACGCTACCTAGCGCTCATCGTGTGCGTGTTTGTGCGACCTACCAGTCGCCAAGCTTGCTATCCACGACCCGCGCCTATCTTTGCATCAGTGGGGCGGTGCTTGCCTGCGCTCTGTTCCAGGGCTGCCAGGACGCTGGATTGTGGGACGGCCCCATGCGATGGGGAGTGCCGTGGTGGACGCGCCGCGTGGACGATGTCAGGGCTTGGTGGCCGTTCATGTGAGCTGCTGCGCGCGCGTGTTGACGTGCTGTTACAGGGTAAGGTTGTGTCTGTTACCCTGTTGTCCAGGTGTATGGTGTGTAGTAATGCATTTATAACCATTCCTTTGGGTGTACGCGCGGTCGTGCCTCATGCCTTTGCGGTACACGCAGCAGTGACGTTGCTGCTGTTGACCGCGAATGGGCTGCTTTGCCAAAGACCCCTGCTGCGTGGTGCGCGTCCATGTGCTTGCTTTGGAGCCGGAGCAGGTTGCATCCAAGGGTGCATTGGACAGACAGATGAACACAACGCTGTGAAGCGCGGGCGAGCACAACTGTTGTTGAATGCTTTCCCTGGTTCATTGGCGGTTGCATGGCATGCTGTCGTACGGTTGTTACACTGCTACGCCGCTCCGCAGAGCCGGCTCACAGCACGGAGGCCCTGAAAGGGACCTCAAGGCAAGGGAGCGGGCCCCAAAATAAGGGCACGCCTGCTGTGTGTGGGCGCCGAGGCTCTGTGCGGGTGCCTGAGTGCTTTGTCAGAAACCGTACCGTCAGGATTTGTAGTGTGGCATCCTTGGCCAGCGTGCCAGCTTTGCGCGTGGCTGTAGCTGCAGTCTGCGTGTTTGCTTCTGCCTTCTGCGGCACGCAAGGCACGTGGACGACTGGTGGGCAGTGTTCCGGTCTTATCTGGCGGAAAATTCTGACCGTTCATAATTTCGGAGCCTTCGGGTCTGTAAATCCTGACAATCGTACATTTTCCAGGATTTCTGGGCCAATCCTGGGGGCAAAACCTCTTGAAAATCCTGATTCGGTCAGAATTCTGCCTCGAATAATCCTGACAGGCAGCCCAAATGGCCGCCAAAATCATGATAATCCTGAAGACCGGGACACTGCGTGGTGGGTATGCAGCAGTTCAGTTTATGGTCCGCTCCTGGTCCGCTCGAAATCAATGTATCCGCTGCTTTTTCCGGCTGATTTACCGTGTTGGCTGGTTGTGCTATCATTTTTGTGCGATTACATCAGGCCTGGCTGGATGCCGTGCGCCCTGGAGGCCATGGCACAGCCAAACCCTCTCACAGCCCCCCGCCCCCCCTTCAGGTTGAGGGCGGGCAAGTTAGCACGGGAGGCTGTTGCGTTGTTGGTTAAACAGCTTAGAACGTGTGGGGAACAGGCTGGGTTGGGATGAGGGGCTTGCTGCTATTGCATTCATAAGGGAATGTTGGTTGGCCAGGTGTTCTGGAAAGATGTTGGCGGCCTCGCTCCAGCACTTGAGCGAGTGGGGCGAGGGAACGCGCTGTGAGGTGCAAGGTCGCCCGACCCAGCAAGGAGGGTGCGCAGACGTAGGTCGTGCACCGTACACATCGGACCGCGCACACTGCCGCCGGAGCGCTTAGTGCAGGCGTGTGCGAGTGGCCAAGGAAAGGTGGTGCTGCTCTGAGCACGCAGGTGTAGGACCAAATGGTCTTGTCGGTCACATACATGCAGTATGGCGTGGGTTCAGAGGGTCCCCTGGCGTGGATGTGTACGGAAGAGCATTGCCGGTATGTTAGCCCTGACCGCCTGTGTATTGTAAGCTGTCGTTCAGCCGTACCGCCGTACGTACCGTACTTAGCAAACATACTGTTATGTCAAGTTGTACATGGAGCAACGGTAACGTACGGGAGCCGTGCGTGATGACGTACCAGTGCAGTGCAGCTGCACTCGTGCGTCAGTCAGCCGGTACGTACTGAATCATCAGGGCTACACCGTCGTCCGTGAGGGTTACCGAAGCTGCCTATGCCCATGCATTACTGGGACCCACGCAACGACAAGTGCGCATCAACTCTGGTCACCGGTACTGCGAGCCTGTTGCAGCCAGCTGGTTGCAGCTGCAGTTGGTTGCAAGGACCGCCAAGGAGATTGCCACTTTGTGGGCTTTGGCAACTGGCCCCTTACAGGTGCCTATGGACCCTGCTGCGCACGGACGCACACGTACGGGTAGGCACACTAAAGCACAAACACCTTGCGGCACCCCAAGCCGCTCACAATTGGCCTCAAATGCGACGCAAACTGCCGCGTACCGGGCCTGAGAGAGTAATCCAACTCCTCCGGATAGCATGGGGAGCGCCCCTAGGGTGCACCCGAGAGCTCCCATACAACGGGACCGAGTTTATGCTGAACGCCTACGGACGGCCTTGGGGCTAGGGCCCCAGCGAGCGCGCACCAACTTCGGCAGCGTGCACCATGTGTACATGCGTGGTGCGTTTCAACCGTGACTCACACCGGTAGCTCCAAGGTATATGCCCCAGGTGCGGCACGGTGCGTACAATTAACTGCAACCGACACTTTCTCACCCCATCCTGCTGCCCTGAACCCAACCAAAAGCCCTCCACGCCTCCAGCCATCCTAAGCCTACATAAGCACCTGTATCCGGCACAGAATTCTGTTCCTCTCAGGCATGCGTGTCTTCGTTTCTGCAGAGAGTTGCTACAACACCAGCAAAGCTCCTGCTAGTGAGCGCGTATAATAGCTGTGTGCCGTGCGTGCCGCTGGGCTCCACCACGGCCACAACTCCACCCTAACTGCTGCATGGTAGCGCCCAATTGAAGCACTGGTCGCCACAACGCACGCAGAAGTACATAGGCATGTCATCTCCCCTACAGGCGCCCCACACGTGCCCACACCCACACATCTTGCTCCTGCCTTACGGTAGTCCGCGGGGGGCACGCCCAAGGCGGGTCGACGCGACGTTCGCGGCACCATGGCCACATGCATACCGTACCAGTATGTGCAGGTAGGGTTGAGGCCCACGTCCATGTCCCACAGCCTCACTCCGCCAAGCACGCGCGGAAGCTGCTGTTCAGCTGCTCCCTGTCCAGGTTGCGCCCGATGAACACGATGCGGTTGGTGCGCTTCTGGCCGGGGGCCCACGGCTTGCCCACGCCCTCGCCGCTGCTGGCAAAGCCCATCAGCATGTGTACGCCCTGGAACACGAACCTGTGGGCAAGAGGTGTACGGCAAGGACGGGCGCGTACGACTGTTGAGGTACGAGCACGGCATGGTGCTAGGGGCGAGCTGGATCTCACGCGTTCAGGTCTGCCGTACATAAGGAACCGAACCGCGCTGACGGCAGCCAACGACGGCCGACGGGGTCTGAGCGCGCTCGCAAGCAGGCGGCAGCTTCCGTCACACACCCGCCATGACCAACCGTGTCTGCTCATCAGCCGCGTAACTACCACACACCAGCCTGTACCCTGCCCCCTTCCGTACAGCTCCCCGTACCCGCCCTCACTCACTTGTCGTCGCTGCCCTTGACCGCCAGGATGCCCTTTGAGCGGAACAGGTCGGTGCCCTTGTCCCGCAGCAGCTTGCTAAGCCACGCGTTGAGGCGCTCCATGTCCATCTCGCCGTCCAGGCTAATGCCCACGCTGGACACTGACGTGTCGTGCTGGTGCTCGCCGTCGCCCTGGTGAGGATGGGGCACGTGGGTTAAGGGATGTGTGGGTTGTTAGCAGCAGCAGAGCCTGCGAGGGCTGCAGAGTTGCGCCCGCTGGCCGCGTTGTGTCATGCTGGTGCTCGCCATGTATGATAGGCGCACGTGTAGAGGGTCGTGGGGGAGCAGCAGCAGGGGACGTGTGGGTGGCCCAAGCCAAGCCTTCGCTGGACGCACTGACGGTCTGCGAGTGGTCGCCGTCGCCATGGTTACGCTGCATGTGTACTACGAATTCCGTGGCGCAGTGCATGCCAGTGACTTCCCACGCCTGCCGTGCCACACAGGCCTTGGTTCGCCGGACGCACGGCCCGGTCATGTCCTGCCTGTCCCGAATGTCGCGCTAAAGTGAGGCTCCCTGTCGCCCCCAGAGGCCAAGGCTTAAGTCGCTGCACGTGCTTATTCAGGTCGCTTGCTCGCTCAGGTCCCGTTTTGCACCCACCGACAGGAAGTCTGGCTCCTCCTCCAGAATGCGCTCCAGGCTGAAGGCCTTGACCCCCAGGATGCGGGCCAGGTCCACGTTGCTGCGCACCGTCTCGATGATCTCGGCGCCGCCGTTCAGCGCCTGGTGTGGTAAATGTACGGTACGTGAGGGTGGCGCAGCAGGGCGTGGTTGCAAGGTGCACCGCACGGCATGCACGGCTTCAGCATAGCAGACGGAGGACGGTGTGGGCTAGTGTGGGCGAGTGCTCAGGGAGGTATGTGTGGGACATCTATTGGCAAGCCTGAGCGTGAGCACTGCTGTACGCTATGCACCATAGTTCCGCTGCATGGGGCAGGGCCGCCGTGCTGGGCAGCCCAGCCAAGGATGGCCACGGGCCATGCAGGCTGCCCTTGTATGTGTAGCTACAGCGTGATGAGTGGGCCGGGGTGGCATGTCAGACCCCCCGACAGGCAGGTGAGCGGCACGTACGGCACCAGTGCGGGTGTCTTGGTCCCTACTATTGATGCGCATGCAACGGCGTGTGCGTGGTGCCGTAACCGGCCAACCGGCCACGCACCTTGATGCGCTTCACCACCTCCTGCTTCTCCTCGTCGTCCACCAGATCCACCTGCAAGCAATACGGCACACGGCAGCACAGGCCGGCGCTCATACGGCAACGCACATGTCCGGCGCATCCTGGCGCAGCTCGTGAGCAGTCAAGCATGCATTGACCAACGCGGCCACACGGCACCGCAACCTGCCCTGTGCATCAGCAAGAGCCGAGTTGCATGTGCCAGAACAACGGGCACGCACCGCACGCATGCTGGTCGGCACACCGACCTTGTTAAGCAGGATCTTGTCGGCAAAGGCGAGCTGCTCGACAGCCTGTGGGGCAAGACAGCATGGCATGTAGTTTCAGAGTGCTAGGTAACCACAGGGAAACCAAGGCCAAGGGATGAGTGAGGGGTCAAGTGGCCGTACGCGTATCCCGTTTCACGCCGTGCCTTGGTGCAATCTTGTAACAGGGCGCATACGCACCTCGTTCTCCACGCCCTCTGGCTTCTGGTCGTCAAGGTGCTGCACCACGTGCTTGGCGTCCACCACCGTCACGATGGCATCAAGGTAGTAGTTCTCCTGGGGAAAATAGCGCAGGCCGTACACGTGCCGTACGTACGTGTGCTCATGCGTTTGACGCCTGCCGTCTGTCCCACAGGTACGGTACCCAGCCGCCGCGTATACACCCGCCACAGCAACCGAACTGCAAACGCCCACAACTGCGTACCCAAGGGATACTGGTGGCGCCGTTTGGCAGGGGTCATGGCAGGGCCAAGGCGGCGTGGCCACACTGCATGCCATACATCTGTACGGTATGCGAAACCTTGCGGCGTGGTACGTTTTACATACACGCACCTCGGTTCTACAACATCACGGATTTGGTATTAGACTGGTACATATACACGCACCTGCACGTTGTCGTCCACGAAGAAGGTCTGCGCCACGGGGGCAGGGTCCGCCAGCCCGGTGGTCTCCACCAGCACTGCGTCAATGCTGTCGCGGCGCTTGATCAGCTTGTTGAGGATCTTGATCAGGTCGCCACGCACCGTGCAGCAGATGCATCTGGGGAACGTAATTGTGGTTTCATGCGGTGGGAATGGGGCAGAGGGCATGGCGAGATGGGCCATGGCGTGTGGGCGGACGGCCTGGGAAGCCTGACGAGGGGCTGTGGCCATGCCGCTGCGCGCCTTATTTACCGTGCCGCGCAACAGGTGCAGGTACGGACATGTGCCGGCGCGCCGCTGTGCGCTCGAGTGGCGGCCTCCCGTGCCTGACCCCGTGCAGCGACCCACAGGCTCAGCGGGATGCGATGCAGCATACTGGCATGGTGACTACACTGCAGCAGTGTGACTGCAGGTCACTGCGGAATGGGTCTGGATAACCCCAGAAACCCCAGAATGCATCAGAGCTTTTAAGCTCTCCTTTGTCGCATCCGTATGTCGCCACAGTTGCCGTTGGCATGGTGTGTGGCGTGCGGTGCGTAGTGCGCGCTTTGCTCACCCGTTGTTCATCTGGCGGCATGGAAGCGGGGAGGCGCCGCGGCGCCATGAGGTGGGGCCGGACGGTGCGGTGGGAGTCGTTAGTGCATTATTGAGTGTTCACATGTTGTGTGTTGACTGTAACAAGCTGAGCCGCGTCGCGCAACCTACCACTTGTAAGGCACACCAGGTGAAAACCAGGGTCCCCATGGCACGTGGTGTCGTACGCACGGGTACGGTAGGTCTTTTGCTGGCCGCTGCAAAACCCCCAGCCTGCGCCTCTGAACCAATGATTGTCCGTTGCCCGGTGGTCACTCACCTCGAACACCTGACGCCAACAACGGTGATGGGGAGGGGAGAGGCCGCAGGGGTCAGGGCAGGATGGGGACAAGGGGCGCAGCTGGTGATCAGCCACTTGGCGTTCCTTCAGGTAATGCTTGGGCGCACTTGACGCGCTCAGCGCCATTGAGTCCATACCAAATCACAGGGCCTTGTGGCTGGGATCTCAAGCTCCACACTAATCTCCATCCAGCACACTACGGTACGGCATGGGATGCAGAAAGGCGACTGGCTGCTGCCCCCTTGAAAGACCCACGTCCTACCTCCTCCTCCGCGTTCAGGACCAGACCGTCGTCCACACCAACCTCGCCGAACTGCAAACGTGCATCAGATGGCCCAGAGGTCAGCAGCAGTGCAACTTAGGTTCGGTGCAAGAGCTCAAAAGGGCCCTTGCTTGGCCGTGAGTCCTGTGAGCTACAAAGAAAGGGCTCGGTGGTACCGGGCTGGGCAGTGGTTGAAGGGCCACGGCGGCCGGCACGTACAACACTTCGGCAAGCAATCGTACATCACTGTGGGCAAGGGTGCTCCCCTTGTGGCATGTGTGCACGCATCAACCAGTACGTAGTAGCTGAGCGACCAACCACTGCAACTAACAGGAACGGCTGAAGGTGGACACGCACTTGCCTCATTCTCAATGACGGCGATGCGCATGCCATGTTTCTCCTTCAGGATGCGGTTAACAAGGGTCGTTTTGCCGCTGCCTAGGAAGCCCGTAATGACCGTGACGGGGATCTTGGAAGGGACCTCGGGACGGCTGGGCATTTTGTGATCGTGCTGGACACCCTGGATTTGGGCTACTTACAGTAAGAGCTTACTCGATATTATGTACGAGACGAGACCGGAAGTGCGTTACGGACAGTGAGAGCGCTATGGGGCGCAAACAAGTCGCGCGCCAGTACAGTAACGGCTAACCGTTTCATACCGTCCCATACAAACTGTATTTCCTTTGTGGTGTCCGAGCATTGTAGAACCCCTGGCAGTTGCAGCAAAACCAATTTGAGAAAGGCTTGCTGTTATAAATGTAGTGTGGAGGGAAGAAAGCGGCGGGGCTTGTGCATATGTGTGCACTGCTCGGGGTTGGAGGTTTCACTGACAGCTGGTCTGGCTGGCTGCCTTCAGGACATGGGAACGAACGGAACTTTCCCGAGCCGACTGCTGGAAGCCCTAACGATTTTTCGTCAAATTCTAGTGCATGGCGAGCCTCTGCTTCATTCACTGTACCTGTACTGGACCACCACCAGGAAAGGACCCCCAGAACCGTGCCGTCCCGGTGCTGCAACTAGTCGCCGCCCCTGCCCCTGCTGCCTGCCGGTACTGTGCCAATGGGCCCTGCAGGGCCCCGTACGGGAGCGCACTACCCGTAGTACCGCCAGTGCTGCGCGTTTGGTCCTTGTACGACCTCGAGTGTGGGCGCCAACACTCCGTTCGTTGCTACTGCACGCACAAGCTGGATTGCAACTGCGCTGGAGTGTGCTGCACTGCCCTGCCCTGGCCAGCCAGCCAGGCGCTCATTCAGGGCGACCTGTCCACACTTCCGTCGTCTGAACATGAAAGCAGCCTTCTGTAACATTTTGAGCAAGCAATGCCGGTCCATGATTGCCGATGGCGCTGTTTATGGAACCTTTCTCCAATTCAGTCTTCAAAGTTCTCATTTGATTATTTGCTACTACCACCAAGATCTGCACTAGATGCTGATTCACCCAGGCTCACGCCAGAGGCTTAGTCTCGACATCCACGCCCTCCTGCTCATGGGTGCAAGTGCGAAAGCACCCATGAGCGGCTGGCCAAGCCTGTGTTCTAACCACCATGTCTACGGGTACCAGCGACTGAAAGGGGCAGGGTCATCGCCAACCCGCGGAAGGCGCACAGCTGGCGGGCTCTTGTTACTGGTATGGCCTGGAGTTGAGGAGAGGGAAGAGTTCCCCTGGTAGGAGAGTAAGACACCAGCGCAAGACCCTTGCTTGTGTTGCCAGACCGGTATCATGGCCCAGTGCCATCATGCGCGACCACATGGCGGCATAACACCGTAGTTAAGGGTGCGTTGTGACTGGCATCTTATTTAATTTTCACTATATAATCCAGTTTTCAGCCCGCGGAGCGGAAAATTTTGGAGGGATTTAATTGCAACCGACCAAATTTCTGCCCCCGACTCATGGCTAAATAATTGCCGGTTCACTATTTATGCCACGTTCCGAGGCGCGATTAATCGGGCCCAGCCGGACCCCTCCCCCACGTGCTGCTCTGCGGCCATGCCCCCTTGCCGTCAACATGCTCCCGTGTTGTCCTCTCGTTCAGCACATGCCTTTCTAGCGCACACCTGGCCGGTGTCGCCGCAAAAGATAGAGCTACGGCGGTAGTAAGTCAAGTACCAGGGAACAGAACATGGGGGCGTTTCCGCAGCCATGCAACGGAATACCGGAGGCAAGAAGTGCATTTTGGGGGCAGGATGCCCGTACGGCGCAGGCGGCGCTGGCAGGAAATTATTTCCCTGAGTTGCATCCGGGTGCAAGTAATTCCGGGTTCATTAAAGACACGGCCCCAAGGGCCCGGCATTTAATCAGATTCGATGTATCGGCTTGGCGGAAGATGCCAGCCCTGGTTGTGAGCACACCATGTCACCAGCTACCCATACTTTGCAATCCGCATGACCACGGCCAAGAATGTTCCGCATTTATACACAACAGTCAGACATACACCTGGCATGCGCCGACACCAAGCACGCTTCACTCTGGTCCCGGCTTGCTTCCTGTGCCCGCGCCGGCACGGCTAGTGCCATGCAGCTGTGGCACATGCTGTGCGGCTCACTGCATCGTCGCAGACCACACGACTCGTTGTCCGTCTGTAACTCGTCGTAAGCACGTCAATGGAGGACGGGCGGAGGAGGACACGCGAACCATCGTAGCGACTGGTACTGTCACAGCAACACAACGCAACGCCCTTCCCTTGGGTCAACCTGCACATGCATCCAAGCACCCTGAAATGCACCCTCAGCCAACCCGAAGTCCCTAGGAAAAGAATGTACCAAAGGATGCAATGCATGCACAGTGGCATGGTCTCAGTAAGCGGTAACGTGCCAGCGTACTCCTGCACGCAATGCAACGGAACGGCGTGGTGTCAGAACATAACACGCACATGCCCGCCGCGTTAGTCAGCCCAACCGCAAGACATCCAACCAGCAAGCCTCTCCAGACGCTGTGCTGCAACTTCACTTTGCAGGCGCTGTGCCAGCAGCCCCCGTCCGCCCGGCAAAGAACATGCTCCACTCCGCGTCGACAGAGTTCGCTGGCGCCGCTGCACCCAAGGACGCGCCGCCACCGCTGCCCGGCTGCGGTGCGGGTACAGCACCTGCAAACGGGTTGCTGCCGACGGTTGGCAGCGACCCGCCGCCGGAGCCCGCCGTGCCGTACGTAGGCAGGCTGGGAATAGGGGCGGACGCGAACGGGTTATTTGCGTTCGCAGGCCCCCCGGCAGCGGCGGGGACGGATGCAGCTGCCGGCATGCCCTGGTACGACGGCGGTTGCGCGGCGGCGCCGCCGAACGGCGCGCCGCCGTACACGGTCGGTTGCTGCTGTGCCATGTACGGCGGCTGCTGTACTGGAGGTTGGCCGTACGCTGGCTGTTGCTGCTGGGCCTGGGGCTGGCTGTACCCGCCCCAACCACCGTAGGCGGGTGCGGGTGCGGGTGCAGGTGCAGGGGCGCCAGCAGGGTACGCCGGGTAGGCGGCGGCTGGCGGGGCGGCCGTGGCGCCAGGGTACGGCATCGCGCCGCCGACGGGCGGAGAGCCCACGGGCATGGACGTGGAGGCGGCGAAGGGGTCTGCGGGTTTACGAGCGCGGGGGCAGGACGACGTCAGAAACCGTACAACGCTTCACAAACGCCCTGACAGGCCGACAGCACAGCCACCTCCCTCCCGAGTCCTGACCGCGCGCCTGCGACTCTGCACTTCTGCCATCGGGTCCCAACCCCCACATGCCCTCACAACAGCCTCAGTCCGTTGCAGGGCCCGGCAGTACCACCTTTCACTGCCATCCTGGGCACAATCGTCCCAACTGCTCCGGCACTGCCGCCACCTGCCCAGGCTGGCCTAGCGCCCCTTCCACCCCTGCGGTCCCAGTGACCTGCTGAGTTCCCGCGCTGACCGAATGCTCCCCAGCTTCCGCAACTCCGAGTCCTATCGGACCCTGCGGAACGCACCACATACACTACAACCCTAGTACACTCACCCACAGGCCCCGCCGATTGGGCTCCCGAGGCCAGCACGGGCGGCGGCATGGGCAGCGCCTCCGAGAAGTCGTCCAATGAGATGAGGTCCTTCTCGGCTGCGGCCGGGGCGGCGCCGGCGCCACCTGCCGCGCCGCCCCCGCTGGCCTTGGCCTCCAGCTCGTACTGCTGGTTGGACTGCACGTCCTGCGGGTGCAAACGAAGGAGCACGAGGTGGTGTCCCAATCCGCAGAAACAAGATGTAACGTCCTTGATAGGTAGCGCAAGCCACGACCGATTGGTATGTGGCATCGCTGAGCGGCTGGACTGATCCTTCGGCAGGAAGGCGAAGGATAAGCAGAAATAAAGGTTTGTCAAACGTACTGGATAAACAGCGACCAATTGCTGGCATAAATGCGGGGTCGTCTTATTTTACGCTCCCGCTAGCTGCCTCCAGCCTTTGCTCACATACACGGCAAGCACCACGTCCAGCAAATGCCACCTCGTTTTCCAATGCGCTGGCCTGCACCCCACGCCGTGCGCGTGTGACCTGGGGCAGGGGCGGCACCCACGCAAGCAGTGCCACGCCGCCTTGGAGCGATCTTCCTCACCCCCAGCTAAGACACAACCCGCCGCCCCATGCGCATCTCCACCCACCTTGTGCAGCGCCAGCGCGCCGTCCAACATGTCCACCGCCTCCAGCGCGCGGATCATGAGCGCCTCCACCTCCGGCCCGCTGCCCGCCATGCCCTGCATCTGCTCCAGGTACGCGTCGAACAGGCCGCGCAGCTCCGACACCTGGGGACAAGGGGACGTTCGGCGCGATGCAGCGGTCAGTGTGCAGCGATGCAGTTGCGGGGACATAATAGCGTGTTGTCAAGGGAGGTATCAGAGGAGAGCGGAGCAAGGGCGGTCAGCGACCAGTGTGTAGTGCATCGGTGGGGGCGCGACAAGTGCTCCAGGCATGGGCGACCTGTCCACACAGCCTAGACACCTGCGGAATCAAAAAGACGGTGTGGTGGTAGGTAGGTGCACGCCGTCAGGCGTGATAACCCGTGAAGGAGGTCAAGTAGGTTCCAACCAGCCTGATAGACACCATGACGCGCCTGGCATGTTATGTTTTGGTCAGCACCTGGCCCCGACATTGCCAGCACACTTGTATCCTCAATCCAGACATTTGCCACAACCAGTATAACCGTTATCCCGGCGTCTCAACACGAGTACCCCGAACCCCAAGCTGCTGGCCACTCACTGCTGCTCCCGCATCCACAATCCACGCCTTACACCCACCTCTGTGACCAGCTCCTTGGTCAGCTCGTTCTCAAACTCGTCCACTGGCCCGCCAGCGCCGCCCTGCTGCTGCTGCCCCGCCACAATCATCTCGCTGAGCAGCTCCGTGTTGGCCTGCGCCTGCTCAATCAGCATCTGCACCTCGGCAATCACGCTGGCGGTCTCCGTGTTGGCTGCGGAGCGATGGGGGACACACGGGGCAGGAGAGCGAAGGGATGGAACTGGTGCTCATACAAGCAAGGAACTAGCTCCCGCCAACGCTGTGATACAATGAGGGGGCCTTGTCTCTCAGTCACCGCGCGGCATGGCAGCAACCGGAGGGGCACCCTACGTGGCCACGTTACGCCATGAAGCGAAAGAGCCGCCAGCTGTCCCCTCCCGCCATGGGCCAATTGACAGCGCTCTGCGCACGACACGTGTGGTACCGCTGCCCGAACGTGCGCACCAGCAGCCTCCGGCCCAGTAGCCTGGCGCTTGCCGCCCTCCCCCCCTGCACACCTTCCTGTGAGGCCACCCTGCCCTCACTACAACCCCAATCCGACTCCTGCTGCGCCTCCGTTGACGGTTCCCTGCCCCCGATACATAACGACAGCCCTCCGTGGCGCCTGCGGCCGCGGTTCTGCAACACGCAGGGCCACTGCATGGCACTGATTGCTTGCGCTCCTTTCCGCCACCCACCTGCGTTGGCGCCCCCCGCCGCGTACACGTTTGTGTTGCTCATGGCCTCCAGCGTGGAGCGGTTGACGGCGCGGAAGGCGGAGGTGCCCGCGCGGCCGTAGGAGCGGAGCAGCTCCTTGGCGGCCTTGCGCGTCTGCTTGCCTGCGTGCAAAGGGGGAAGCACGGGGAGCGCAACTTGAAGGCGGGCTCGCGGCCATGGGGGTTCGTGGGGCTCGGATACGTGCACTCGTGCACGTGGAGAGCCTCCATGCGCCCTGCACAGGTTCCCACAGGATCCACCGGCCCGCAGCCCGCCAAGTCAAGGGCCTGCTGTACCCCCAGCCAGGGCCCAGGGCCCCGAACGTTGCACCTTCTGGGGCTGCTGCGCCACGCTATCCCCCGCAAGTGACTTGGCCACAACCGTGTGCATACCGACATGCCCTTGCTCACTGATGCGCTATGCTGTGCTGTGCTTGCAATGTGATGCCGCCTCCTACCGCACTAATGAAGTTCAAGTATCCTGCACCAAATGTTTCATATGGGTGTACCCTGGGTGTAGCCGCCCTCACCCTAAACCCGCTCGCATGGCAACCCCGCCCGTCGCCCCGTTGAGAGCCCCGGCGGCCTCGTCCCCGGTCACTACACCCCGGGCCTCCGTTCGGCACCTAATTTGCGCACCGCACTTACCCACGCTGTCTGCAGCAGAGGGCAGCGGCTGACCCGCCGGAGGTGCTCTCTGCGCAACAGCCAACACTACCGGTGTGCGCTGTCGCACGCCTGTTCCCCGGACCGCCACAGGCCCAAATCACCCTCGCTCAAGCGGCCTGCCCCGGCCAAGCTTGCTCCAGAGCTGCTCCTCACCCCGGTCGCCCGCTTGCCTGGGTCCACCCACCAACAGCGCCCATCCAATCTGCCCACCATGCCGCTCGCTCCCCTCCCTGCCTGCACTGCGCCCGAGCCGCTCCGGCCCACTCGTGATCCCCCTCACCCCACCTGATCGGCACCATGCCTGCCGCCCGAAGCCTTACTCCCGCCCATCCGCGCCCCATTGTTCTCCAGCCGGGGTCACAGCCAACCCTGCCTCTTCCCACCCTGGCCTCCAGCCCCGCCCGCCCGACCCGACCCCACCCTCAGTCTCTCCCTGCGGCCCCCACGTGCCGCCGACCATGGCCGCGCGGACCATACCGTGACCCGCGCCACGTCCTGCACACCTCGTTCCTGCCCCATGCCATCACGCATACCAATCTTTATTGGCGTTCCTCCTCCGTACACATGCCGCAGCCCTTGCTCCACCCTCCCCACTGTGCGGCCCCACCATGTCCCCACCCATCCGTGTCCCTTCCCATCCCCACCTGCTTCTGACTCTGGCCTCGCCGGCCGCGCCATGACCCTGGCCACCTCCTGCAGCAGCTCCTCTGTGTGCAGCCCGATGGCGGCCGAGCAGTCCCGCATCACGCGCCCCACCAGCTGCACTGCCAGCCACTGCTTCTGGGGGTTGTCGGTGCGCAGCCGCTTCTTGAGCAGCGCCACAATGTCCTGAAAACGGGGACAAGGTAGTGCGTGATGTGGTAGGCTGTGTTGGGACGTGAAAGTACCGATCCACGACCTCGACAACGGATTGCCTGTTGACTACCTGTAGTTGTTACACCTTTATGTGCAAGGGTTCGCTCTGAATCTTTGAGGGCGGCAAAGGTGACGCTGGCGGCAGGATGAGAGCAGAGGCGGTTTTTCATGGGTGGCAGTGTTGCTGGTGCACCATGGCGGTGCCTGTAAGACTGGCAGACACAGTGGCAGGTGCACATACACACACCGCATGGTGAGGAGTTCAGCAACAGCAGTCATGCCATACTAACATGGCAGAGATCTGGGATCACCGGGTGCGGGGGTTACTGTAGCAACCAGGCATGGTAGCACCTGTACAGTTCTGGCGCACCTTTGAGTCTTTGCCATTTGCGATGTCCTGGTTGATGGTGTCTACCACCTGCGCGGAGAAGAGCATACGCCAAGGTGCATTGTGGACAACGTTCCCTTCGCTTAAAAATCAGTTTAGACTTGTACTATAAGGAAGGCACCCTGGGTGTGCCAGGAGCAAACGGCCACAGCGGCATACCAGGGACTCGACAGGGACTTCCCACGTGCTCGGACTTCTTGCCTGCGAGTTGAACTCCTCGCTGGGCTCGAGGAGATCCTTAGCAGTTGCCTTCCGCAACTGGTCCTGCAGTGACCGTCAAGACAAAAAGATACACTTACTGTAGGAGGCACATGCAACCGTTAGGGATTATGCGCAGCTTTGCCTCTGCGCGAGTCCGTGGACAGCATCCGTAGGGACATCGAATTACTTGTTTTATGGTCGTGTAACGGTGCTGTTGTCCTCTAGGAGCACGAAAGCGTGTCACGAAAGCGGTAGGGTCACTCACCTGCAGGCTCTCCCCTAGAAGGTTATCGGCATACTTTGGCCCCGCAAACTTATTCACGAGGCCGTCTTTGATGTCTCTGAGCCCCTCCTTGATCTTAGCTGCCATCTTGGCGGAGCCTGAGTGCACAACGACACACGCAAGATGGGATGGGGCTTTGGGTCGAGACCATGCGCCCCCTGCTTCTCTTGTGTGTGTTACATGAGCTCGAATGCGACCCTTGACCAAGCCATAGTCCCAGGATGCTTTTGACTCCACTGACGGGACCCTGGACGCGACCGGGGCTTACCCCAGAGTGAAATACGCCTGAAGCTTTAGCTAGAGCACTGTGCAGCACTGTTACACGAACGAGTCAGACAAGGCGCCCTTGGCTACGACCAACTTCTTCGGGGACAGATTGGTGCAGGGGCTCCGGAGCCAGGTGTGCAAACAGCTGTTGGAGCATGCCCAACACCAGCATATATTCAGCACTTTGTTTAGCATATCAGTATAAGTTTCGTTCCTCAGTGTGGATACGGGACATTAGCTTTACGACTTCTGCGTTGCCACCACTCTTCCGTCTGGGCCCTGGTGTACAGTTTCCTGCCCACTTTACTACTGTAACTTACACTGCTCGCTGAGTACTGGCGTAAAAGCCTGCTAGAGTCCCTGCCGCCGCCCCACACAGCCTTTCAGCCCCATCTCCGTCTTCCATACCCAATTACCTGCAGTTGCTATTTCTCCGGTAGTATCGCCACAATGGCGACCCGCTGCCAGTTCGAGAACTCAAACGACGTAGGCGTCTTTGCAAAGCTGACGAACGCCTACTGCATCTGCGCGCTGGGCGGCGCAGAGAACTTTTACAGCGTGTTCGAGTCTGAGCTCAGCGACCATATTCCCGTCATTAAGTCGTCCGTGGCTGGTACCCGTCTTGTGGGTCGGCTTACTGTCGGCAACCGGAACGGCCTGCTGCTGCCCAACACGACGACAGACCAGGAGCTCCTGCATATTCGCAACTGCCTACCAGATGAGGTTGTGGTGCAGCGGATTGACGAGCGGCTGTCGGCGCTAGGAAACTGCATCGCGTGCAACGATTACGTTGCGCTCATACACCCTGACATCGACCGCGAGACGGAGGAGATTGTGGCCGATGTTCTGGGCGTCGAGGTTTTCCGGCAAACGGTCGCGGGCAACGTCCTCGTTGGCAGCTACTGCGCCTTTTCCAACCAGGGGGGCCTGGTGCACCCCAAGACCAGCATCGAGGACCTGGACGAGCTGTCCAGCCTGCTGCAAATCCCGCTCGTCGCCGGGACGGTCAACCGCGGCAGCGACGTCATCGGGGCTGGGCTATGCGCCAACGACTGGGCGGCGTTCTGCGGGTTAGACACCACGTCGACGGAGCTTTCGGTCATCGAGAGCGTATTCAAACTCCGCGACGCGCAGCCCATGAACATCGTCAACGACATGCGCGCCAGTCTCATCGACGCTATGGCGTGAGGCGCCTTCTTGTGGGGAGCTTGCAGCTGGGCCGGGGGCGGAAGCAGGGTTGAATGCGGTGGCAGGGCGGCAGGGGCACAGCTGGAGGTGGATATGGGGAGGCAAGGAACGGTGGTTGCAGGACGCAGGATGTGCTGGGATTCGAGTACAAGAGTTGCAGCAGCGGTTGGCTGTGAAGGACCTGGGTTGCAATAGGGTGGAGCTCGCGCGCCTATAGTGCAACGCGTTGTGCTGGACCGGACGCAGCTGTAAGGCATTAGGCAATGCTGTGGCAGGTACATCTGTTGTGGTGACCGCGGTTTGGAGCTTGGAGCTTTTGGTATGCTGGGAGGACTTGTGGCATTTGCACTCTACAAGCAGTGGCTGCTGTACGGGTTATGCGCCGTCGTTGGCATGCTATGGGCTTTGTTGCTGCTTATGTGCTGCTACCTGTGGAGACACGTTTGCGTGGGGCACTTGGGGAGCGTACGGAGCTGTTAGGGTGAAGCATGAAGAGCAACAGACGGAAGACCTGAATTAGCATTTGCGTTGGTGTTGTTGGAGCGGCACGGCTTGCAAACAAGCTATTGCCCTGCTGCCCGCCTGTTCATGTGGAGCACATTGCACCTAGGCGAGGAGGCGACGGTACTTAACTGCATTGCTAGTTTGGGGCTGGGACAGACGGGTTGCTGCTGGTGTATGCTGCTGCTGTGGGCCAAGTGCTTGCTGCTGTGGGTCCAGTTCCCGGGCCACTTTGGGCGCCCTGCCTGGTGTGGATCTGCGGTGAAGGGTGTTGGGTGTAACGGGACTGGCTCGCAATGCCTTGTCGTGCCTCGACTCCACGCTGCATGGTCGCACACCTTGCACATACTGCGGCACTGCGCACAATGACAAGCTTGTCCGGCGCGGGCATGGGCAGGGGCCAGTCCACACGGCCTGACAACTAGCATGCGGACACGGTCCCACAGCTGCATCCAGATGGGAAAGCCGCCACATGCGTACAGTCCGGAACAGCCTCCTAGCGGCCTGCTTGTGTCGGCGTGCATTACGAATTCCTCCTTGCGCTCCATCAACTAAGGCCGAAGGCCCAGCAGCCTTGCGGCATGTGTATCGTCGCATGCCAGTCTCAAGCTGTCCCGAATTACAGGGGTGTTGATCAACGTTTCTAGTACCCTATATCTCTTCCACCACAAAGACGCTGCCACACACTGCGCGTTCCTAATGGTCCTTACACCGTAACATGACGTGTGCAGCAAAGCGCACCCGAGTTTACAGGCACAGAACACCTGTTGCTACAAGCGGACTCTGGCCGCTACCCTTGTACCCTTGTCGGGACACCCATGACGCAGGTCCAGGTTTGCACCTTGCCATTGCCATCGTATTGAGCACATGACGTTCAGTCTACATACAGACGAGTTCTGTACAGCACGACCTGTGCTCGCAGGTGCGCAGGCTACACGCTTCTCCCTGCGTTCCATACCGCACCCCTGCGCATCCAGCCGCACCCCGCAGCCCCATGCACAACACCGCCCTTGCCACGCCCATGGTCAGGATGGTGCATCTGGTTGCGTATTATGCTCCGCAAGGCTACTACTTGCCAGCAAGCTGCTGTTCCCAAGAATACGGTAATAGGACATGATGTAATTGCACCACATTGGCCCACTTCTCCCCCAGCTCATATCAGGCGCCAGCATTCCAGTCCTTTACGGGGCCTGCCCTCCCGTACTTGTATGGAACCTACCTGTACACCCCCGGGCAGCTCCCAAAACCGTCCACGTAGGCACCCTCTCAAAAAGGAACCACATGTATCCTTCACACACTAGGTACCCGGCGTTTCCGTAACTCCCTCCGCCTCGCACCTTTCCCCGCACCTCACGCGTACCCCTGCACACAGCCGCCTAAGCTTATGCACACTGCGTTCTGCTGCCCTTGCTGCTGCCGCTGCTCCTGCAACGGGCGACAAACCCTAGCCCTTGGCCACTCAACCCCGGTGCACCCCGGAGGCTCCACTTGCATAAAAAAGCTAGAGGTGCTCACACACAGTCCAGCAACCTCGTCAGCCACACGCCTGACGGCCCGCACACCTTACCCGCCCCTTCCCGTCGCCCTGGCCCTGCTGCCCCTGTCACCGAAACCCTGGCTTGCCGTGCAGCGGCCCGTACAGCGTAGCACCGCTGCTACCAGCGCCGCGGCCGCTGCCAAATCCGCCGCCACCGTTGCTTCTGCTGCTGCAGTCGCTGCTCCCGTGACCGCCCAGAGCGCCCTCAGTCCTTGACGCCTTGAGTCGTACGCACCCCTGAACCCAAAGAATTTAGTTGCCGCCTCTCTCAAACAGGGCATTCCTGCTACACTTCCATCTCTGCCAGCCGCACCCCTTCCACTCTCCCCTGTACCCACACCGCCCGCCTCCTGCCTCGCCCTCCTCATTTGTCACACAGCCGCACGTACAGCTCGGGGAACTGCCCCCTGTTCTCGTTGGTGCCGTTGGGTGACTCCCAGGGGTGGAAGTGCACCGCCGTACCGCCCACGATGACCGTCTCCAGGCACTCCTCGCAGCAGTACGACTCGGCGCCCTTGATCAGCGCCGACAGCATAAAATACTTGCCTGCGGAGGCAAGGGGAGGCGCGGAGAATGTATGCAAAGGTGAGTGTTGCATGCCCTGCAGAGCTCGGGCACGGTCACGGTAACAGAGGGACGAGAACGCATAGAGGGTACTGCTGAAGGGGCCGTCGGACGTTGCATGTGCACCACTGTCGTGTCAGCTGACAGCTCTTGGGTTCCAGCGCCACTGAGGCTGCAGGTTCACGGGGGGCATCATGCGCGTGGCCCGCCTTTGAGCTCCCCTGAGTATGCCCAACTCTAGGTCTCACCCCCAACCTGGCTGCAGCAGCATGGTGGCTGGCAGGATTTAGCGCAGCACGTGGCGTTCGCCCCAGCACACAACACAGGGGCGGGGCGTTTCAAGACACCTCTCTGCACACACCTGGCTGCAGCAGCACCGGGTCTGGCAGCATCATGCGCAGCACGTGGCCGTCCGCCTTGGTGAACGACTGCGCGCAGCTGCTCAGCGTGGCCAGCTCGCGGCTACGGGGACGTGCACGGGGAGGGGAGACTGCTGGGTTAAAGGCGGCCAGCTGGGTGGCAAAGTGTTCAAGTCTTAAGATGGTCCAAACGCAATGCCGTGCCGCCGTACGAGATCCACATCCAGGTCCTCCGGACAGCCTTGGGTACCGGTACTTGTGGCTGTACATTGCTACAAGCCGTACGCACTGGCGCACCGCGTATAAACCCTTGACAAGAGTGCACCCGCTTTTCCACGCATGCGTACCCCCACCTGACGAGTGCACCTCGCACACCTCTATCCGCATCCCGCTATCAACTCTTACCCTCTGACACACTATGGACCTAAGCAATGCGTGCAAACACCCCCACCTGACGTCCTCCGGGTCCACCCCGTACAGGTTCCAACCATACTACGAGCATGAGCCCTTGTGCACTGTGTGGGCGAACGCTTGATACACATGTGCCCCCACCTGAAGTCCTCGGGGTCAACCTCGTACAGCTCCAGCTCCACGGTGAGGCCCCCCTCCGTGCCGCACAGCCCCACGCCCAGCAGCTGCAGCGGCCGGTCCAGGGAGAACACGATCTCGTCCTGACCGTCTTCGTACCTGCAGACACCACGGAGGCGCCCGGGGTGTGAGCATGAGACCGTGCCCAAGCGTCAACTCCGTTTCAAGTACAAGGCATCGAGGGAAGGGCTGGGGAGGTCCTCGTGGCCGCAAGAACCGCTGCGTTTCCGGCCGCCATAACGTAGCTTGGTTCCATTGGGCGGTGTAGAAGTCTCCACACAGCACGGGCAAACCAGCTTTTCCTCCAGATTATTAACCCTTACCCGCCAGCATTAATATCCCAAACAACCGACATCGGTACTCCATGTCCGGTGCTCTCAGATGCGACTTTTCCCCGGCGCGCCCCATATCGCTGCCGAAGCTGCCACAGGCCGTAGGCCATGTGTGCCATTCCACCCTCGCCACCCAGGCTGGGCCCCGGCGCCTTACGTACCCTCCTCGCCCGTCCCTGGGCACCTTTCCCTCTCCCCCTCCCTCCTCTGATCCACCCATCAGAATGGCAGCCTGCCCACCTGCAAACCTCAACCTCCCCAACACACCTACCCTTTCCCACCACCCCGCCCATCCCACCCATCCCTCCCTTCCTCCGCTTCCACGACGTGGTCGCGCTTCACGCGTACCCCTCCCAGGACCCACATCCACGAGTCCTCCAGGTTGAGCGCCGCCGCCCTGGCCAGCCGCACCAGGCCGTGCGGGTAGCGGTCGATGGCCGCCATCAGCCCTGTAAGGCCGTAGTAGTTGGCCTCGGCGCGCAGTTCCAGCAGGTACTTGTGGTCCGCGGCGGAGGGCACCCCCGGCAGCGGGGCAGCCAGCGGCAGCGGCAGCGCGCCGGCATGGCCGTGGCCGTGGCCCACGCCGACCCCCGGGGGGTGGCCCGGGAGCGCGTGGGAGTCGGAGGCGCCGGGCACGGGGTAGTTGAACTGGCCGTCTCGGAGGCTGATCGGTCGGGGGAGGGAGGGGAGAGGGCAAGCGGGGAGCGCGGGGCGCGGAAAAGGGGCTCAGCAACTGAGAGGACGCCGGCGCGCCGTGCCGCAGGAGACCTTGTGGAACGACGTGAGACTTGCCAGGAGGCGGTCGCTGCAGTCGTGCGTCCTAGACGCCAGTTTGGACACAACGCCGGCAAGTTCATAGACCTTAACGCAGGTGCACGGCCGTTCGTGGCACGCCACGCTGCTCGTAACCCCTACCCGCTGGCCCCGTTGCCCGGCCCTCCACCCACTAGTTGAGTATGTCGTGGAAGTGTCTCCCGTCCCGGTCGATGAAATAGCAGCCGCTGGCATCCTTGGTGACGGTGTGGCGGCCGCTGAACATGGCGGCGAACAAGCTGGGCGCGGGCGCGTTGCGCAGCGTGTGCACGGTGGTGGTGAAGCGGTAGCCGCCCACGTTGAGCGTGACCTGCTCAGAGTCGGACAGCACCGCCTGGACGCGCTGTGGGTGTGATGAGGGCAGTGAGGGCGGATTTGGGGGGAGGCTGGGAGGGGAAGGAGGTGTAAGGGGAGGGGTAGGGGTGAGGCTGAGGTTGTTTGTGTGGGGCATGAGTGAAAGGCTTGGGGAGCAGCAGTTGCGGAGGGTGACAGCGCAAGTGTCTGGGGCTGTGGGGCGGCGGGCGAGGACTCAAGCGTGTGCGCGCTGGTCGTGGGAAGCGGGAGGGACAGCCTAGCCATGTACGGGAGGAAGCCCCCTTCCGTCCCACCTTGCGCTCCTGCTCCCAAGCCTGCCGCTCCTCCTCCAATCGTCGCCGTGATTCTTCTAGCTGCTTCCGCTCCACGTCCACGGCCGCGACAAGCTCCGCGATTACCGACTGGAAACTCCCTGCCCCCGTCTTGAATTTGGCGAGCGAGGCTTCCATACCTCCTCCCGCCATGGTGTCCAATGACCCCCGAGAATTACATGGCGATACTGATCTCCCAGAGCGGCTCGAAGGCCCTGGCGCGTCAGCCTGTTGAGAACAGCCAAAGCCAAACATTCGGTGTGCACAGCCCTACGACCGTTGCCATTCATACACACATGCTTGTAGCTGACATAGTGTAGCCCCACCTCTTTGCTCTCCGCATCCCCGTCAGGAAGCCTGTCGCTCATGACTCGTAAGCTAGTCCGCCACTATGCTTACGACAGCCCTGTACTTAGACCAGCGTGAGGATGTGTCTACATGTTGATCAGCTCCAGCGCGTCTCTATGCCTCGTCTGTCGCGAAACCTGAGCAGAACAGCAATTTTCCTCAACAATTCAGTTGAGGCAGAAGAAGCAAGTTGCGAAGGTGTAGGTACAGTATTGTAGCTGAGACGTGAGCTATATACAGTTGTGGTTCTTAGCTGCTCCAACGTCGGCATAGCCCGCCCCCTGGCCCCACATGGGCTGCGGTACTTACGCACGACCAGCTGTTAATGTTGGTACCCTTGCAGCGACCTGGGCATTAACGCAGAGCACCTGGCAGAAGTTATATATAGAAGGACGCTCAACACCACGCTCAAAACTTGTATGTATCTGTATGTACCCATTCCGGTAGACGTGCAACCAGCACGTGCTGCGCAGGGAAGGTCGCCCCTGGTGCTGCCTTCAAGCCCTATGCATGTGCGAAAGCACAGCCAACGGGGCGCTCACAATCACACGATGTCAAAAGGGCATGTTGACGTTCCGACTCAGGGGTCCCGCTCCCCTGGTCCGGCTGCTCATGCCGGCTGCGGATGGCCCACGGCAAAGCAGGGCCATCACCGTGTCGTCAGTCAGAATCTCAGCTACGCACCGCACCACTGCCCCCATATGAACAGCCGCGCAAGTATACCAGGCACCAGAGGGAGTCCATGCCGGAACCGCTAGTTGGCCCAAGCGCCAAGCAGCTCAACGCCTCGCCCACCTTTGCCTAAGAGTCGGTCATCATCCTGCCTGGACATCACAAGCGCATTCCGGCCCACATGGCCTCCATGGCCGCCAACTTGGGGCTCCTGTTCCCCAGCCGCAGTGAAGACAGGTACGGCAGCGGCCAAGGCGGCGTCGCCGTACACCCGGGGTTGTCGTACAGCACGGCAATGGCGTCCACGGGCAGGCCCTGGGTCCGCGGGTCGTACAGTGCCACGGACGCGTTGCTGCAGGTGACGGTGCACAGCTGCGGCGGCAGGAATCAGTTCGTTGGGGCCAGGCTGAGAGAGAAGCGAGGCGCTTTCGATGTGTCATGAGGCAGGCAATGGCGCCGGGGGGCCAGACCATACGGTGGCAGGCCCGCATGTATCTGCGCGTAGGCAGGTGGCAGGCTGGCAAGTAACAACAACGGAGCTCGCCTATTCACACGTGCAAGCCCCCGCGAAGCAGGCAGCGTTGGTCACACTACTTTTATGAGTTACCACCCACCCGCTGGTCGTCGAAGAATTTGGCGTTGGACCCCAGCATCCACATCCCCACGGCGCTATCTGGGGGCCGGACCACGCAGCACGATACCGGTATGTGAAATAGCACCGTGGCATATGATTTTGCATTTTGCTCTAATCCAGGTTTTGTGGTCATCGCGCTGTAATGACAGGATGCTGCATACGGTTGTCAAGACTGCAGGCGGCTGGCGCGGCCGTCTAGCATGGACGCCGGACGCACGCCGAGGCCAAACGCAACACTCACAGCCGCCTCGGCCAAACCATCAGGTAACGGCCGCCCCGAAGTGTCTCACCGCCAACTCTACACAGCCTTCCCAGCTGCATCACGCAGCAGTTGCCAACAGCGCGCCCAGCCCCCAGCGTAACGTATGTCCCAATACCGTCCACGGCAACCCACCCCCCATGCACCGCACACAGGCTCAACTTCAAGGACCCCACACAGACAGAGCCCCGAAGACCACCGAGCACCCAACGCCCCACCCCCTGCCTCACCCTCCGCGCTGCCCGACGGCCGCAGCGCGCCGGCACGTGCAGCCACCACGTGCCGTACGACACGGCCGCTGAGCACGTACACGCTGCCCATGGCGCGCAGGGGTACGCGGCGCCCAGCAGCCGCGCGTTGGGCTCGTGCCAGCGGTGCGCGGGGTCGCCGTACGTGATGGCCCAGTCCATGCAGCCGATGTAGCTGCAGCCGGCAACGGGCAGTGAAAAGGCATCGCGTGCGAAGATAATGACTCCCGGTAATGTGTGCGCGGCATTGGAAAGGAGTGCAAAAGGGTTCAGTGGCGGTAACCCGCGGCGGCGTAGAGCTCCAACCGGGTGACGCGGCTGGCGCACTGGAGGGCGACTGTCGTACAGTGCGGAACGCGCCCGCACAGGAGCTTTGCCAACCCTGCCACTGGAGCTGGCTGGATGACATGACCACCAAGATCTGCCGATCCCGACATTCCGTTTACCCGTACCGCAGTACGGCTACATAGGCCATGCAGCAGCTTGCTGCCCGTCATGCGCGTCCCGAGCCTTGTTGTTCCACATCACAGCAATCCCCCCACCACCCCCTGCTGCTCACTCTGCGCCGATGGCTGCCCACTGGTCTGCCGCCATGAGCAGGCGGGGCGGCAGCAGAGCCACGTCGTCATCCACCTTGACCACCTAGCGGCAGGAGGAAGGTGGGAAGGGGAGGGTTGGGGAAGGCGGGTAAGGTGCTGGTGTGCCCCGGACCGCCGGCGAGATTTGGTGAGCAAATGGCACATCTGGGCACATGCATATCTGTCTAGTGAGGCGAGACCGTGGGAGACGGTGGGCATCTGTTGGGAGACCGCCGTGCTTCCCACGTGACGCACGGTGCGTGTCCGCCATGCCAGTTCATGGGGCTCAAGGTTGCTAACCTACCCATTCCGCGTTGGGATGCTCCCTAGCGACGGCCAGCAAGAAGGCCCGCGTCTTGTTCGTAAGGCAGGTGTAACAGTCTGCGCGCGTCGGGCAAAGCACGCACGCGCGCAGTTTGCGTTAGTCCTTGCACTGCGCCTCTCCGTAGCTCTTGGTAGCTGCAAGCACGGGTACAGCGCAACCCCACACCGACACATGCGCAGTGTTGCAGCCCTGCTGGTACGTGCGGCTGGGTCAGCGTACACTTGGCCTGCACCTCCGGTCAGGTGCTGTCCAGGCCCCAACAAGTACAATACGCCTCGGCTTGCGGAACTCGTTCCATGTGGATACCAGACTGCCCACCTGGCACGTCCAATACCATGAAGTCGGCGTGCCTGCCCTGCTCTTGTGCCAGCAGTCCCGCCTCCCGCGACCCAGCAGCCGGCCGCCCCACCACGAACTGAGCATCCAGCAGGCCCCTGTCGTACTGTACGGCGGAGGGTGCTGCATGAAATGCACCGTGAGCACCACTTGTCCCCGTGCCACTGCCGCCAGCGCCCGCCAGCTGCCCCATCCACGTGGCGCGCAGCACCTCCCGCCGCCCCGCGTAGTCGAACTTGCTGTAGCGGGGCACGTCAGTGCCTGCAGAACCAATGCTAGTCTGTGGACTCAGGAAAGGCACAGGCAGGAGAGCACGATCAATTGACGGGCACGGACAAGGGTTTGCCTTGTTGCATGAAAATGCTGCAGCGGGCTTCCTTCTCCAGCACTTAGTGTCACCTTTCAAGGCAAGGCGCGCAAGATTTGCTGGGGCCCAAGATGTTGCGCTGCCGGCAGCGCAATGGAAGCAAAGTGCAAGGGGCTCTGCGGGCTGCGTAGCTGCTGTGCTTGGGTGGAGGTCGCCGCCCAGAAAGACACCTGCGATCACCACGCACTGCGCGGCCCATGCACATGAACACCCACCCCTGTACACCGCTGGCACCACCATGCCTAGACCACGGCTCACCATGACACCGATGAACACCTTGACGGTTGACACCGACCCTGCTGGGGTGCCGCTGGGTGTGGCGGCTGCGGCCGCAGCAACGGCAGCGGCCTCTAGCGGCTTGCTAAGCCGTTGCTGCCTTGCCGGCAGGTGGCTGGGGATGACGTCCCTCAGTGCGCGCATGGCACTACGCCGCTGCAGGCGGGACTCCACGCGAGCCTTGTAGCGTGGTGAAAGCCACGTGCGCCAGGGCTCACCTAGTGACACGGTCTCGCCAGCTGGTATAGTGGTGCAACTGCTGGGCGTCAGCAGTGCCATGGCAGCAGCAAACAGCAACAGCCAGACAAGGATGGGTCTTCTGGAGGCTAACATGGAGATATACACACGTTTTATATGCTCATCAAAGGTATTTTGGGGCCCCTAGTTGCGCCTTACGCGGCGGCATTGCCTTGCGATGACATATAGGGGGCTCAGCCTTTTTGGCAGCAGCACCGGCCAGAAGCCGCGCTGCTCTTGCATCGCTTCAGGGTCACAAGCTGATGGAACTGTAAGTCGTCATGGCTAGTCCTGAATAGCAAGGAACACACAGTGTTGAAGGCGCGTGTGCCTCGGGGCCTGCAGGTCGCGTCGGATTGTAAATCAGAACAGCTTCCACAATTATTATTGGCAGTGTAACGGTACTACTTCATTTCGAATTTTTGGCTGGTTCTGCAGGCGCCGGCCTGGTCGTTACGCCGTAGACACGCTCGCGACGGTTCAGAGCGACGGTTGGGCTGCGATGCGTCACGTCCGGGTGCAGGTGTGCAGCGGAACAGGATGGCTCGTGCACTCAACAACAACAACGCCACAGCAAGTCGCTCAGCCTTCCCCACACCTGGCCGTGAAGTTGGTAGGGCACACAGTGTTGTCCAACGTTCCAGGATTTTGGCACGTCCAGGCATGTCACTCAAGGAGAAACGTTCCTTCGGTAGGCCCCTCATCAATGCCACGCGTCCTGTGCATCCAGAGGCACCGAGCGTAACTTGGACTGCTTTCTGTCTTAGAGTGTCAGTGTCATCCAATTTCACCACCACACTCCGCATGTACACAGCAGTATCAATCCTGACACCAGTACCATCCACGTGCACCCTCATACGGTATCCTTGCTTCCACATCGCCTGCTCGTCAGTACGGTCGCGTCCGTTTCACTGTGCCGCTGCCATCCACTCCCGAAACGATCCCGCCGGTTGCAGGGCAGATGCTGCAAATGCGCGCTTATGGCCTCCAACTTGCAGGGGCCAAGCGACAGGAGGCCCATGCCACAGCCTGTCCTGACCCCTGCAACCGCACTAGACCGCACCCTGGCGAATCTCACCACGTACCAAATTCATTATCACCTCAGATTCCACGGCAGGTGGAAAACACTGGCACACCGACGCTCTGCACGCCTAGCACTGCCCTGTATGCAGTTCACACATACCACTCCAACGCTGTGCCCCCGATCCACTCTCCACACCGGTGTCCGCCCAGAACTACTGCGCACGAGCAAGCGCGATCCACAGCCTCAAAGACGTGTTGTAATCACTGTACAAGAAGCGCCCACAGCACTGACACGCCATAGTGCACCCCTGCGGTACGCCTGTGCGCAGCTGCACGTGAACGCCTCCCCACCCAGCTGCTGGCAGCACCATTGGCGCATGCCCTCAGCTGTGACCGCTGGAACTCCACCAGCACCTACTCGGTGTCCCCATAACAAGCTTGAATGCCACCTAGTCACAGCGCCCATTAGCTGCTGTGCTACGGATGGCGCCGCCAACTGAAAGGGAATTCTGTACTGTAGGTCACGCGCCTTTTTCCTCCCCCCATACGGCGCTTCCCTCCACGGCCAACTGATGCCACGGCGCTGTGCACCTCCAGTCTCGCATTCGTGGTCGTAATTGTATGCTACCTTATGCCAGCTTCGCGGGCGGCGGCACCTCGCCTTCCGCCAGCTTTCCAATGCAGTACTCCTCAACCATAAGGAAAGTGGTCACAGGGTGCTGCGGCCCGTGGAAGCCCTCCGTGGCGTCGCCGCCCGCATTGCGCAGGATGACGTCCCCGCCGGGGTGCTCCACCACGTATTCCGTCACGTTGTAGCTGCGGGGTCGCGGACGGGCGGGAACGGGGCAACGTGCAGGGGTGAGGACGGGTGGAGGCAGTTCGGACTTGCGCAGCGTGTGCACATAGAAAATATGTGCACGTCAGAAAACGGCGGGATTGTTTCGTGGAAAACGTATAAATGCAGGGTCTTCGGCGGTGTGACCTCGTGCTTGGGTGGAGCCACTCGACGATTACCCGCCATCAGGGCGCCATTGCACAGACACCCACAGCGAACACTTACACACGGTACTCCTGAGTCTCTTTATGCTTAATGATGATCCAAGCGTCATCGGGCTTGTCGTGCTTTGCCACCTCCTCAACAGTGTAGACGCCGAACTCCTTCGGCTTCTTTCTGCTTGCCTCAAGCTGCTCTAGTTGTCGCCCATACTCGCGCGTTTGGCGGAAAATAAGAAGAGCGACGAGTGCAACAGCCACAACGCCGATAACGGCAAGCTGGATAATATCCATAGTGCTGCTATATGGTTGGACCCAGCCTTCACGTTACTCCTACGGACGGCGAATCCGCATTGACGATGCTTTCCTGCCTGGCGATACGGCACTGTGTGCGCTTTCGCTTGTTGCGCAGGGCTCCAGAACGGTTGCCGAAACCACAACTGCCAAAGTTTCCACTGGAGCAGCCCCTAAAACAAAACTAGCACGCGGTGCCGCTTCCAATACGGGCTCACCATATTTTCTTCAGCTGCTTATAAACCCCGCATATGTTTTTGCTGTGGTCAAGGCAACTGCTGCGAAACTAGCGACAGAGAGCAACAGTCTCTCACTTTGCTGCTGACCACAATTGCGAACCATGTCTGGAAGTGATGACAGCGTCACGCAGCCTGCGAGGTGGCCTATAGGCCCGCCAGCTCCCCGCGCAACCGCATGGCTGGCCCGCGCTACGTGGCTCACCATCCTCATCCTCGTTGGCCACTGGGTGCAAGCCCTCCTCGGCGGTGTCGGCACCTCTCCAGTTGATAAAGGCAACGGCGAAAATGACACGAAGCACCTGTTCAACTGGCACCCGGTGCTCATGGTTCTGGGCTTCGTGGTGTTCATGGCTGAGGCGCTGCTGGCCTACCAGGCGCCCCCCGTGCCCTCCCTGACCAGGTACAGGTGGGCGGGGCTTTGCATTTTCCCAGCACATCTCAAGCCGCTGCTTCCATGCATCTATTTCTTTCGGATCTGGGTCCTGCTCACTGTGCTGGTACCTACCGCGCCCCTGCAACCATACCTGCAACCATACCTGCAATCCAGGCGCGCTACCCCACCTGGCCTGGCGCAAACAGACCGCCACACCTGCACCCCACGAACCTTTCACCACCTGCCCCCATTTACCCTTGCCGCCGACCCAGGGAGTCCCGCAAGCGGCTGCACTGGGTCTGCCACTCCACTGCGCTGCTGTGCCTGCTGCTGGGCTTCCTGGCGGTGTACCGCTCGCACACGCTCAAGCGGCCGGTGCCCATGGCGGACTTCTACTCCCCACACTCCTACCTGGGACTCACAGCCCTGGGGCTGGTGGCCGCACAGGTGAATGCATAAGCTGCCTGAGGACGCTGGTGTACAGTAACGTTGGCCGTAGGCATGTGGCCGCAGGATGCCCCCACCTACCCTACGAGGCATTATGCGTTCGTGTGGGCCCTAGGAAGCCTGGAATTGCCAGTCGTGGGAGTTCTAAAGCGCTGTGCGGCTGTCTGACGTGGAAGCCCTGCTCTGGCACCGTAGCAGCCCCGCTGTGCAATGCCATACGCTGTACGGCCATCCACCGCCTTGCCACATGCCCATCCCATAGGTCCCCTGCAACTCGCGCTGCGCGCCTTCACCTGCCTGTGGCCCCGACGTCGCAACCCACTATGCCGTAGCGAATATGTGTGTATCCCACGCTCTCTGATCGTAACTCCCAACCATGCGGGGTATACCTTTTGCAAGTCAGCAACAGCATCTCGGTCAACCCCTGACACCCTGGTCCCGTGCGTTCCACTCACGCGATGCCCCTGCAGAGCTTACTGGACGCCTGTGTCTACATGTAGCCCAGCCCATAAAACGTAAATCATAGCCGGTACATCCCCGCATCTATTGCCCCTTCCTCCACCCACGCCCTTCAACGTGGTGCCCCAACAGATATCGCGGAGCACATACACCCACCTGCGGCCCGATGTATCATGCCGTCACCGGCAGTTAGTACCCAGTGTAGACCCTTACGTACATCCTTCCAAACACCCCCGACCCTGCCGAGTACGCCATTCGCGCTCACCTATTGGCGTCACGCCCGGGCCCTGACGCCTGGCCCTCCTGCGGCCCCCGCAGTACGCTCTGGGCGCCTACGCCTACCTGTGGCCCCGCCTGGGCCTGCCGCAGCGCCTGGCGCTGGGCCCGCTGCACCGCCTGGGCGGCGCCGCGGCGTGGCTGGCTGGGCTGGGCGCCGTGGCCAGCGGGCTGCAGGAGAAGGCCACCTTCCTGCAGGCCTTCGAGGGCGTCAAGGGTGGGTCGGCAGGGCGCGTGGGGTGGGAGCAGGCTCCAACAGCCTCCCTATGGCATGGGCCTGCAGCTCGAGTCCAGTTGGCTTTCTTGTGAAAGCAATTACGCGCGGGTACCGTGCGGCTTCACTACCTGGGAGACGTGGCCGAGGCCGAGGCCCGCCAGCGATGCCTATGTTTGTCAGTCAAGGTCAGATTAGATCCTCGAACCCCTGGGTCAGCCAGGCTTGATTGGATGGGAGGTGTGTGGCTGGCACCCTCTCTAGCTCACACCTGCTGGGCCTCTTGGAAACGGTGGCCCATGTCGTGGCCCTGCCCGCCTGCAGTGCACTGGCTTCCATAACTCCCACGACCCCACGAAGCTGACATGTGCAGTCCTTGGCCCCTCCCTTCCCTGCTGCAGGCGACGCGCTGTACTCTGCGGTCATCCGCATCCCCGCCTTCGTGATGCCGCTGCTGGTGGTGCTGGCGGTGCTGGTGCTGTACCACCAGGTGCCGCCTGCGCGTGAATTAGCGGCCGGGGCAGCAGGTGCAGGTGCAGCAGGTGGTGCGGCGGAGGGCAACGTGGGCGGGGACCCTAGCGAACGGCAGTCGCTGCTGGGGAGGGGCGGGGAGGATGTGGAGGCGGACGAGTTCGGTAGGAGGAGGGCGTGAGGGTGTGACACAGGCGCGTTGCTGAGGAGGGAGCATGAGACTGTGGACCAAGTGCCCTGTGCGGCAGTATACATGGGGCGGTTTGGGCATGGGCTAGGGGCTTAAGTAGTCCGATGCACCGGTGACCTGTGATCAAGGAGCAATGCATATTGCCCAGTTGACCTTGTGAGAGACAGGTGCGCAACCGTGAGCCTATGGTCTTGTAATAGGGGTAGAGGCGCGGAAGGGGGCGCCAGGTAGCTGAGGGCGACACGTCTAGGAACCTGTGCGAGACGATGGCCATGATCATTTGCATCACTAAGGAACAAAGATGCATGCAAGGAACTGGTAAGGAAGGCACATGCTGCAGGAGCGTGGACCAGCAGGGGCTGCGCCGGATTGTGCACGGGAGTTCCTGAACGACACGTGCTAGGGCAGTTTGGCACTGTTGCGCACCGGGCCTAGGGAACACCCTGGAACCCCTGGCAATGCGAGGCACTCTTGTGTGTCCGCCATGCTCATTGACCTCAGTAGCATCTCTTTGCTGTGAGCGTGAAGGTGGCGGGGCCGAGCTGAGGTTGGCTAACACTCATGCCCCATGTCCAAAGAGGTGCATACGGTGAGGCTACCGTCGCTGGTGTGGTGTGGACAGACCGGCTTGTGGGGTTCTGTTTGTGCTGCTTGGTTGGGGCTTAGAAGTCCCGTGCATTGAAAGTGTACCTGTATGCGTGTTTGCCCCAGGGTTGCCCTGCGCGAGCCCTGGCGAGAGCGTGCTCTGAGCCCCACCCCTGAATGCTGCAGGGATTCAGGTGGGATTTTGCAGCGCTCCCGCCGACCTGCATAGCGGCTGTTGCAGTTGCCGTTGGCATTGCGTACGGATTCCCAGGGGCTCACCTGCGCCTTGTGGGGCGCACGTGCTAGCTGTGTAGTCTCTTGGGGCTGTTCTCACGTTGCAGACGATCTCCAATGGCAAAGTTGGCCGCAGCATCGGCGATGCCGAAAGCCTGCAGAACGTCGCTGTTGGCTCATCACTTGGTTTGATTGGATCAAAGTCATCAAACTCGGGCTGGGAAGGGCATAGCGTGAGCAAAGTGCCCTCGTCGCTCAGGTCGGCGAAGGGGGCGAGGTCCGGACCCTGACTCGACGTGACCGTTGCACTTGCCTCGATCGTACAAAACCCGACCGCTCTGGTCGTCTTTAAGCTTGTTCAACACATTAAGCGCATCACTGCAATGTGCGACGACCGGGCCACGACATTAGTAAGATGGACTCCGCAGGAGTTGGCGCCATGTGGCTGATAGCAACAGTCTCCGTCTTGTCGTTCCTCTTCCCATGTCTTCATTGTGCACAGATGCATGGGCTGGAGTATAACCCAAGTGACTTTGTCGTCGCACAGTATAGCTGTGTACATCGTCTGCCCCTAACCAGGGTGGGAAGGCTGTGGCGCGACAAGGGTATACGCCAATTCGTAGCGCTGAATGACAGCAAGCTGGTAGAGCACCTTAATCGTGACCCAGAGTCCCAGGCCTTCAATGAATCGTATGGCTACTGGGAAGACGATGACCGCGAGAAAGGCACGTGGCGAGGGCTCAACACAGGTGAGCTTGTCGCTTCACGCAGGTGCGACCTACGCCGGATGAGGTGCCTGATCTTATGCGTTATCGACATGCTATCGCCTGAGACTGCTCATGCTTTGGCGACTTGGCGTTGCCGCCCATCCTCCGTACCATTTCCTTGAGTTCACCACCACGCAGGGGACACACGGGGCGGGATGACGCCGTTCATGGCCCACAAGCAGTTTGGGGACACCTACAAGTGGATGCTGTACGGCGACGACGATACACTATTCTTCATGACAGGTGGGCTCATCATAGTGTGTGCATTTCTGATTTGGTCCCCTTTCAGAGCCCAGCCCCAGGTGCATGTACACCGCATGCCACGCCCGTCAAGCCATGCCAACAGCAAGCAGCGGATGCCCAACGGAATGCCCCCCTACCTGCCAAGTAGGGGCATCGATCGGTCCAGCTGTAGCGCTACGGTGTACAGCAAGATATAGCGGAGCCCCACGTAAATAGATAGCAGGATAGCTTGCAGGCACAATCAAGGGAGGGGCGGTTGGCGGGCTGCTGGCGTGCGTGGGCACGTGACCAGTAAACCATTCCTTGTACGCTCTTGTGGCGAGCCTTCTGAAACCCGGGGCCAGGGCATTGACTAACAGAGTTTTGAGATGAGGGGTGGTCGTGCGCAGCAATCAGTCAAGTCCCAGCGTCGGAAGCTGCTGTTTTGTCACCCAAACCACGCCGTTTCAGGGATGCACAGCAGTACGGCAGGTCCCCGGCCTTGCGCGCGTGAGCAGGGACGTGCCCTGTCTGGGGTCCTTTGGGGACGAGTTGTCTACACGACCACGGTCGCAGCCAGCGGTTCCATGACACTCACCATCATACCAGACAGACAAGGGCATTGCCGTTTCAATCGAGTGTACAGCGTCACTTACACGCCCAGTTGGACGCGTCCAGAGAGCCAAGGATACGCAAGGGGGCCATCAGCAGGTACAGTGCATGCATGCGCGGTGCGTACCACTGCAGCCTTTTAACGCGGCCTCTCCTGCTGCTACCCTCCTGATGCTACCCCAACTCAGGTGTGCTGCGGCTGTTGTCCTCCTTGGACCCCAACGTGCCGCTGGCGATCACCGACAACCTGTGGTACGACTCCGTACACCCCGGCCCGGGTGCGCCGCGCTGCCTCCCCTGCTCCTTCAACACCTCCACCATACGCTCGGTGGGTACCGTAGTGGCACAAATATAATTTACAAAAATAAATGCTCAGGGGGCCTTGTCAACAGAAAAAATTAATTGTCTGCGGGTCTGTAAAAATGTGCAATTAATTGTCGGCCCCCGAGGTGGCGCTAGGAAAGGCCCAGAAAGCTCGCCTAGGCCCTCTGCCGGTGTTGCGCATGCTTGCCAAGGCCTCATATGATCTGTTCCTGCTGGTCCTGCGTGCCTTGGCCCTTCTCAGGGGCCCTACGGGCGCTGTTTTGTGGGCCTACACGTGCCTGTCAAAACGGCAAATTAATAGCTGGGGCCCTTGTCAAAAACGCAAATTAATTACCTCTCGCCGGGCATGTAAATTAAATTTGTGCCACTACGGTATTGCTGCACTACGGTCTACTGGGTTACCGGTATCCATGTTGCGCATGTAACGGGGAAAGTGCATAGCGTGCAAATGTCGCTGTACCCGCTCAGTGCTGGTATGCGTAGCCCCAGCGATGCACTTAACACTGCACTTGGGGTTCGCAATTGATGTTATGGGGCCTAGGTGGTGCCTCCACGGCGAACTTCATGAGGGCTTGCCCAGTCTGTCCGGGTGCTTTGTGGTACTGCTTGTGGGGTTACACTTCACCCCATCACCACACATAATATGCCTGCAGAAGTGCTTTGCAGCGGCAGAAATGGGTCTAAAATTTGTAGCTCTGGGGACCTCCGTCCACTCCTCTCTGCGTGCAGAATGCTAGCTTCATCCCCCGGCCTGGATGCCCCTTCTGCACCCGCGCCCTGGCCTGCGGCACCTACTCCCCCGCATACCGCTGCCGCGACAAGGACATGGAACGCATGAGGACTGAGTACGGCCCGAAGCTCACAGACGCCGTACACGATTACGTAACAGCGCATGTGGGCTCGTCAGCTCATGGGGGTAGCCGTGGCGCGGACAGCGGCGGCCGGCAGCAGCGGCGGCAGGAACATGCGGAAGGCTGGGCCCAAGCCATGCGCCGTACAAGCCATGAGTACGACCAATGGATGCGCAAGCACCTCAGCATACATGAGCAGTCCCAGCGGAGATTTAAAGGCCATTACAGCGCGGACTGGGAGATGCGAGACGGTCCAGAGGCATGGGCACATCGGCACCAGCAGTTTGTGAACAACACGGGCCTGCTGGCCCACGTGCTCGGACCACGCAACAGCAGCGCGGCAGAGCAGTGGGACGAGTTACAGCTGTCGCATAAGTTCTGTGCTGTGCACGATAAAAAGTGAGTCGGAGCTCCAGGGCACCGGGCGGGCTGGGTCTTTGGGGGCCAGGGGGCGAGCCAGCGACCCGGCGGGGGTGCGAGGGTCCGGGGCCTGGGATGCTCGGGCGGGGGATGCTTGGGCTTTGGTGCTTGGGTGCCGATGTTAATGCAGTACATGCGGCAAGCTGTGGGCACAGGATCTGCCTCGTGGTGAATTTCCGACCATAACCCTTGGAAAGCGCCTGAGGCAGCACCTGTATGTGGGCTGCGGCGCTGCTGTGGGCAACGCGCTGGCAGGGCCCGCCCGCATCTGTGCCGGGCGGGGGCTCGGCCACAAGGGAAGGTGCTCGCCGAAGAGTGCTTGCGCACTAGTGTTAGTGCTCCATCTGCTTCTTAGCAACCGCGATGTTCCATCGCACTGCTGTGGGTATGATGTTGGTCCGTCCACATCCGTCCACTCGCCCGCCCGCAGGCTGCACACGCACCCCGTTCGCAGCTGCTACCAGGCCACGGGCCATGGCGGCGTAGGCATCATCCTGTCCGTGGGCCTGATGCGGGCCATCGACCCTGACGAAGCAATCGCCCACATACTGAAGCAGAAGCCCAAGGGCTGCGGTGGCTCGGACTGCCTCTTTACCCAGTGAGAAGGGGCGGGCGGACTTGCGTGCGGTGCACGTGTACCAGGGCAGGTGGACTGCACTGCGTTCGGCATAGATGCACTCCTATCCCTTATGCGTCCGTGGAAGCCTTCGGGCAGGTGTACGTTCCTGCTGCTTCGCACAAATGCGGTTTGCAAAGGAGCCTACCGGTGCTTGCACGAAATCGCTGTGTATGGCGCACCTTGCTTGGCTTCTGTGTCTTGCTTGCCCAACGCCTTGTTGACCTTGCAAACTAGCTGCTGACCGCTCAAGCAGTAACGCATCCGGTCATCCGCTCCTTTCGCTACTTGCACATCGCTGGTGGGCTTATTTCCCCCGCCCACTCCGCGCCAAACCCAGGGTGCTCTGGAAACGTATGGGCATTGGATTCACTGATCCGGGGGCGGCACTGCAGTTTGCCGATGCCAAGTACAACCGCTACACACAGTTCGTGGAATCAAAGCACCAGATGGCTCATTGTAAGTGGAGCGCTTTGCCGACACGCTACGTTCCCACGCGTTAGGAAGTACCGATTATCAGGGGGGCCGGTGACATGCACGCAGCTGGAGCGGACCGGAGCCTGGACGGTGTGACGCTGCGATTGCGCCCACGGCATCACGCCGTCAGGGTCAGCAACGCATGCATGTGTAGCGTCACTGGCTACGTACCACATACGCTCCACACCCTTGGGTTTGCACGGCCTACAAGGCATACCGGGACAGCCCTGTCGAGCGTCCCGTGCGTGATCCTTGCGCCGTGCGCCGTCCATGCGCAGTGACCAAGCTGGCCGACCCCGCCACCCCGGCGCTTGAGCCCAGCGGCTACTGCGACGACGAGTGCTTGTGGCTTAACGAGTATGTGCTGTCTGCACACGTGCGGGCACGCAAGACCAAGAACGGGCGGCAGGTGAGGGGTGTAGGCCAAGAGCAAGGAGCGTTGAAGGCATTGCACAGTGGACGTGGGCGAGGGTTGGGGCGAGAGAGGAACCGCGAAGTACCCTGAGTGGGTGGCAAGGGGGTGGGGGCGGGCGTGGGGCTGGGTAACTGCAGATCGGGGGTGGGCGGGGAGGTGAGGGCCCATGGGCGGCAGCTCCTGGCGAAGCAGCAGGGATGCAACGTGCAGGGCCCAGCTGTAGCTTGCGGCTGACGGACGACCCCGACCTGCCGCCTAGCCCTCGTCCACCTCCCCGCCGCGCCGTAACCCCTGACATGTGTGGCAAGAACCAGCAAGCATCATGTTGCCCCACCACCAACTGGAACTAAGCACAGAAGGCCAAATGTCGTGGCCTCACCGTAGGACCATACCTGGCAAATCCGGCACGCCAGGTAAGCGTGCGTAGGTCAGCTGGGTGCAGGCTTGGCTTGCTGAGGCACGGTCACTGCCCCGCGTGCTGTACACCATCCACCCACAGGTCAGCGAGGTACAGGAGAGGATGGAGGGGCTGCTGCGGGCACACGCCGCGGCGTACGACAGGATACTCGAGGCGCGGCAGGACCCGGCGGTGGCGGCCGGGAATCAAACAGCGCAGTCGTACATTGTGCAGAAGTACGGCAAGGCCAAGGCCCAAAATAACGGCCGCTGATCAGCACGCAGTTGCATGTGCAGATGGTGATGTAGCCCCCTGGCCAGTACGCAGTCCCAATCCTGGTCTTGACCCCAGCTATTCCAGCTTGGCAAGGTGGCGACGCCATGGTGGGACACTGCTGCTGGTGCAACGTGTGGCTTTGCTATAGGACGGACGTACCCGCTACACGGTGGGGTGTGGGGTGCGGGGCGGCGTGGCGTGCGGCGGGCCTGCGGCAGTACGTTGGCTGGTGCGACGGGTATGATCACGCTGTGTGGCAAGGCCATCCCCAGGGGGCAGGCGGCGTGGCGCCATGAGGGCGGGTGGAGGAAGCAAGTTATGGAATGATATGGATTGAAGTGGTGCTGTGGTACATTAGAGCTTCAGAGATACTGCGAGTATGCGTGCGATGAGAAGGTGGGCCCTGATAGCACGCGGCGAGCCCCCAGGCCCCTGGAAGGTGCACGCCGCGTACGACAGCGCTGCGACCAGCGGGAGGTGGGGACCGTCAGGGCAGGTCAGGGGCAACGATTATGGTACAGCCGGCACACGGTCGACGCTGGTTGTGATTGGTGACTGGCTCCTGTCCTCGTGGCTTGCTAGCGGTCGGCACAGCTTCGGGCGCTGGTCATGGGGAACGATGTGGCGCAGGGTGGCGCAAGTTTGATTAGGGTGCGCTGGTATGGCGAAGTACCCCTCCCAGGGGTGGGGTATTTCTAGACTCGTCCACTGTCCGGATGTCGCTAGCTACTGGGTTCAGGGCTTGCGGCTTGGGTGGTGCCGTGGCAATGCCGTGAGACACAGTATATCGGTGATGACATTACCGTAGAGAGCAGATCACGTAAACTCACGCCATGCCGTCAGATCCTTCTGGGTTAGGTGCTGGAGGGGGCTTTGTGAATTGGAGATCTCCCACCAACCGCCACCCGTACGGCGCGGCGTGGCACAGGCAGCTGGCATCAGGTGACGAGTTTCAGATCAGGGAAGCTCCCCTGTCTCAGCTGGGAATCCTCACACAATACGTTTGCTGGGTTACGGCGTGCGTATTAAACAGATACGGCATTGTATTAAGCAGGATACGGATTTTACAGGAGACAGTTGGTGGGGACGCCGGGTGGGCCGCTTGTGCCGGCTGCAGGACTGGCATGCACCATGCTTGACACCAGGCTTGGCACCAATCTGCCTGGCACCAAGCTAGACCTGTCGGTGCAGTGGGTAGAAGTGAATAGTGGCAACCTCAATGACACCCCCATATGCACACCATGGTAGGCCTGATGCCCTCTGGTGTCGCGTGCCAGGCAGGTGCCCTTCCGTCGTTCCCTCCCGGTAGTCGCATGGCATTGTTGACAGGGATCGTGACAGTGGCTCGGCCGCATCCTGACCTACCATTATACAAGACGTAACGATGTGTTGAAGTCCTTCCAGGCTCCAGTAAAGAGAGCATGTGACAGTCAGGGCTTGCGAGCAGTAGGCAGCGAACCGCGCTTGCCGTTGCAAGCAAGGACATGCAAATAACAACTGCGATGTTATGCAGTCATCCATTACAAGCTCGTGTTCGGCTGGCTCACGGCCTGCCGCGCGCTGCTGCTTCCTGGGCGTAGCCGGCTCCGCCCCTTTTGCGACCCGGGCTCCTCCACACTAGCCCCACACCCGCCTGTCACCGCCTCGGCGCCACAACAGCACCATGGGCCTCACCCCTCGACTCGACTGGCAGCCCCTCAGTGCCCCGCACGGTCTCGAGGGCTCCCCTGATGGTGGGGGGAGCTGTCCGCTCGGGTGCTGAACCGGGTCCCCCGTCAGGCCCCAGCCATGGAGGCGGGCGAGGGCGGGGTGGGGGCAGCGGCCACAAGGATCTACGTGAGCAGGGTGGTGGTCCAGGACGGCGGGACTAGGAGCAGGAGCGGGGTGGCGGCAGCAGGACTGGGCGGCCAGGCACAACCCCAACCCAACATGGGCAGCAGGCCGACCGCCGTGTCCCATCCCGGGCTAGTGGGCACGGAGCCGTACAGCACAATGATTCCTACACCTACTGTAAAAGGCTCCTCAGCCAATGCTAATGGTGGCTTCGTGCGGCTGTCGGACCTGCAGCACCTGGGGCAGCTGCAGGAGGTGGTGGAGCGGCAGGCGGGGCAGTGGGCGGCGAATCAGGACCATGGAACGCTGGCCGCAGCCTTTAATAACACTTGCAGTGTAGGTGTAGTTCTAGAACGACTCTTAGGTGGGATGCCTATTTGGGGACTTGGGAACGCAGCCCGCACGTGTGTCCTCTGGGACACCCGGTTGGGCTCCTTACAAGGTCTCTGACAATGTATCGGCATGTATCGTACCAAACGGGAGCAAAGCATGCCCCGAAGACCTGCATGCATCCCGCACAGCTGTCTGCCATAGGACTGAGGGCAGCGCCTCAACAGACACTGCCGTGTTTCCTCCAGTGAGTATTGTAACTTGTTCCGCCATTGGTTGCGTAGAGCACATCTGTTCATCCCATGTACCCAACCCACAGCTGCTCCACCTCGCCCACCGGCATTGTTGCAAAACCCATCCACCCCATTGCGTGCTACCGGGGTACGGCTGGGCTGGCGAGGCCGACGAGCTGCCCTTGGCGGAGGCGCTGCTGCGGCGGTTGGGACAGGACGGGTGTGCGCTACTGCGGCAGGCGTTGCCCCAGGGGCACGCCAACCTGTGGTGGTCGGTGTCGGAGGCACCCAACGCCGCCGGGCTGGTCGAAGAGCAGGAGCAGCTGCTGGCAGCTTCCGCGAAGTGCCTGGTGGGCATGAGCGCCAAGGACATGGGCCCACAGGCGTGTGCCAACGTGCTGCTGGCGTGCGCCCGACTGAAGCAGAGCCCCACACACGGGCCGCTGGTGCACCACCTGACCCGCTGCCTGGCGGAGCTGCCCAAAGCCAAGCCACAAGAACTGTGCAACGCGCTGTACGCCCTGGGGGAGCTGCATGAGGACTGCGGGCACGTGCCGCACCAGGAGGACCTGCGTCAGCTGGTGGGCGTTGTCGTACAGCGGCTGAGTGGCGGGCCGACGGGAAAAGATGCATCCAGAGGGTTCAGCGTGCATGGGATATCCAACTGCTGGGATATCCAACTGCTGGGCTGTGCAAAGTTGGGGGTGGAGGACAGGGAGGCGGTGCAGCTGCTGGCAGCTGCTGCGGGGACGGCGGCGGGGCGCATGAACAGCCAGGAGCTCGCCAACAGCGTGTGGGCGCTGGGCAAGCTGCTGGGGGCTGCTGATGTTGACGATACGGCTTCACCCTCACGTGCGGCTGCTTGCGACGGGAGAGCAGCCCTTGCCGTGACGCAGCTTCTTGGAGAGGTCCAGCGGCGGCTGGGGCCGTCCGAGCCGGGCGGACCCAGAGCCACACCAACGGTTGGCAACACAGAGCGTTGCTTGAAGGGCCAGGAGCTGTCCAACATGCTGTACGGCATGGCCATGATGCAGCCGTACATGGACTCCGTACCGCCAGCATTGGCAGGGAGGGGCGGCAGGCCTGGCTTACCTGACAAGCCGACCCCCGTTGCAGCTGCAGCGCATGCGTTAGCGGAGGAATGTGCGGGGCGGTCCTTCTGGGGTTTCAAGCCCCAGGAGCTGTCCAACGCCATTGGCCAAGATGGGCCATGCGGACCAGGGCTGGTTCGCAGCTGCCGTGGCGGCGGCCCAGTTGCCGGCATACGTTTTCGGCGCCCTCCCCGTGCATTGGGTCGAGCTGTGGTACGCATTGGCGCTCGTACGGCACCGTCCTGCCCCTTCGCTGATGAAATGTACTGCCGGGGCGCTAGAGGGGCAGGTGCGGCGGGCGGAACCGAAGATGTGTGCATCATTGCTGTGGTCGTTTGCGGTGCTGGGGGTGTGGGAGGACCGGCTGGCGGGGGTGCTGCTGGGGCGGCTGGCGAAGCTGGTGGAGCGGCAGCAGCAGCAGCAGGGGCAGGGGCAGAGCGCCCAGGCAGCAAGGGGCGGGGTTGGGGGCGCCGGGGCGAGAGGACCGGCGCCCTCAGCGGTCGTGGAGCAGGACCTTGCCAACGCACTTTGGGCTGTGGCGGTGGCGGGGCCGGGGGCCCTGGCGGCGCATGCACGGGATGTGGGGGTGCTGCTGAGGGAGGCGGCACGGCAGTGGGAGCAGGGCGGGGGATGGGGGCCAGATGAGTCAGTTAACACCGAGGCTCTGCATCAGCTGTGGCATTTGCAGCTGGGAGCTGGAGGCGATGAAGGGTGGGGGGGGCGGGGGGCCAGCAGCCCTGTCATCCATCCTCTCTGGGTGTGTTGTTGCTGGTGGTGCAACAGCAGCACCTGGGGGAACTTCAATGCGTGCCGTGCTGGAGCGTGCTGCCACGAAGCGTGGGGAGGTACTGGGCGGGCCATCTGCCTCGGCCTCCCAGCTGCAGCGAGACGTGATGGCGGCCCTGCGGCGGCTGCAGAAGCGGCAGCAGGAGCAGCAGCAGACCCAGGGGGCCCCATTGCCCGCGCCGGAGCCTCAGCCTGCGGAGAGTAACAACAGTGCAGCGGCCCCCGTATTATTGGTGTGCAGCACGAAGCACCTGACGACACGGACCCACGCACTTCCTGTGCAACACGTCTTTCAAGTGTACCAAGTCCGGGTCCACGGTGCTGCGTGACCGGCAGCTGGGGCGTGTGTTTGGGCAGGACAATGTGGTGAGCGTGCCGTACTTGGAGTGGGACGCGTTGCGGGGGAACAAGGCGGCGCAGGAGCAGTACGTGGGGGCTGCTGGTGGGGAGTGAGGGGGCTGCTGGGTCGAGCCGGGATACCGCTACAGCTCAGTCGGCGCAACGTGGCGTTGTGAGGGCGGCGCCCGAGGAAGAAGCACCAGCAGGTGCGTCAGGGACGGCGGAGGGTGATGCACCGAAGCGCCGGCGGAGGCGGCGGCAGCAGGTGGAAGAGCAGGTGGGGGGGCAGCAGCGGATGCAGCTGGACCGGGAGCCCCACTCCGATACTGCCCGTGCACCTGCCGGCGGTACTGCCGGTGGGGCGGTGGTGGACGGGCACTCGGGAGGCCCCACCGTGGTGCAACGGAAGGGCCGGGTGCGGCAGCAGCGCTCTGAGGAGGAGGCGGCAGGCACCGCAGCCTGCCGGACTGGGCAAGGCAGCCCGCCTGCACAGGTGCGAGCGTGGGCGGTGGGGTACAGCTGTTCCCAGTGGGCTGTCCATGTACTTGTTGACCTGCGTGCGTGGTTCCGGCCAAAGTCGCTGGTGCAGCGTGGTCCCGGCCAAAGTCGCTGGCCGTGCGACGCACCGGTTGGTGATGCCACCTTCCCTGGTCCCCAAAGACATTGTACTGTGCACCTGTGACATGCCAAGGCTCTAATACCTAAACCCGCGGGGAACGTGCACCGACACGACAATGCTATCCACCTTGCGCCGAGAACACACAACCGAGCCCCACATCGAAGCTTGAGGCGCCGTCTCCTGGCCCCCCTGCCCCCAGGCGCCCCAAGATGACCCCGCCCCAAGGGTGCTAGTGCCACGGCGGCGGAGGCGGAAGGTCCAGGACCTGGCCCAGGCCCCCTGACACGTGCTGGGCCAAGACGGGCAGTGTGCTAGCCCTCCTGCAATGGCTCACCGACGGTGGGCACGTTGTGGCGTGGTTGGGGTGCCACAGAAGCCTAGGGCTATTTCTTGTTCGTAGTTGTACACGAAGCTGGGTATCTTGCCGCCAGTGGTGGGCACAGCGCGGCCTGGCTGGGCCAGGTTGCTGTGTGATGCCGTTGTTGCTGGTGCTGCCTGTGCTGGGGCTGTGCTTGGGCGCCAGGTGCCTCCGGCGTGTGGGTCAGCGGCAGGGAAAGCGGAGTAGCGACATTTGCAGGCCCGGGTGAGGCGGTGGCAGCCAGGGACCGGGAGCGGAGGGGGCGGTGGTCCACAGCAAGTGCGCGTCAGTCACAGATGCGAAGGGCAGCAGGTGTTGTAAGGCGGTAGGTGTTGCTGAGGGGCAGCGAAAGGGGAGGTAGGCTTTTACATTTACCGTATACAGGAGTGCATGCCCAGCCGGCTTAGGGTTTGCGTAAGCATGGTACTTCAGCGCGGCGGCCCGTGGCTAGGGGTAAGGGTCGTATTGGGCATGGGCAAAGCAACGGATGCATAGCAGCAGATGGGCGAAGAGACGTGAATCGCAAGGCTACCGTACTGCTTGAGCTTGTTGCCAGCTGTGTTTGTTAGCTCGGGGGCAGCTGCATGCCAGGCCGTGCGTGGCAGGGTGTGCAGCATGGCCTACAGCCACGGTCTGGAGGTGCGTGCGGTGGGGCGGTGCTGAGAGTGGCCATGCTGGTGTGGGTCCACGGGCTGGGCCCGGATTTTATCTCCAAGGTACATGCTGGCTGCTCTGGACAAATGCGCCGCAAAGGGTCCAACATGTGTGCGTGGTACGTATCACGAAGTGGCGAGCGCACAGCGCTGTTTCTGTCCTGTGCTGACGGCTGCAGCAGTGCCAACTCATGTCTCCAAGCGGATTGACAGCCTGACAGGGGTTTGAGCATTCTTTGCTGCAGCGGCATGCGTGACGATCATGTCAGGCGCGGCTTTCCGGGCGTTGTTGGTGTCCACGGGGAACGCCGTGCAACTAACAGGGGAGCTCCCCTGCCCTGGAAAGCCCGAAACCAGCAATCCAGCATGGGACCTTGCACGGGACCACCCACAGCACCGCGTGCCGCACACCCAGCTCTCTTGGGTCCCGATCTGAACCGATAAACGTGCTCATACCCGCTTTAATGCACACCAAGCTGCCGATGTGTCTATTGCGACTGTGACATGTGGCAGTCCTTAAGGTCGCATGGCAGGGGAGGGGCAACGACGTTATATGCTGCCAAAAGAACCTGGTCGCATGCCCCCACCAAGAACTCTGACACCCCGACCTCCCTTCGCCCTGGACGCCTCGTACCATGGCCTCTCTTACGCAGTGACACGCGCAGTTTCCTGCACCAGTATGTATGGTTTTACAGTTTTGGTCCCCTTCCAGAGCCCAGCCCCATCCCGCTCGAAACACAGAGCTGGTCCCGGGCATTGGGAACACGGGGTTTCCCACCCCTCTCTGTACGGAAAGGAGCGACAAGCTCCATAAAGTCCAGGCCACGACGTGCGGGCCTCAAGTTCACCCTACCACAGCCTGGTCCCGCCCCCTCAAAGCTTCTCCACAAGACGCACCCACAGAGCACACACAGCACCCCTGTCGCGGCTCCCAACCACCCTTCTGCCCAGGAGGGACCGGATACGAGGCAGCTGTACGGAGGAAGTAGCCAGTATCGGCTCCCCGATTGGCGGTTGCTGCTTTCGCTCCTCCCCCATCGAAACCCCAAGGGCCTCCCACGAACACAGGCCACACGTGCCCTATAACCGCCACAGAAGCACCCCTCCACACCAGGCAGGCAAACAAGACAGGGTAGGCGCAGTACATGCACGCAGTGTAATATACCACATGACCTTAACAGGATGTTCTTACCCTACATACACCTCTGCTATGCCACTGTCCTGACGAGTGGCGACCTGGGTCAGTTATCGCGTATGCGGTATGCCCGATTTGCAACTGCAGATGCATGTATCTTGGGCTGGTTACAACAGCAGTACACATCTCCATACTGACAGCGCAGCCACAAGCAGGACAGCCCACAGAACCAGCCCACCATCCCAGCACCAGCCCACAGCGTCAACCCACAGCACGAGCAAGCCGACGTGCGTACATCCTGGGCTTGTGACCGTTTTTAGTCTGGCAAGTAACACGCGTTTTGCACACGCAGGTACATGCTGTACATGCCGTACACCTGCCCTGTGCGCACGACAGCACCAACGTCACCAAGTGCTTGACTTCTCAGCCATGACAAGCTTGTTAAGTGCGAAAAAGGGCTACAAAGGGACTCCCAAGCAAGGGTATGTTTCATGCCAGCTCTTGACATAACCTGTGCCGAGCCCCCGAACCGCGCCACCATGACGAGACAGGTACGGCACAGGTACCCCTTGCGCGTACGGTAGGCGTGCGGCACAGCTTGAGGCCCCTAAACCGTAACCGGCAACATTTACTTCCGCAGTGCAGCAATGTCGCGAAGGGGGTCACACCTGGAAATTTGCTGCGGCCGGCGACACCACCCCCTGTGCTGCTGTGCAGCATCCCAACAGCATACCGTAGCACGCACCGGTGTTGATGTTCGGGGACACTACGGCGTACCGTACGCCTAAGCACAGTAAGCGCAATAACCGATGTCTGCCCACCTCCTCACAGCTATCAGCCTGTTTAGCAATGCCTTCAGTCCTACCGTGTTCTTTGCAGAATCGTACAGTACCTACCCTTCCATCACAAGTGCCCACTTACGAGCGTCTGCGCAGGTATGCCGTACTGCACACAGGCAGGGCATACTGCTACACAGCTGCACATCGGCAACACACGTGGGGTTATGTCACGGCATCTACACACCCGCACGCACACTCTACGCCCATAGCAGGCTCACGCCGTGCGCTGCACAGATGTACGTTGCCAAGGTCAGAACAAAACAATCAAAACCCAACCGACGGAGGACCGTCGCACCCTACCTGACTCCCGTCATCGCACCCTGCCCGCTTGCCCTCACCACGCCGGGTTACTCGTTCGACTGACCTCTGCCCATCCCATGGCTCTTGGAACGTACGACCCCCAGCAAGACACTACCATTGCAGCATTAGGACACAGCTGTCGCCAAAGGCCGCCACGTCAGGAGCGTGGCGAGTTCACTCCTGCTTCTTGCGCCGCCGCCGCGGTGCCGGCAGCGCCCCCGTTTCGTCGGCCGAGGGAGCCTGTCGGAGCAAAAGCAGGGGATGCATCAAGCATTGCGTGCAGAAAGTACCATGGGATATATGAGAAACCTCAAGGACGGACGCGGCAAGCCGGTGCTGTCCCACAGCCACGCCCCTCGTGCTGGTGCTGTGGTGCGCCACTGAACACTTTTTTGTGTTAATTCGAAGGAACGTTACAAGGATGGGGGCCAGCCCCTTTGGGCAGTTGCCCACCTGCGCCGGCCCCAAGGCCTGGCTACATGCCTACCAACTCAACTGCGTACTCAAGACTGGGCCAACCAAGCACGGGAAACCTCCGAACACTAAACAATGTACCCGCCCGGACACTAACAAGCAGGTATATGATCTCATGCTGGTGCCATGGCGCGCCATTCAATGCCAGGGAACAGTTGACCCGCACAGACGCTCGAAAGCGTGTCCTCCAGGTCGAGTTCCGGCGTGCGACTATCCTCATGCCTGCCCAACATATTAACCCTGCCCAACATGTACGGTAAGCAGAACGTCAGCTGCAGCTGTGCTGAGACGCCACGGTCAGGCGCTAAATGTGCACCTCACCCCTTATTGCCTTCCACCTAGGCACCCACTGGACGCACCTGCCCGGGCTGCCCGCCGTGCGCAGCGTCACAGGCCGCTGCGTCCACCTCCAGCAAGCCCGTCGTCCCAGCACGAGCCCGCCGGTCCCCCGGCGCCCCAGGGGCCCCGCTTGCAGCCGCCGCTGTAGCCCCCTCCTCCATCCCGTCCTCCTTGTTACCGGCGTCCTGATGGCGGGACAAACACTACATCTTCAAACCTGACGTTTGGCCGTGCGACACTCGTATGGGAAGTTTTGCAATGCCGAAAGTAGGGAGATTCGCGGTAGCACCATCGGCGAGGGCAATAGAATTTACAGGCCTTCCGAGCGGTCCGGAGAATGCCAGGTAAGCAGACGCACACCAACGCACAACAACGCTGCCGCTGCAATGCTGTAACATGCATTGTGTCCACGCAGCGCCCAAGCCTCTCACAGCTGTAATGGTGCAGCAGCAAGCAAAGCACACCTCGTTTACGCGCTTTCAGTTTAGGCACTGGCACAGCAACCAGCTCCCATGCCTTCTCTGCTGCCCCAACCCCCACACGCCACCTTCCCACGACGACGCCAACCCTACCATTACGCACCTGCCCGCTTCGCCCAGCGTCACTGGCTGCTGCCTCCGCCTCCAAGCGCCGCCGGCGTGGCCGCCGTTGTTCCACCCCGCTCTCCGTCTGCGGGATCTCGGGCGCTTCGGCGACCCCACCCGGGACCACCAGCCCATCCGCCGCCTGCTGACCTGCGGCCCTGAAGCGCCTTCTCCGCATTCGTTCATGCCCCTCCTGCTCGTGCACTACCGGCGCCGAGCCTGCAACCCGCTTTTGCACATCCGCGTCTGCGTCATCCCTGCTTGGCGCACTGGCAGCAGGTTCCACAAGCTCTGCCCCACCCAGCTGATCGTGCTCCTGGCGCGTCAACCGCCGCCGGCGGCTCTTGGCCAACGGCGCATCCACCGTCACGACCGTCCCTGCTTCTGATGCCGCCGTGTCTACCCCCGTCTCATTCTGGGCCTGCCCCAGCTCTGACCCAGCTGCAGGGAGCTGCTGGCGTGCATCAGCGCTGTCCCCATTCCTCCCCTCGGCTCCTACCAGCAGCCCCCACAGGTACGCCTCCGCCGCTGCCTCATCCCCTTTTACGGCCCTCCACTCCCAATGCAGCACGCTCACCACGTTGCCCTGCCCGAACACACGAGCCAGCTGCCGATCACGCAGCACGGTCCGCCCCTGACGGGTGTTGACGTGCGGGCTGTTGCTCAAGAAGTGAGTAGGCCCGTCCACCTCCACCGCTACCACCCGCCCGTCCGACAGCCGCACCAGCATGTCAACCCTGGAGCAGAGGGCGGGCACGTGCGCCTCGTGCTGTACGGAGACGATGGTGGTGGTGGGCAGCTGTACGGCGCTCTTCTGAGGCAACCTGCTGCGGCCAGGCAAGCTACCTGCTGTGCAACCTTGCGGCTGGAGTGCGGCGTGTGGCTGGCGCCCTTGCCTGCCCCCCAGCTGCAACGCCTGCTGCTGCTTGTGCTGCAGCCGCTGCAGTGCTGTCAGTACCTCCCGCTGCATGGAGGAGACGATTGGGCCGTCGCCAAGCCGCCCCTCCTCCGCAGCCACCTCCATGGCGCCAAGCAGCGAGCCGGCCCCAGCTGCTGCTGCTGCTGTCGCATCACCAGCACCACGGGCGCCTTTTGCACCAGGGAGGACGGATGCCAACGCGCACGAACTACGCTGGACCACCTGCCCGCTGCGCCTCCCCGTTTCCCGTCCCGCCGCCTCCCCGCCCTCCATCGCCTCCAGCTCCAGCTGCACCTGCCACAGCTGGTGCAGAGCATCAGTGTCAAACGACTCATCTGGCCCCCATCCCCCGCCCTGCTCCCACTGCCGTGCCGCCTCCCTCAGCAGCACGCCCACCTCCCGTGCATGCGCCGCCAGAGCCCCCGGGCCCTCCACAGCCACAGCCCACAGCGCATTAGCCACGGCCTGCTTCACCAGCAGAGGTGCCGCAGCTGCACCTCCGCCTCCTGCGCCGCCCCGCCCCATCCCGGGCCCTTGTAGGCCTTGCTGGCCTTGCCCCTGCTGCCCCTGCTGCTGCCGCTCCACCAGCTCCGCCAGCCGCCCCAGCAGCATACCCGCAAGCCGCTCCTCCCACACCCCCAGCACCGCAAACGACCACAGCAGGGATGCGCACTGCTGCGGCTCCGCCCGCCGAACTTGCCCCCCAAGAGCCCCTGCAGTACACTCCATAAGGCCGGGGGGCGGGCGGTGCCGTACGAGCGCCAACGCGTACCACAGCTGGGCCCAGTGCATTGTGAGGGCGGGACCTGTGAAGGCCGGCCGCTGTGCCGCCACCACGGCAGCCGCAAACCAGCCCTGGTCTGCGTAGCCTACTTTAGCCACGGCCCACGCGGCGTTGGCGAGGTTCTGGGGCTCAAAGCCCCGGAAGGACCGCCGAAAGCACTCGCCTGCTAACGCATTGGTTGCAGCCGTAAGGGCTGTCGCAGCAGGCCCGTCAGGAATGCCGTTCAACCTTCCCTGTGCGATGGTTACGGTATCCATGTACGGCTGGAGCAGGGCCATGCCGTACAGGAGGTTGGACAGGTGCTGGCACTCGAAGGCATGCTGTGCCGTGCTGTCCTCGGGTGTGTGGCTACGCCCCAGTCGCCGCCGGACCTCTTCAAGGAGCTGCGTCACGGCGAGGACTGCTAATGTCCTTCGACCGTCACCAACACCAACAGCCGCACGCGAGGTTGGGCTAAGAACGCCTCCATCGTCACCGCCCCCCAGCAGCTTGCCCAGCGCCCACACGCTGTTGGCCAACCCCTGGCTTATCATGCGCCCCGCCGCCGCCCCTGCGGCAGCTGCCAGCAGCTGCACCGCCTCCCCGTCCTCCATACCCAGCTTGGCACAGCCCAGCAGCATGTTGGATACCTCCTGCGGGTTGAACACCCCTACGACCCCCTCGCCTGACCGCCCGCCACGCAGCCGCTGTACGACAACGCCCACCAGCTGACGGAGGTCCTCCTGATGCGGCACGTGCCCACAGTCCTCATGCAGCTCCCCCAGGGCGTACAGCGCGTTGGACAGCTCCTGCGGTTTTGCGTCAGGCAGCTCCGCCAGGCAGCGGGTCAGGTGGTGCACCAGCGGCACGTGTGTAGGGCTGCGCTTCAGCCGGGCACACGCCAGCAGCACGTTGGCGCAGTTTTGTGGCACCATGTCCTTGGCACCCATGTCTACCAGGCACTTGGCGGAAGCTGCCAGCAGCTGCCCCTGCTCTTTGGCCACCCTGGCGGCGTTGGGTGCCTCCGACAGCGACCACCAAAGGCTTGCGTGCTCCTGGGGCTTCGCCCGCCGCAGCAGCGCACACCCGTCCTCCCCCAACCGCCCCAGCAGCGCCTCCGCCAAGGCCACCTGGTCGGCCCCGCCAGCCCAGCCGTACCCCGTCTTGGCGCAGGCCCACAGCGGTCTGGTGCAGTGGTCGGGGCGGGTGACTGATGACACCAGCGGCAGGAACACGCCCGCCAGGGTGTGCAGGAGGGCGCGGCGGGCGGCTTCCTCCGGCTGACGGCACCTGGGGTCGGGCGGGAGCTGTGTGAGGGAGAAGGGAGGGGTAATGGCGGGCATGGTTGTTAGTGTGGCGCCACAGTAGCATGAAGCTGCGAGCGGCGGGGTGAGTGGGATGTCTGACAGGGTCTAATTCAGGTCAAAAGGTTTGTGCGAGGCAATGCGTGTGAGGCCATGGGGCAAGAGGCCTGGGCTGACCACCAGGACAGTCCTTCTTGCGTGTACTGGCAGGAACACAGCGGTTGCAGGAACTGAGTTGCTGACCGCAACATCAACCGCACTGTGCAGCAAGGGAAGCAGCTTCATGTACCACACACCTTGCACGTGCGCTCCAAAGCGGCCACCAGCGAGTTGTGGTCCTTCTTCGCCGCCCACTGCCCCGCCTGCCGCTCCACCACATCCTGCAGCTGCCCCAGGTGCTCCAGGTCCGACAGCCGCACGAACACGCCGCCACTGCTGCTGGCCCTGCCGCCGCCACCTCTCCCCCGCGCCTGCGTCCCTCGCCCACCGCCCTGCCCACGCGCTTCCTCGTGGCCGCTGGCCCCATGCCGCCCCCGCCCCCGCCCGCCTTCATAGCTGTCGCCGGACCAGGGACCCTGGTCAGCACCCAAGCGGACAGCAGCCACCAGGGGAGCCCGCGGGGCCGTGCGGGGCACGGAGGGTCTCCCATTAGAGGCGCGGGAGGAGGCCCATGGTGCTGCTGCGGCGCTGGGACGGTGGCAGGTGGACGCGGGGACGCCGCGACGGAGGCCAGCTGCGCCAAGCGGGCAAAGCCGCGCGACAGGCGACGAGCTGGTCAAGCATGGGCCGGTATTGATTGACTGCATAGTTTTGCGACTACTTATTCATCCAAGTGCCCAAGCTGCAAGCCAGCCGCGCTCTTTACTGTGAGCATTCCTATTCATAACGCCCTGGCCTCTGCCGTGCAGTTCCACGAAGCCTTCTCATTCTTTTCTTGTAATCTTTTATCACGTCGTGTATGAATGATAGCTCCTGTCTATCGCGCAGGCTGTCACAGGTCAGGGCTGCTGCAGCCACAAACGCGGAGCTCGAGTGAATGCCTGTATTGAACTCAACTGGATACAATCGGTTGACTCAATACATTTGTGATACTGTCGGCTGTCGCAGGCCATAATAGGCCCGGCTGATCACCGCCGGCGCCTGGCGCAGGGGAGTCCCCCCTGCCCCGTACCTGTGCAGTGTACACCCATGCAGAGCCTGGCACGCGTAATACCACGCGTACGAAGCGACGAGACAGAAATGCCGCATCGCACGTGTGTACGACCTCACCAGCTCTAACTCATGTGCGCGCAACCACGTGTCACAGTATCGCACAGTTCTCATCGTGAGAAGGTTACAGGGGCTCAGAATTCGGTGCTTGGCAAGCACATGGTTCCGGCATACCCTTTCCGTCCATCGTCACAATAGCGTTCTGACCTCTTGAAGCTAGCAGCACTGTCAATGATTACAGCTCCGTGGCCAATGCGCCCCCCCGCCAAGCTCTCCCTTGTCCCATGCGCCCGACTGAATCTCCGCACAGCCTACTACGCTAGCACGGAACGTCCCGTTCCACAAGCGTACCGTACCGGCAAACCAATGCGAAGCACGACAACATGGGCATTGCATGCGAAGGGTGACAAGGCACCTGTATGCCACGGCGGCCACCAGGCACAGACTGCGAGCATGTGCAACCAACCGGCTTCATGCCAGGAACGTAATGGCAAGTACTGAAGTACAGGTACGGGTCGGAGTAATCAAGATCGCCCTGCCGCCTACAAACCCCTGCCTCGAAACTCTGGCCCCCCGGCTCCTCTCCGCAGCAACTGTCACTCGTAATGCCGTCCGCACCGCCGTAAGGCCCCAGCAGGCTCGCAGCTGCTCGCGCTCCTGCTCCTGTGCACCCTGCAGCTAACTCGCACAGCCAGGACCACCACCAGCGACACCGGCCGCACAACGCATCGTGCCCAGATGCGTTACGCCCCGTCAAGATGGTTTGCCCTATATGCACCTCAGCATCCTGCACACGGCCGGAAGCCCACTGCATTGCCCAGTACATCTCGTGCATTGCCAGACAGCCATCAGTACCGCCCGCCACGCTACCGCCTGTGGTGCGGCTCCAGTGCGCCCTCAGTCGACCTTGAGCTTCTGCCTCCGCCGCCGTGGCACCAGAACCCTTGGGGCGGCGTCCGAGGCAGCCTGGGGGCAGCGGGGTTACGTGATCCCTTGTGTTGCCTGAACAACATGCGTATGCACGTGCGGATGCAACGATGCCGTGACCGCTTGTACAAGAAACACAGCAATAAGGAGCTGGTTGACTACTGTAGGCAGGCGCGACTTGACTACCTTTGGCAACTGGACGCCAACTGTCAGGCAAATGGACAACCCGCGTTCCGTCCTAACGTAGGAACTCAATTCCATGAGGTGGTGGTGCCAGTGCTCCAAGGTGTGCCTGTCAACGTGCTGGTGCCATCGGCCATGCACACCGTGCAGCCAGCGAGCGAAGTGCAGCCTTCACACCACCAGCCTCTGCGTAGAGCAACTCTGCCATTTCCCACAAGCACCTCATGAACCCACCTGTGTGGTCTGCCCGCCTGGCCCGGCGTCACCAGCTGCCTCCTCCTGCCCTGAACGCCGCCGCCGCCATCGCCCCTCAGCCCCTCCCGTGGCCTGCAACCGTGGGGCCTCTGGGGGTGGTGTCACCTTGTCCTCCACGGCCACAGCCATGGGCCCGTGCCCTGCGCCCTCTGCTGCACTTCCCTGCTGCTGCTCTCCTCGCCGCCCTTGGCCTACCGCTCCGGTGCCCCCAGGTGCTGCCGCCGCCCCGCCCGGGACCGTGGAGCCACGCCCTGCATCCCCCTCAGCCATACCCCTCAGCGACCCAGCCCGGGCGCGCTTCCTCCGTGCACGTGCGGGCTCCGCGGCCGCATCCACACCGCCCACAGCAACCGCTTGCTGTGCAGCACCGCCACCAGTCGCACTGGCACGTGCAGTGGGTTGCTCCCGCTGCTCCTCGTGCTGCTGCCGCCGCCGCTGCCGGGGCTTGCGTGTCTTGCCCTCTGCAGCCGCCTCCGGGCCTGCCGCCTGCACCGCTGTCTGCCCTGTTCCCTCCCCTTGCTCCACCTGGGAGGCGTGGCCTGGCAGCACCTCGTGGCCCGCCCGCGCCTCCGCCCCAGTGCCACCCTCACCCCCCACCAGCAGCCCCCACATGTACAGCTCTTCCGCCGCCTTGTTGCCCCGTAACGCGTCCCACTCCCAGTACGGCACGCACACCACCTGCTTGAACACGCGTGCCAGCTGCCGGTCACGCAGCACGGTCCTTCCGCTCTTTGTGTGGTTGTAAGGGCTGTTGCTCATGTAATGTGTGGGTCCGTCCACTTCCACTGCCACTACCCGCCCGTCCCACAGCAGCACCAGTATATCCAATCGGCAGCGAAGGGCAGGCACAGGCGCTTCGTGCTGCACATCTACTATACGGAGGGGCGCAGCACCACTGTGGCCCTCAGCAATCGCATATGCGTTGCCAGGTGTATTCGCACTCTCCACATCGGACTGAGGCTCTGATGCGGGTAACAGGGAAGCATGGGGCTGTTGCTGCTCCTGCTGCCGCCTCTGCAGCCGCCGCAGGACCGCCAGCACGTCTCGCTGCAGCTGTGAGGCTGATGCGCCATCCAGCACCTCCCCCTGATCCCTGGCGGCGAGCTCCAGCGCGGCACGCAGCGACCCTCCCCCAGGTGCTGCTGTTGCACCACCAGCAACACCACACCGCGCCCCAGGCAGGATGAGAGATAGGGCCGCTGTTACTGGCCCCCGCCCTCCCCGCCCTCCATCGCCTCCAGCTCCAGCTGCACCTGCCACAGCTGCCGCATAACCTCAGTGGCAAACGGCGCAGTTGGGCCCTTGCCCCTACCCTGCTCCCACCGCTTTGCCGCCTCCCTCAGCAGCACCCCCACATCCCGTGCACGCGCCGCCAGGGACCCCGGCCCCGCCACAGCGCCTTGGCAATGTCCTGCTCCACCACATCTGTGGGCACCTGTCCTGTGGCCCCGCCGCCCCTGCCGCTGCCCCTTGCTGCGTGGGTCCCCTGCCTCTGCTGCTGCTGCTCCACCAGCTCTGCCAGCCGCCCCAGCAACGCCCGCGCCAGCCGCTCCTCCCACACCCCCAACACCGCAAACGACCACAGCAGCACCGCACACTGCTGCGGTGCCACCCGCCGCACCTGCCCCTCCAGAGCCTCCGCCGAACACTCCATCAGCCGGGGGGGCGGGTGGTGCCGTACGAGCGCCAACGCGTACCACAGCTGCACCCAGTGCATTGTGAGGGCGGGACCTGCGAAGGCCGGCTGCTGTGCCGCCGCCACGGCAGCCGCAAACCAGCCTTGGTCCGCGTGGCCCATCTTGGCCAGGGCCCACGTGGCGTTGGACAGCGCCTGGGAGCTGAACCCGCTGAACGACCGCCGGTAGCACTCTTCTGCCAGTGCATCTTTTGCTGCGGCTAGGGCTGTCATTGCAGGCTCAGCTTATGTGCACTCTTCGCCGCTGTGTGCTGATTGAATGGGCAAATGTACGGCTGCAGCAGGGCCATGCCGTACAGCAGGTTGGACAAGGCTTGTGGGGTGAAGGCAGCTGGTGCTCCTGCTGCACCGTCCTGGATGACAGCGCGGCCGTGAGGTATGGGGCTGATTGCGGTCAGCCGACGCTGGACTTCCCGAAAGAGCTCCAATATACCAACAGCGACCCGTATGCTGCCATCAGCGGAAGCAGAAGCGCCCGAGGGAGTTGACGTCGCACGAGTAGTACCGCCAGCCTCAGCATCGTCACCGCCCCCCAGCAGCTTGCCCAGCGCCCACACGCTATTGGCGAGCTCCTGGCTCTTCATGCGCTCTGCCGCCGTCCCCGCAGCAGCTGCCAGCAGCTGCACCGCCTCCCCGACCTCGACCCCCAGCTTGGCACAGCCCAGCAGCATGTTGGATATCCCCTGCACGCTGAACCCTCTGGATGCATCTTTCCCCGTCGGCCCACCACGCAGCCGCAGTACGACAGCGCCCACCAGCTGACGGAGGTCCTCCCGGTGCGGCACGTGCCCGCAGTCCTCATGCAGCTCCCCCAGGGCGTACAGCGCGTTGGACAGGGCCTGTGCATCAGGTTCTCGCAGCTGCGCCAGGCAGCGGGTCAGGTGGTGCACCCGCGGCACATGTGTGGGGTTATGCTTGAGCCGTGCGCAGGCCAGCAGCACGTTGGCACACGCCTGTGGTCCAACGTCCTTGGCACCCATGTCCCCCAGGCACTTGGCGGAAGCTGCCAGCAGCTGCTCGTGTGCTGCAACCAACCTGGCGGCGTTGGGTGCCTCCGACAGCGACCACCAAAGGCTTGCGTGCTGCCTTGGCTCTGCCCCCCGCAGCAGCGCACACCCGTCCTCCCCCAACCGCCCCAGGAGCGCCTCCGCCAAGGCCACCTCGTCGGCCCCGCCAGCCCAGCCGTACCCCGCCTTGGCGCAGGCCCACAGCGGCCTGGTGCACTGGTCGGGGCGGGTGACTGACTTCACCAGCGGCAGGAACACGCCCGCCAAGGCGTGCAGGAGGGCGCGGCGGGCGGCGTCCTCCGGCTGATGGCAGCTGGGGTCGGGCGGGAGCTGTGCGTGGGCCGGACAGGGAAGCGGAAGGAAGAGGATGCGGGAGTGTGAGGAAGACTGGTATATGCCGATCATTGTTACATTAACGGGGAGCTGTGGACGGGTTGGCGGTATGCCTCAGGTACGGCCTCATGTTGATATTGCGGCGTGGGAGAAAGGGTACGAGTGGGAGGACAAAGGGGAGTGGAACAGGGCAATAAGTGGTGAATTGAGTGGTTGGAGGCAACGGAGCAGTCGGCATTTTCGTCACTCCCTGTAGGTGGTGCGGCAGCTGCGGGTGGGACACATGGGATCAATGGATCTGGGCGCTGTTGTCCGTCGGTGGTTGAAGGGGTTGCCAAGCAGTAACATCATCAACCGGCGATCGGGCAACAACAGCAGTGTGAGTTGGCGAAGGCATCCGTTTTACGGCGTGCAGCTGGCAAGAGTGCATGCGGTCCATGGGCATGTTTTGTTGCTACTTGTCAACATGTTGGCGTGCTGTTGTTACCCCTTGACGGAATATACGTACCGCTGCGTGCGGTCCCAGTGAGGATACGGTACGTCACTCACTGCTAGAAGCTGCCACGAAGAAGCTGAGCTTTGTAACCAAAACCTCAGCTCCGTTTGGTGACATCACTTACGCTGCACGTGCGCTCCAAGGCCGCCACCAGTGAATTGTGGTCCTTCTTCGCCCCCCACTGCCCCGCCTGCCGCTCCACCACCTCCTGCAGCTGCCCCAGGTGCTCCAGGTCCGACAGCCGCACGAAGCCACCGCAACTGCTGCCCGAGGAGCCAGGGGCGGTGGCAGACTCATTTTTGCTGTACGCACCTCTGTTGTGCCCACTGGCTCCGGCGGATGGGGCACAGCGGTCTGCACCCGAGACCCGACCGGGGTGGGGGTGTGCCGGCCCTGCTGCCGCCACCCCCCTCCCACTCCCACCGCCCACCTCCCTCCCCACACGCCCCCTCGTGGCCGCTGCCTCCATGCTGCGCTCGTCCCCTCGGGTTGTGGTCAGGCGAGGGACCCCGGTCAGCACTCGGGCGGGCAGCCGCCCCCACCACCAGGGGAGTCCTCGGGGCCGTGCGGGGCACTGCACTGGAGGGTTGCCAGGAAAGACGTTGGTTGAGGCCCATGGAGCTGTTGCAGCGCTGGGGCGGTGGCAGTTACTTGTGAGGCATGGGTGGAGGAGCCCGAGTCGCATGTTGGGACCGGATGCGCCAAGCGGTGCGGGAAAACGTAAAGCGGCAGACTGTTGCATATCAGTCAGTGATTCGCTTTCTCCAGCATTCACACCCGATCGTAGGCTTCTCACAGTCACTGGCTTCTTGGCAACGGTTGGAAAGTTATGGCGCAATGGCGGTACTTGAAGCGGGATCTGGCAGGCGTAAGATGAAATGCTGTACACAAGAGAGTTTATAGTAAGGTTGCGCAAGCGCTGTGATAAGCGATGTGATCGCAACACCGTTGGTCGTTTGCTGCAGACTACCAACCGTGCGCCAAACCCACACGTGCCCGGTCAAAAGGCCCCAGTCAAAATCGGCCGTGCTCGCCTCCGCTGCAGACGTCACCAAAAGCCCATTACATTCAGTCAGGCACAAGTGCCGAGCGCGACCCGTCAACGTGTACCAACGCTGGGTGCATGCATCCGGTCGTCACATTCTTGTCAACCAATCAGCCCCTCTGCTCGCCACGCCACACACCAACGCCTCTACGACTGTCCGTCCGGCACTGAGGTGGCAGGGCGCCCGTTGGCGCCCGGTGCATAGGCTTTCCTCCGTGGCCGCCGCGGTACCAGCACAGTCGGGGCCACTGCAGGGCGGGCCTGGGCGGAACGAAGGTACAGCGCGTGGGCACCATTAGCAGCTGAAATGAACGGACCGAAGGTAATACGCATGAACACTTCAGTAGCTGAATAATGGGTGTGGTACGTGGTGTCAATTACGCGACTTGTGGTATGCTGGCAACGGCACACATGCAGCAGGAGCCAGGTGGAGATGTATGGGACCATGCACTACGTCGCCACGTAACAGGGACCCCGTACAGGTCCAGGTCCGCTTGTTGTGGAGGCTAAAATATTTTGGGTCTTTGCCTGGCTCACAGGCGACGTACCTCGGCCTGGTTCCCGTCGCCGCAGGCCCCTCCTCCGTCCGCCAGACGTCGCCTTCGCCGCCCCTCGCCCCCCGTGTTCTGATGCTCTGTGAGCTCCGGGCGTGCTGCGGCACCTCCGCATAGAGCCTCAGAGCCGTGCTCCTCACACCCTGACTCCACCGGGCGCTGGCGCCTGGCCTTGGACTGCTTACCCTGGGGCCGTCCCAACATTGGAGCCTCTTGCTCCCCATGCACAATGCCAGCTCGGCACGCGCGCTCATTTACTGCTGCGGCCGCCTCCACATCCGGCAGCCCCACCGCAGCCCCCACCAGCAGCCCCCACAGGTACCGCTCCGCCGCTGCCTTGTCCCCCTGCACCTCCCCCCACTCCCAGTACGGCACGCTCACCACGTTGCCCTGCCCAAACACACGTGCCAGCTGCCGGTCACGCAGCACGGTCTGGCCCTGACGGGTCCGCGTGTGCGGCCTGTTGCCCAAGAAGTGTGTGGGTCCGTCCACCTCCACCGCGACCACCCGGCCGTCCGACAGCTGCACCAGTATGTCAACCCTGGAGTGCAGGGCGGGCACGGGCGCCTCGTGCTTAACGGAGCTGATGCACACAGGGGCCGCATGCACAGCGTTGCCCATAGCCCCAGGCAGTGCTGCTGCACTGCTTGCCCATGGAGCCTCCGGCAGGGCCCCACGAGGTGCTGGTCCTGGAGCCAGGGCCTCCTGCTCCTGCTGCTGACCCTGCACCTGCTGCTGCTGTATCCGTCTCAGCGCCGCCAGCACTTGCTGCTGCAGGGACGAAACCGTGGGCTCCTCAGCCAGCCGCTCCTGCTCCGCAGCACGCTCCATTGCAGCGCGCAGCGAGCCCACCCCGCCTGCCGCCACACCACCGCCGGCACCCGGGAGGATGGACGACAGGGCCAATGCTGCGCCCCCTGCGCCCCTGATGGTACGCCCCTCGCGTCCCCCGCTCCCTCCTGCTGCTCGTCCAACGCCCTGCAACGCCTCCAGCTCCAGCTGCACCTGCCACAGCTGCTGCAAGTCCTGGTTTCTGAACCCACGGGCCGATTCCCACTGCCGTGCCGCCTCCATCAGCAGCAACCCAGCCTCCCGTGCGTGCGCCGCCAGGGCCCTCGGCCCTGCGACCGCCACAGCCCACAGCGCATTCGCTAGGTCCTGCACCACCACCGTAGGCACCTGCCGCCGCGCTCCTCCGGCCCCGCCCGGCACGCTGCCCGTGATACCATGCTCCGGACTGTGCTGCTGCCGCTCCACCAGCTCCGCCAGCCGCCCCAGCAGCACCCCCGCCAGCTCCTCCTCCCACAAGCCCACCACCGCAAACGACCACAGCAGAGACGCACACTCCTGCGGCGCCACCCGCCGCATCTTCCCCTCCAGCGCACCTGCCGTACACGCCATCAGCCCTCGTGGCGGGCGGTGCCGTACGAGCGCCAACGCGTACCACAGCTGGCCCCAGTCCGTGGGGACAGAGGCCTGCATAAAGGCCGGCTGCTGTGCTGCCGCCACAGCAGCTGCAAACCAGCCCTGGTCCGCGTGGCCCATCTTGGCCAGGGCCCATGTGGCGTTGGACAGCTCCTGGGGCTTGAAGCCGCTGAAGGACCGCTGCACGAACGCCCCAGCTAGCGCCTCCACGGCGGCTGACAGGGATGGTCGGTGGTGGATGCTGCTGCATCGGATATGTTCCTAGCGGTCTGCATGCGGCCCAGGATTGGTTGCATGGCGTCCATGTACGGCTGCATCAGGGCCATGCCGTACAGCAGGTTGGACAGCTCCTGGGGGCTGAACTGTGCGCCACGGGCCTGTACTGCCTGGCCATGCGGCCGCCACACACGCTGCCGCTGCTGCTGATGATGATGATGCTTGTCCTGCGCTTCTGGTTGTGGGTGAAGCCGCTGCGCCACTTCTTCGGCCAATGCAATGACAGCAAAAGCTGTTGTCGTGTCACAGCCTCGAACCATGGGTGCGGTGCTGGCGCCGCCCGACAGGTCCGATGCTGCCAACGCATCGTCGTCACCACCACGCGATGAAGACGCAAGAGTTGCGGGCTCCAGCAGCTTGCCCAGCGCCCACACGCTGTTGGCCAGGCCCTGGCCCATCATGCGCCCCGCCGCCGCCCCTGCGGCAGCTGCCAGCAGCTGCACCGCCTCCCCGTCCTCCAACCCCAGCTTGGCACAGCCCAGCAGCATGTTGGATATCCCCTGCACACTGAAACCTCCGGGTGTATCCTTCGCCGTCCGCCCGCCACTCAGCCGCTGTACGACAGCGCCCACCAGCTGACGGAGGTCCTCACGGTGCGGCACGTGCCCGCAGTCCTTATGCAGCTCCCCCAGGGCGTACAGCGCGTTAGAAAGGTGTTGGGCATCGGGCGCCGGCAGCTCCACCAGGCAGCGGGTCAGGTGGTGCACCAGCGGCACGTGTGTAGGGCTCTGCTTCAGCCGGGCGCACGCTAGCAGCACGTTGGCGCACGCCTGCGGGCCCATGTCCCTGGCGCTCATGCTCACCAGGCACTTCGCGGAAGCTGCCAGCAGCTGCTCGTGCGCTGCAACCAACCTGGCGGCGTTGGGTGCCTCCGACAGCGACCACCACAGGTTGGAGTGCGCCTGGGGCAACGCCTGCCGCAGTAGCGCACACCCGTCTTGTCCCAACCGCCCCAGCAGCGCCTCCGCCAAGGGCAGTTCGGCGGCCCCGCCAGCCCAGCCGTACCCCGTCTTGGCGCAGGCCCACAGAGGCATGACGCAATTGTCAGGCCGCGCTACGGAGGGAAGCAGCGGAAGGTAGACGCCCGCCAGGGTATGCATGAGGGCGCGGCGGGTGGCGGCGGGTGGCTGCCTGGAGCTGGGGTCGGCTGGGAGCTGTGGCAAGGGGCAGGGGCAGGGGTACAACAGTGGGGATGGCTTAAGATGGGCCCTTCAGAGGTGAGACATTCCACATGGTGCAAAGACCGTGGGCATTGAGAGGTGATCAGGATGCGAAAGAAAGGCTGCACGCGCGTCTGGTGTCACCCACATCCGCTGTAGACTTTCCACAGCAACGAGGCAAACGTTGCTCGTGGCATTGCAAAGTCGTTGCCCTTACCTTGCAGGTAAAGCTGAAGGCTGCAACCAGCGTACCGAAGTCTTCCCTGGCCGCCCACCGGTTTGCCAGCTGCCCCACGGCCTCCTGCAGCTCCCCCAGGTGCCTGAGCTCAGAGAGCCGGACATAGCCACCGCCCCCACCATAGGGCCGTACACCTCCTGTGTTGTCTGTAGCCCTAACCCTGCTGAGAGAGCTTCCCGATGCATTGATTGCTGACGGTGCGTGCAGCTCACCCTCTGCGGCTGCAGGTGGACCCGTAATAGCTGGCCTCCCGCAGCCGTCACTACCCCACCCGCGCCCACGCCCCTCGCTCCACCGGCGTGCCCTTTCCTGCTGGATGTACCCATGCCGAACCCACTCTTGCCCCCGCCCCCGCCCGCCCCCATGGCGGTGGGTTCCAGGACCAGATGGGTCGCCGCCGCTAGGGTCCGACGAGGGGCGCAGGTCACCACCCGAGCGGAGAGCCGTCCCCACCGCGGGGGCTCTTAGGGTCTTTCGTGTTGGTGTGGAGGCATCAGAAGGGCTGGAGGATGAGTCCCATGGTGCTGCTGTGGCGCTGGGGCGGTGGCAAGTGGGTGTAGGGCTGCGGAGCAGCAGCCCGGCTGCGCCACGCGGGTAGCGCCGCGCGAGAGGCCCCGCGCCTGCAGGGGATGAGACCTTCATTGACATCATGTTTCGTTGTCTTATTCACATGCGCTACATTTGGGTAATGCGTTGGACATGATGTCAGCCATTGTTTGCGCTTGCGATTGTGAACAGTGCTATGCGCAGCGGTTTCAGAGGACTCTACGAGCTATGGCTGAGTTACGTATTGACCATCTGCTGTAAGTGATAGTGTCCAGGCACCGTCGCGTGCTGTGTTCGGATGCGACAGCCCCTTGGCTCGGCCATTCCATACTGTCTTAAAGCACTCCTGACAGCCACCTGGCGCCTGGAGCGCTGCTGTGCAGTGACTGTTCTGCGGGGAGGACCAAATGTCAAAGAGTGTACCAGTATGGTGCTTTTGCAGTCATGAGCATCAACTGCTTCACATGACGAAAGGCAACAAGCAGTTCACCCTGGGCCCCCCTGCCCCTGAGCAACACCGTGCTTTACGTCGTCAAGCCTGCCCAGTCAGACCCCTATAGATCCCCTAGGCCTGACCACGTGCCCAGTCAGGTTCAAACGTGGTCTGAAAACCCCGTCTGTAAAGTAAGCAAAGCTTCCCATTGAGAGGGACCATACTGGCTAGCCACAGCGCTATCCCCCAGCACGACACACCCATGTGCAGCATGTACGTAGCACGTACGCGCCGCCCTGTGCGCCCATCGCCGCCGCATATGCAGACACAAGGGACGGGGATACCGCACAGTTACAATGCAGGCTGTGAATCAAGGCACAAGTAGCGCAAAGCACCGCAAGCGAGAAGCATACGGTGCAAGTGTGCATTACAGTGTCAATAAGTGTGCATTACAGTGTCGTCAACACGCCTGCCTCTCCCCTGCCCCGTCACTACCGTACCGTGGCCGCGGCACAGACCAGGATGGACGCACTGGGATGCCCAACAGCGAACAGCCCCAAACGCAACGCCCGCAGACCGGCGCTGTCCACACCGCACGCCGTACAACGGCGGCACTTGCTTGGCTCCTACCGTAGGCTCGGGCCACCCGACCACAACACCACACCACAACATCAACCGTTGTGCGTGGTCCCCGCAACTGCATCGCTATCAACACGAATCGTTCATCCGCTGCCGTTGCCTGCCAGCTGTTGCTGGTCCTACCGCCCCCGCCCCAGGCCGCAACAGCAACCATGCACCCGTGCCGCCCGGTGCGCGGGAGCAGGCGGGAGCAAGCCCTCCCCCGCGTACGTAGCCCCGCCTCAGCTTGTGGCGTGTGCGTGCCCGATCACAACACGTACCCCGGTGACCCCGCTACGCACTTGCGATTAAATAGCTCACATTTAGTGCATCTCACGGAATGAACTAAACACCCTTTATGTGTTTGTAGTGCATCAACAGAAAAGGCACGGCATGCAACAAAACAACATGCAACACACCACAGGCAAGCTGATGCAGCGCGCACAACCCATTCCCCCGTCTTACTACCATGTTTACCATCCAACGCATTCGCGCTGCTACTCCTCTCGCTTCCACGCTCTCACGCCAATCCTTCGTTCCCTCAGCCACCCCAGTCCCATTAGTCGGCACGCCCTGCTGGCGCCTTCCCCATCAGTCCCCATTCCAGCAGCATCCCGCCCCTTGGCCTCCGCAACACGCACACTCTCCTGCCGCATTTACGCAAAGACCATCTCTCTCTCTGTCGCTCTTCTTCAACAGTTTTGCCCCTCTCTCCTGCCTCTTAACCCGCACTCCCTCCAGTGCCCATAGTAAAGTGCCTTCCTTGCGTGTCACTCATAATACCGGTATTTGGACGAGGTCCCACACGAAAACCACCACCGAGCCTGTCAAGCCGTACAGCCCAAAGCCCTCACCCACGACCACCACTTCGTCGCAGGACACCCCGCTTCACTTGGTCTGCCGGGGGCCGCGAGCCGTCTGCCAAGCCCTTGATACTCATGCCTTCTTAGCTCGTCCGTCCATAACCTTAGACCGGCTCCTCAGCCGTCACCGCATGCACGCGCCTGAAACTTGGTTCTCTCAGTCGAGCTTTTCCCATCCTTCCCATCCAAAAACCCCACGAAGCAAGACATCAGTCGTCACCGCGTTAGCGTTTCCCCACCCGTTTTCCTCTCACTCCGGCTTGCGGAAGCTGAGCGTCTTGGTGGCGGAGCACAGGTACTTGGTGTCGGGCTGCAGGCCCGCGGCCTCGAACAGCGCGCCCAGGTCGGTGGTCACGTAGCTCCTGGGGGGCAACGCGGCGACACGTGCAATCGCGAACACGCGTACGTTGAAACGCAAACAGGAGGGTGGTTAAGGCGGTGTGCGCGCTCCAACGTACGAATGTGTGAGTGTTCCCACGTACGGCTGTGAAAGTGCTTCAACGTACGGCTGTGTGCGTGTTCCAACGGGCACATCGCGCAAGCACGAACCCCAACCTAATACACGCGCCCTGCAACACGGCTGCCTCTGCGTGGCTGTGTCCCTCTGCACCAGTAATGAGCGCCCGCGCACTTGCAAACCCGTAGCAGGGCGCCTATGGCAGGTCTCGAGCAGACAGCGCAACCTAGAGACCCAACACACATGCCCGCAGTGGTAGCCATGGCAGCCTGCACACCCTTACCGCACGCCCCTGCACAACGGTGCGTGCTGCCTGCACGCTGCGCACCTGTAGTAGGGCTCGTTGAAGTCTCCGAAGCCCCCGATGCGGTCGTCCCACGCCGGCCTGTCGCCCAGCTGCACGCTGTCCGTCACCACGCACAGCCCGCCGGGCGCCAGCACGCGGGCGAACTCGGAGGCGGCGGCGGCGCGGGCGGCGGGCGGCAGCTCGTGGAACAGGTACACGCACACCAACTGGTGGGTGGGACACAAGGGAAAGGGCGCGTGGCTTAGTTGCAGAGTACTTTGTGTCGGCCATGGAGGAGGAGGCGCAGCGCAGCTTGCTGAATAGTGCATGCACTCCGGATGGGGGTAGAGCGGCGCAGCGTGCGGGTTAGCACGGGCATAGGTAGGACGCCAGGAGGAACACAGGTAGCGATAACACAGGTAGCGATGGCGGCTGGGTGGCCCTCCTGGGGATAGGAAAGCGTAGCTTCCTAGACGCACGCGGGACGGTTTTAATGGGTTCACCGCTGACAGGCGCTGGCTTACACAGCAGAAAGCACCCAGCTCAACCAGCACGGCCCTACGCCCCTACCACATCGAACGAGCCGTCCGGCGCGTCAATCTTCTCCGCAGCCGTCTGCAGGTACTCCACACCGCAGCCGTCCACGTCACCCCGCCACGTGCCCTTGGAGCCACTGCCGCTGCTGCTGCTGCTGCTGCTACTGCCGTTGCGCCTCAGGCGGGCCCAGTAGCGCACGTTCTCGCGCGCCTTGGCCAGGTAGAAAGGGCTGAGGTCGGACACCACGGTGCGCATGGACGGCCACGTGTCCTTGATGAAGGTGTGGAAGCGGCCCGTGCCCGCAGCCACCTCCAGCAGACGCAGCTGGGGGCCGGACCCGTGAATGAGGATAGGATAGGTTTAATGAACGACAGTCAGGGGATTCTACAGTAGCAGACGCGGCGGTGCGTGCAACGAGGCATGCTAAGCTTGCCCGATCCCATGGCATGTTGTAAGCAGCCAACGGCCTGGGATGCAACGGCCTGGGATGCACCAACCGTTATGCCACCTGTTCAAGCGTCTGCCTTTGACAACACACCCCTGGTCCACTCCCCAGCCCCTGTGCAACTGCTGTCCTGATCCGTTCGCCTCTCACACGCCAACACCATCGTAGTTTAGAGTCCCTCCTAACGTCAGTATGTCGCGGCAGCAAGCTCCCACCTGCTCCGGTCCACGCCCCCGCTCGGCCGCCTCCCGCGCAAAGTCGGCGATGGGCAGCAGCGAGGTGCGCTGCATGGCGTCCTGCCGCCCGAAGAACAGCGTCTCCGTGCTGTGCTCGTACACGGAGGCGGACCTGGGGCGGTCAAGGGCAGCAACCGTCAGTATATGGCTATTCGTAAAATGCTGAAGGGCCATGTAGGGTGCTTTGGGAAGGTCTGAGTCTGGGGAGTCTGGCAGGAGTGGGCCGGTTGAGAGCATGCAGGCATTACGTCTAGTGTGTGCCGTACGCCATGAGCGTTTGGGCCCGAGTTCAGTCCTGCGTTCCTGTTCCTGTAAAAAGGATAACCTAGTTCCGTACCTTAGTGCGTCCAGTCGAACGGCCACCCTACTGCCAGCTACGCATCCGTGATGCCCTGCAGGCCCTGCACCCACCTGCCCGACAGCCACCCGTCCGTCTGGAAGTGGAAGGTGTTGGTGTAGTAGGGCGGGTACAGCCCGGGGCCCTGCAGCCACACGGGCTCGGGCTTGCCGCGCACACGCCGCCGCAGGGTGGCCACAGACTCGTTGGCGAACTCGGCGGTCCTGGAGGGCAAAGAAGTACCTTCGTTGGTGGATACTACATACTACAATATGCGATGTTCCCCGGTAAAACGAGGGACTCGTTGGCGAATCCGGCAGTCTTGGAGAAAAGGTGAAGGCTGAACGTGCGTGGCGTGGCGTGCAGCGAGGCAACCACACGGCACGGGCGTGGGCTCCCACTTGCGACCCACTTGCGCAGCGCGAAGAGCGGGCTGTTCTGGCGGTGCGACGGCTGCATGTCCCACGGCAGGGGGTAGGCGCCAGACTGGATGTTGGCCAGGTCCTGCAATTGGCGGCAAATGGCAGTTAGGGTATGGCAACAGTTGGGGATTCATGATGTTGGTCATGGTATGTGGGGAGGCTGTTGGGCACAGCGCAGCTGCACATTGGATGTTGGGCAGATCGCGCGGGCGGTGGCAGCCGTCTATTCACTCTTGGCTACTGGTAGTCCTGGCAGATGCAAAATGCGGCAAGAGCCTGTACCCGACCACACATTCCATTCATCGGCAACCAAAACGAGCGTGCTCACGGCTTTCGCACCATGGCGTACACCTGAACATGGCCCTTGGCATGATCCCTTGACCACCTCACGTACACCCCACCTGCCCGCAGGTGGCCGCCTTGACCATCACCAATGCACTTCGCATCTACCAAAGCGTGGTCGTACATCTGTACAGTCTCCTGTGCAATCTAACGCATCTCACGCCCAACCTGCTGGTGTGTGGCCATGGCTTACAATCCATTCCTACTGCACTTGATACCTACCCCCGTACACAGCATGCACCGCAGTCTGACGCCCCCCACCTGCTGGTACGTGGCCATGGCCTCCTCCACCCTGTTGTGCAGCTCCACACTCCAGTTGGAGGACAGCCGGGTCAGGGGGGTGTCGCGGCTGGGGGCGCTGCTGCCGCTGGGGCTTGGGCTGAACAGCGAGCTGAAGCGGAAGCCGCTGGAAGGTGAGGCACTGGAAGCGCTGCTGCTGCCGCTGCTGCTGCTGCTGCCGCTGGAGCCAAAGCCGGGTAGCGTCTCCGACAGGTGGTGTGCGACAAGGCCGACAGTGGCCTGCGTGGCAGACAAACAACAAGTCGCGATGCACGTCTCACGCTGCACCCCAACGATGCGGCCCAGGCCCAAGGTCCAACGGGGCTGAGCGCTTCGCACCCGGACACGTGGCCTGGGTGCCGCGGTCTTACTCCACCACATACATCCAGCTGTGCCGCCTGCGTGCTGGTAGCACCCTGCTCCCCGGGCGCACCTGCCCCGCGAAGAAGGCTGTGCGGGCCGTGTGGTAGGCCCAGTAGGCGGCCGCCTGGGCGTCGCCGCTCAGCGCGGCGCTGCTGATGCGCCGCAGCACCGACTCCACGGTCGGCAGCGGGCTGGGGGGCGGGGGCGCGGGCCGGGGACGGCGATCGGAGAGGAGAGGAGAGGCAGGAGGGGACGCGTGGGCGTTGCGGCGGGTAGAGGCCAGGGAGGAGGGGTCGTGCTACGGTGTCCCTTTCACACCAAGTAGTGGCAAAAGATCACGAAGCAAGGGGTGGAAAAAGTAAGGCGAGTCGCAGCACCAACTCCACGGTGGGCAATGGGCTAGAGCCGGCTCGGGGGAGAGGCCACGGCTTGATTACCAGAAGGCGGTAGTGCCAGATAAATGCAATGTGCGGCGCTAGGGGCCTGGCAAGGGCGCCAGTGCCAGACGAAAGCGGCAAGGGCAGGCACACAGCGCCGCCGTGGAAGCGTGTGGACGGTTCCACCTTGCCCAAGCCTACACAACCCACTTCTCTCCTCTTGTTACCGGCACCAGCAAAACCAACCAAAACTGCGGTTCTTGCCAACGCCAATCCGACATTACTATATGTGTGTACTGACACGGTAAGTTAGCTCGGCCAGTGCCTGACTCCTGAATTCCCAGGGCCTCGTAGGCCTGCTGCACGCACACTCACCCGCTGGAGGAGGGCGGCGGCTGCACCACGAGGTCCTGCCAGAAGGCCACAGAGGGGTGCAGCCGGAAGCGGCCAGCGTCCAGCTCCCCAACCTTGGGGCCACCAGAGCCGGGGCTGGTGCTGGTGCTGGTGCCGGTGCCCGGCTCAGGTGCACTTGGCTCGGGGTCACGGCTGGGCCCGTCCGTGGTGGTGGCGGCGGCGGCGCTGCTGTCGGTGGCGACAGCAGGTGCTGCCGAAGGCACATCCACATAGTCGGCCTCCTGGACGTAAGAGCTTGTGGTGGTGGAGTCGGTGTTGGTTGCGACGACGACCTCGGGCTCCACCACGGCGGTTTGGGCGCCTGTGGCGTGGGTCCGGAAGCTGAGCTGCCCATGGGGCTGGGTGTGCTGCTGCAGGGCGGCGTGGGGATGCTGGTATAGGTTGGTGGGGGAGGAACAGGAGGAGGACGGGAACGCGGGCACTGTCCAGCCCCTGGAGCGGGCGGCGGCGGCGGTGAGGCGGCGGCAGGAGGAGGCCAGGGCGGGCGAGCGCCTGTGCAGGGTTGGGGGCAGGAAGAAGAGGAAGGAAGAACAGTTTAAGTAAGAGCAACTTGGGTTGTGGGCATGCGAGGTAGATGGTGGAAGCGATGCACGGGAGCAGGGTACTGACTGTACCAGGGACCTGTCGCTTTGCAAGGGTGACAGCAAAAGAGGCACCACCAGTGTAATCTGCTGACCGCCGGGCCAACACCGCGCCCCTGAGACGCCCCTGAGACGCCCGTGTAGGGCCACGCACGGCCAGGCATGGATACCGGTTAGCCCACCTGGTAACGGCCTTAGCAAGCATCATTGTCGCGCGCCTGTGGACACCAGTTGATGTGCGCAAAGCCTCCAAGCGCTGACGACTGACGTTTGGGTTGGGTGTGCGCACAGTTGTGGGCTGACCAAGGCCAGTGGCTAGTGGCACGCCCACGTCGACCGACCGCTGAACAGCCTCCAGATATCTGTAGCCTCCGGGTCAACACCCTTGCCCAGTAACTGCTGCTGCTCTTTCGAGTGTTGCTGCGTAAGGTTGTCTCCTACAGCGCGGGCGTGTGAAGCAAAGGCTGTCCGATGCCAGGTGCGGTGGCGCTCGCGCTTTTGCAATGGGTGGAGGTCTTATCAAAGAAGAACACCTCACCGACAGCTATATGCGTCCACCTTGGTGCGTCAAAGCTGCAAACAGATAGCGGAGACGGAGATTGGTAATAGTTGGTTGACAGGTGCGGTGTTGCGCAGTTGCTGCATCCCCATTTGTTCGCTCCGGAACATACTATATGCACATTCTGCTGATGTACATGTCGAGCAACACATAGGGCTGCTCTCCAGCACGCTTGTCCAGGAGCGGTGTTCCCTCTCGCTTTTCCCGCGTCGCTGTTTGTCAACATTGCATCAATCATATTCAACCTACTGGCATCCATCAGACGTGCGCACTGCTACTGCAATGACGAGCAACCCTCCAAGCTCACGCCCTGACGACGAAGAAGAGCGCTACCGAAGAGATAGAGAACGCTTAGACCGTGATTTTGATCCCTACACAGATGGATTCAATATATACCGCGTCAACCCACGGCGGCAAGAGGCTTACGACAAATGCGCGCCGCAGGTCGTCAGCTTCCTAAAGTGCGTAGACAAGGAGGGCCCAACATGGTTCTGGCGGTGCAATGCACTGCATATAGAGCTGCAGCAGTGCTACAACGCAGCGAAGCCACCCTCACCCTCGCTCATCACGACATACGCCAAGGAGTTCCGGGACACGGCACTGCTGCGGTGGGACCAATTCAAATGGTTCATTGACTCGCTGACCGGGGGCAGCAAGGGGCAGTAGGAGGCTGCAGCGGGCAGGGCGGTTGGAGGCAGAGCCGAGGTGGAGGCAGGAGGGCGGTGTTGCCCAGCATGCGGGGCCGGGCCGGGCACGTGGACTCGGCTGCACCTGCCGGACGTGCTGCTGATGCTGCGCTCAGGAAGGATAAATTAGAAGTATGGCGGGCATTGATCATGGAGGGCCTCAACCGGACAGGGCAGGATTGGAGAATACAGGCTGGTGTGATGCACGGTCTGCATATCTGTGCAAGCCTACGGGCTCTTGTGCATTGGGTGCATGGTACGGTGCATGGTACTGTACCGTTCTTGCACCGTGGGTCCTGTATGTTGACTCCTGCATTAGGTGCAGGGTACTGTACCGATCTTGCACTGTGGGAGAACGCAATGGATGGTGTTTGTGCGCATCACATGCAGCGACCTAGCGAGCAAGGCACAGCGCATGGTGGCAACAGACGGCTTGTGCATGGGCTTTCGTGGGCTTACTGCCCAACACATCGACGCAAATAACTGCGCATGCTAACACCATGAGTGGGAAAATGCTCTGTGAAGGAGGCATACGACTTAAGGATGACAGGCCATTGGTGTTGCGTGCTTGCTACCTGGCCTTCGTTGTTTACCGCTGCCGCTCGCGTTGTGCTGCGTGGCCTGGTCGGGAATGTGCATTTCAGGGCCGTAGATGTCAGGTACATGACACATGTGCATACGCTCACAGCGTATGACGAACAAGGGTTTCCGTTGTAGGTTAGCGACTGGGTGGCAGCGGACTGCACGTGGCAGGCTGGCAAGGTGTCATCCGCACGTGGGCAGCTGGTAACGGTTTGTACACAAGCCGCTTGGGCCTTGTCATAGGCTCTCGAGCCGTCCCCATGTGCCCATGCACCGGGATAACGTAGCTGTACGTGTAAGACCGTACATGTGTTGCTGCGCGCTGTTGAGACGTGCTGCAATGGGGCAGAAGATGGCAAACGTCCCCGTCCGTCCGGTTTCTCTCCCAGTCCTCCTGCTGTAGCTGAACGCAGGACTGGTTCTCTTGTGTTAGTCACTGGGTGATCGGGCAAGAAGTGAGGAGGGGTTGGTAACTTTGGGCTGGGCGAAGTTGACCGATGAGACAAGGCTCCGCGGGGGGCGAGTCTATGCCACGGTCTATGTGTGTTGCAGGAACGTTTGGCGCTGGCTCAGCCAGACCCAAACACAGGGGACATGGAGAGACGCGTGGGACCAATGGTTACCGGGACCCTGCCGCCCGGGGTGTTGTATGGGCGTATGCACCGGATCATTTTGTCAGACAACAGTGCTCGCTGCGGCAGCCTCTACAACGCGGCACTCCGGCCCCTGCCTCCAGTACCGTACTGGCTCGCCCTGCAGGCTGCGTCCCAGCTGCACGGCGGACGGCGGCAAGCTGTACGGCCTTCCGCACGCCGCGCTGCTGCCGCCGGTGTGGGTGGCGCAGGAGGGCCACAGCAGCAGCAGGAGCAGGGCCAGGTGCAGGCGGGGCAGCAGCATCAGGGGCAGAGGCAGCGCGGCGGGCGCGGCAACAGCCGGCAGCAGCAGAGCGTGGCCCGTGCTCTCAGCCGCAGCGGCATCAATGCGTCTCTGGACTTGTGGACGTGGTGCCTGGACGAGCACCACGCCGTGCCGCTGGGCCCCTGCGCGGATTCAGGGCGAGGGGCAGCAGGAAGGGACGGGTGCCGGTGGCAGGGGCGAGGGCGCAGGCGGTGGCAGCGGCGACGGCTGGGACAGTAGTGGCAGCGGCGGCGGCACTGGCGGGAGGACAGGCGCAGTGGCAGGGAGGGCGGCAGCGGCGGCCAGGGCGCGCGTCGAAGGCCTTGGCCCCTGCAGCACCCCTTCCAACGCATCAACTGCATCGCCCTGGCCGTCAAGGCCCTGTACGTGGCCCAAAGTGTCATGGAAGCTCCCAAGGCTGATTCATCGCGCAGGGCAAGCTGTTCTGCAGCCAGCGCCAACAACAGCAGGACAGAGGAGGGCCTACCAGCAGCAGCAGCGGCAGCGCAGGGGACGGTGATGGCACGGTTGCGGCCGCCGGCAATCGCGTACCAGACGGCCGCCTGCGCGACGCGCGCTTCGCGTCCCGCTGGTGGCCCCTGGTGGTGCGGGCGGTGTGGGCGGGGCTGAGGCGGCCGGGCGAGCTCGTGGAGGCGGTCGTTGCCGGGGAGCAGATTGCGACGCTGTGGCCGTGCGAGCTGCGGGAGGACCACGACAACGGCCTGGGTGAGTGTTGCGGTGGTATGTCATTGTGCATACGGCGGATAGTGCGCATCTGCACCAGCCGGCCTGATTGTTGTAGTGTGGCGTGGCGTGACCCTAGGCAAGCCGCTGCGTACGAATTATAAGTTGTTTGTGCCGTGCGTGGTACCTTCACCAGCACACGAACGGAGAGTAACCAGACACCACGGCTGAAGGTTACTCTGCTGCTTGCTCGACCTTTCCGCTCCTCAGCCTGCCTTGTCATCCACTTTTCCTCACGCTGTAACCCCAGGTGTGCGGCTTCCCGCCGCCCGGCCGCCCACCACGGAGGCCTACCTGCGAACCATCGCTGCGCGCGTCTCCCCCTCCTCCACCTCTTCGTCCTCGGGCACCTTCACGGCGGCGCTGGACGACCCGATGGCAGCCCCACGCCGCACCTCCCATGTTCTGGACCGCATCTCCGGCATCCACCTGGTGCTGCTGCTGGCGCACGGCGACCCTGTGCAGTGCGCGGCCCTGCTGACCACCCTGGCCAAGGTGGTCCTGTTCCCGGCGGAGGGGGCAGCACGGGCCAATGCGGACGAGTGCGCGTTCGCGCTCGTGCGGGCAGCCACACGCATCCTGTACGACCTGGCGTCCGCGGTGCGGGTGATAGCGGGGCGGGACCAGCAAGCAACGCAGGGGTCGGGTAGCTCCGGGTCTGAGGACATGGCCAGGAAGTCGGCCGGCGCGGTCACCAACCTCCCGCGGCGGGCCGCATGACGAGCGACGTCTCTGGCATGCTGCAGGCTGCAGCGGCAGAACAGGAGCACATGGCCGCTCTGCAGCAGCGCGGCGCTGGAGGGGTGCCCCTAGACCCGGTGGCCAGTGCGATTGCGGCACGGGGCCCCGCGGAGCAGCAGCTGCTGCGGCTGCGGTGCTTCGCGCCGCCGCGATGGCTGCCGGTGCTTGCTCGGCTTAGCACGGTGCTAGAACATGTCTGGCATGACGAAGCGACACTGGAGCAGGGCAAGCTGTCGACGGCGACCATGACCTTCACTGGCGAGATGTTGAAGCAGGCGGCGGTGGCGTACCGGAGCGCGTGGCAGCGGGGGGACATGCGGGCGGTGGCCAGCTGGGGGGGCTGATGCAGCGGGAGCTGTGCGTGGTGAAGTGGTTGGGAACCAGCGCAACGGGCAAGTGGGAGGTGGAGGAGTGGTGGGCGGCGCGTTTGCCTGGAGAGAGACAGCAGCAGCAGCAGCAGGAGGGTGCCAGGGGCCGTGCAGCGGGTGGTAATGATGTGGGGAGTGCAGCATCCAGCAGCATCCAAGGCGGCGGTGATGTGGCCATCAAGACGTCCTGGCCCTTCCTGCTGTCCCTGGCCCCGCACGAGGCTGCCTCGCTGCTGCCCACCTGCTCCTACCCACTGTGCACAGAGCTGCAGGGGGAGTCGGATGTGGACCTGGGGACGGGGCTGACAGGGGCGGCCGGCCGCTCCATGTGTTGCACCATGGCGTGCCGCCTGGTACGCAAGCAGTTGCAGCAACAGCACAGGCGGCAGGCGGAGCAGCGCAGGCGCCAGCACAAGGTGTTTGCGTCCAAGGGCGGCGGCAACTTGGCGGCGGGTACGGAGCTGATCCTGGCCATGATGGATTGCGTGCGTGTACGGCTGGTGATGAGGGGCCTGTAAGATGACTTCAAGGTGGTTAGCGGTGGCGGGAGCTGGTTGGTTCGATGGTGGTGGACTTGATGGTGTCCATGTTGCAGCATGCCTAGCCGGGGATGTGGGGCTGTGAGGTGCGTGGTGTGCATTGAAGGCGGGTTGCCTGGGTGCATGCTAAGGAGGAGGGAGGTGGCGCCCACACCCCAGCAGCAAGCTGGTCGTTGCTGCTTACCAGCAGTATGGTTTCAACAGCTTCGCTGTGTTTTGGTGGCACGCGCCTTCACACTTGTGCGTGTGGGGTACTGTAGAGCGTTGCAACAGGCACAGGGTTAAAGATGGCGTGTACAGTACCGGTAATTAGGAGCACGCCCCGGCACGCCGAACGAATGGGGGCATAAGCGCTGTGAGGAGGCCGGCCCCTCGAGCCACTTTGGCCACATACCAGTACCAGTTGTTGTGCCACAGGACGAAAGTCCTGAGCATGTGATTGAGAGCTTGTGCGAAGGCTGACGCTCAAGCCCCTTCAACTGCCGATTGGATAACACGGTCTATGTTCCATCCTCATGTCTTCCTTGGCCGGACGCGCCCTAGCTCTGTAACCCTTATGATTGTCACCGCACCGCTTATTGGGCCGTGGAAACGAAGGGACGGAGCAGCTGCGCTGCAGACCCCTTTCCTTGTCTGGCATCGTTCGTTTTGAAGTGACACGTACGGTGGCTGGGGTAGCCTGTGGGGTCTAACACCCCCTACCTGCTACTCCACCCCCTTAACCCACGCCACGTGGCGCCTCGCCCGGGCGTAACCATTATTATTATTATTATGACACGTACGTGCCATGCACCAGTGGCACAGCGTCTGGTTGACCTGCAGCAGCTGGAGTCATGGAATTCTCTGAAAGTAACTATCTCATCGGCTGAAAGTACCGTTGCTTGCCGTACGCTGGTGCAGTTGCATGCAATATGGGTAAATGTGCACATGTGCACTGCTCCTTGGGTGGGCGCCCATGGCAGCGGTCAGCATGGGAGCCTTCGGCACGCCGTTGGGTACAGCAGTAGAAGTGTAGAACCATGCGGCACCACCAGCGCAATGGGTGTGCGTGAGGACCAGCAGCGCTCGTATGGGGTTCCAGCTTCCAGGGGGTTCCTGTAGGTCTCAGCGTGTCTCCTACTGTCACATAAGCACGCACCTTGAAAACCAAGGGGCTGCTAATAAGCCAAGCTCAGCACGCTACTGGCATCCCACGGGGCTTCGGCTTGGCAAGCTGCTGAGCGCCCTGTTGCAACGCCGTGCCCTGCATTGGCCGTACGATGCTGCTGCCGTACTGCGTACGCACGCTCATCCCCAGCCAGGTTCTGCATGAGGCTGACTGATACTTCTCCTGGTCAACAATTTCATACATTTTACACAGTAATGCTACAGAAAACGAGGGCATTGCTTGCATCCCGCCGGTGTGTAGCGGTCGGCTGGTGCTCTCAACCTCCTTTTGCCGTCGGATCCATGCTTTCAGCTGCCACTGCCCCTCCGGCAAGGCCCCAAGGGCAGCTGCATCAGCCAACAGGCAGCACAACAGCAGCCGGCCTGCTGGTGCGATGCGGTAGCACCAACACTGGCATCAGCGATTCCGACGGGAGCAGGGGCAGGAGGGGCCGCAGGGAGCCCACTGCAGGGACCGAGTCCAGCAGCCCAACGCCCCACGGCAGTAAGAAACCAGCGGCCGACGCCGAGCTGCTGCCACCATTCCTGCAGGAGGCGCTGAGGCCACTGCCGGACACTTGTACGGTGAGCGCGCTTGCGCTGAGGTGAAAAGCAGAGCGGACCTGCGCGACGCGCAAACCTTTGCAAAGCAAGTCACCACGCTCACGCTGTAGTAATGACACGTAGTTATAATTCATTGTTTGCTGTGATGTGTGCAGGCGGAGAGCCTGAAAAACGCCCAAAGGGAGCAGTTGGCCGCGTTGGAACAGCAGACTCAGCTTGTCAAGGCCTTGGTCGATGGCCTGGAAAAGCAGCAAGAGGTTCTCAGACAGCAGCAGGATCCTGAGCTCATGATGCGACTGGTGAGGCTCCTTGAGGCTGCGTTGTCCGATCAGCAGCAAAGACGCTGCACGGCTGCCCAGCAGCGACAGGCGGACCTTGTTGACGCCGCACCTGACAAGCAGCATGAGCACGTTGTGTCATCTCAGCAACAGCAGCTGGCGAGCATCAGGGATCTACTTGAGCAGCAGCAGAGGCGGCAGGAGACTAACTGGCAGCAGCTGCTTGCGTCCTCGCAGCGTCAGGAGCAGCTGTTGCTCAAGCTGCTGGACCGACTGGACACCGCTGCGCCACCTGCAGCCACCGCGGTGCCTGCTGGGCAGCAGGGGGAGGCACCAGCGGCGGCAGAGGGTGGAGGAGGAGGCTTGCCGGTTGTGGCAGCCGATGGGCTACGGCTGGGGGAAAGGGAACAGCCAGCAGTGGCCAGCAGCACTGATGGTGATGCCGTGGCGTGCGGGCAACCTGCAGTTGGGTCTGGGGCAGGTACTGCGGGGACGGAGGGTCAGCAGCAGCAGCAGCGTCAGGTGGACGAATTTGTCCCACCCCGGCTGCTGGACTATGTGCGTTTCAGGGAGGAGGTGCGCATACCCTGCAGCAGTGGCGGGGACAGTAGAGAAGACGTCATCCCTGCCGGGGCGGAGGGGGTGGTGCTCGCCTCAGCAGACGGCGGGACACGACTCAAGGTAGGTGCGCCCTCACCAGACAGCGGTGTAGTACGTTTGGCCCCAGGAATGGTGTACTGCCGTGCATGCACGTACGGGTGTGGTGGTTTCGGTGTCCCACGATCGCTGGCCGTGGAACACCTGATGCGATACCTTACATATCCAGCAGTGCACACAGCCAGCACTGCGGGCTTAAGAGGCGGCGAGGTGCGCGGTGTGGTGTTCATTGCACACCTGCTTATCAGGAGGCTCGGCCGGTGGTCGCCAGGGGTATGGCCCCCTGTAGGGACAGCCGTAGACACTGCTGCGTGAGGGGGTCACCACGCTAGCATGCCTGCCCCTATCAGGCCTGCTGACCTGCGCGCCATCGGGACTTGACCACTCAGAAACGCCTCCTGACTAGCGGTAGTGCAAGTAGGCATGCGTACCATGTTCCCATCCCCTACCTCTCCATCTGTGTCTTTTGGAGAAACGCCCCCGTTACTAGTACTTTGTTCCCCCCCCCCGCACTACCGTTTATGGCCTTGCTGCAAACGCCGCCGAATGCACGCACTCTCGCTTGTTCGTACTCGTTCCACCAGGTTTACACCCTGGAGCCCCCATCTGATGGCTACTGGTGTTCTACATGCTGCTGGATTGACCGGCCAGACGTACTCGAGCGGGTGGCGGATGAGCGCGACCTAACCTCCACCGCCAGGCGTAGGCAGGTGGGTGCGTTCGTTTTGTTCAAGTACAGCGAGTGTGACGTGTAGCATCAGGTGCATGCGTGCAGCTGCTGGAGCTTTGTGCACTTGCGGTTGTGAAGCATGTGCAGCATGCAGCATGCACCAACCAAGTGGTTAGCGTCAGAAAGGCTTGGCACAGCAATGAGGTCACCTGAAAGCAGGAGTCGATGCAAGTGCGTGCAGCGCGTGCGAAGTGCGTGGTTGCCTTACGCGCAGCAGCGCCAAACGTCCTGCACGCCGGGTCTTCTATTTCAATCAATTACAGGTCAAGCTTGTTGCTTGCAATGCAATCTGCACCGCACGAGCAAATGGAAGTGGAGGACCACGATTGTACTGGCCCTCTCCACATTACTGTAATCTCTTCTTGCGCTGCTGCCCCGCACCCCGCCCACATGCATGCCACCCCTGCTCGCTCCATTGACCATTGCGTACCTGCGTGCTGCGCCGGCCGGTCAGCCTCTGCCGTACGACCCCCAGCGGCAGGGCGTGCCCGTGACGCGCTTCACCGCTGCACCGGGCATGCTGGTGCGCCGGGGGTACGACGTGGCTAGCGGCGAGGACGCCGCGGCGATGCAGTCTGGAGAGGTGGGGTGGGACCTTGCTTGCTCCTCTGCTGTGTTGCTGCGGACGGGGGATTGCTGCTCAAGGTCCATGGGGGCAATTTTTTCACAGCCTTCCGCGCGCATGAACCTGACACTGCCACCTGTTTCCGCTGCAGGTTGGCGTGGTCCAGCCCAGCCGCGGCCTGGGCGACACGTGTGTGGTGGAGTGGGCCAGCGGCCGCCAGGCCCAGTACGACACCGGCCGGGGCAACCGCTTCCAGTTGGTGCACCTGGAGATGTCACTAGAGAGCGGTGCACCTGTGGTGGGGAGCATCGCGGCGGAGGAACGCCAAGGAGATGGCGGCAGCGTGCAGGACTGGGAGCTGCATGGCTGGGAGCTGGCCGCCCTGCAAGCGGCAAGGGGGAGCGAGGGGACGCATGTTTCTCTGGAGCGCGGAACACATTGGATCGGCCTCCCGGAAGAGCCGTGGGATGGCGGTGTCAAGCTGCCCAAGAATGCATTTCCTGATGGCAGGTTTGGGGAGCAGTGCAGCTGACGGTGGAAGCTGGCGATAGCAAGCAAGCGGGAGCGAGCATAGTAGTGTAGTGCTTGTCCGACTCGCGGTTTAGGACATGTCCACCTGTCACTTGCATATAAACAGCGTAAGGGAAGAATGATCCAGTTGGCTTAGCCGCCCCCCTCCCCTCCCAACAACGCCGGGGCAACTCCTGACAGGACATGCAGGGATCCTGTTGCGCTTCCTAGGCTTTGCCATACGTACGCGTAGACTGGTACATATACGTACACGTGCTTCTGCTGCAGCACCCTGGGAGTGGGTGGTTGCTTGCTCCCTTGCTTGCTCCTTTCGCGCCCTGCACCGCAAGGCCACCGTTGGGCCATCAGACCTGCCACGGCCCCCTGGCGCAATTCCCACAGGCACGGTGTGGATTTGGTGCAGCAACACATACGGATTCGCGGAGTCGGCATGGATGCCTGCCTCACCCACCGCGGGCTACAGCCTGTGCTGCTCCGTCTACAAGTGGCAGCCGGTCAACCTGTTCACGGCGCGGCAGGGCGTTAACCTGGCCATGGGATTGCCGCATCGCGAGCGCTGGGGCACGCTGGTGCGGCCCGTGGAAGTGCGGGCGGACGGCGTTGTGTGGCTGCTGGACCTGCGCGAGCCCGAGCGGCCAGAGGCGCGACAGGTGCCCTTCTTGTTTGGCCCCTGCACCGGCAAGCTGCTGCTGCTGGAGGGCATGGACCCCAATCCGGAGCTGTGGGCGGAACCGGTCTGGGTGAGCAGTGACGGGTGGTGGCAGGGACCGGAATGCGTGGGGTATGCCCCCATCGGTGTGCATAAGCCTGGGGCATGGGGTATGGGGTATGGGGTTGTGGGGCAGGGGCGGACATTGGGCGGCACACTACATTATGTTCTGGCGGTTGGCATGCTGGGGTGCACATTGGTAGGTGGTTCGGGTTGCGGCAGGGGTTTGTGCAGATAGCCGTATGTCTAAGGAAGGGTGGGTTGCGGTTGCCTGCTGTGACGCTGACCAGTGGCCAGTGACCAGTGACCAGTGGCCAACCTGCTCCATTCATGCATGGGCATCTGGTGCGAATGTTCATCTTCCTTTGGCACGGCACGGATGGCCCATGCACTCGGGCCAATCACGTACGCGCGTTTCGGTAGCCCATGCTTACTCACGAGGGAATCGCTTGCATGGTACCTCCTGTCCTGTTGCAGGGGTACGAGCTCTATGGAGAGTGAGAAGACTTGCTGAGGGCAAGGGACGGTGCTTGTGTCGTACCGGGAAGCGCACGTGCACCGCAACTAGAGAGGCTCAGCAGCGTGGACATGCGGCGGGCACGTCATGCCGTGCCGTACATCGGCGTGGCTGCATTAGGCAATCGCTGTATGTGCGCGAAAGGTTGCTTGGCATGTCGGAGTTTTTGCGGCATCCACCAGCAGCCAAGGCGGCGGTGAGGGCCCCGTCAGGTCCCACTGGCTCTTCCTGCTGGCCCTGCCTCCGTACCCTGCTGGCCCTGGCTCCGTACCCTGCTGCCTCGCTGCTGCCCACCTGCTCCAAAGGCCTACGCTGCGGTCGTGCTGCCGCTGCACGTGTTCCTGCTGCCGCTGTACGGCTACTTGCAGGCGGTAACGGATGCAGTGCACAACCCTGTGACTGTATCTCCTGTACTCGCACGTCGCACAACCCGTACCTTGCCTGCCCCATACCAGACTAGACTGCACCTTTCTGTACTGCCCGAACCCTTGGTCGCCCTCTCAGTTGCGCATGGTAGGCCGCCCCAACGGTGGGAGGAAACACGGAGGCGGAGACGTAGGCGGGGGCGGCGGCGGCGGCGGGGGCGGAGGCAGGGGCGGGAGCGGGGGCTCGCTGCCTCGCTGCTGTCCAGGTGCTGCAGCCCGCTATGCACACAGCTGTAGGGGGACACGGAGCCCGAGGTGCGGCTGGGCGCGCCTGGTGGCGGCGGCGGCCTGAGCTTCTGCACCAGCGCTTGCCGCATAGCGCACAAGCAGCAGCAGCGACCGTACGAACGGCAGGTGGGGCAGCGCAGGCGCCAGGTGGACAAAGTGTTTGCGGCCCATGACGGCGACAGCTCGGTGGTCGCGGAGCGTAACGTGAATGTTGATTGTGTGCCGGTGACGAAGGGCGTGCGTGGTGCTTTTGGCGGCGGCCAGTGGAGCGCGAGCGGCTCGGTTGGTGGTGAAGAGGTTTGTGTCCATCAACATGCTGGCAGCACAGAATGCCAGCAGCAGAGATGACTGGTGGTACAGGGCTGTATGTGGATATTGTTGATGGGATGATGGCAGGTGCAACCCCGCAGGCGGGCACGTCCAGCGAGAGGGTTTGCTGAGGACGCCAACAAGCTCAGCGCATGATGAGTGCGTTGCGTTGCTGTACATAGCAGAGCGGTGGGAGGCGTGGGAGGCAATCTGCACGAGGTTGGCATAAAGGCACGGGCAGCACGGCGTCTGGCAGCATTATGGCGCTGATTTAGCATGGACTGGGGAGGTTGTGTGCGGGTGATGCGAGAGTGACCTGGTGTGACCGGTGGGCTTCCTGGCCAAGGCAGGGGGACGGGGGTGCTCGTGCTACCGTAGCTGGTAGGTAGCTGTGTTGCTCTCCGGCCTTGACTGTTGTCGTACCCCTTACCATACCGGTAACAAAATACTCCGCTGAGCTGTGGATGCATTGGCGTGTGTATACACGTATATGTTTAAACAAAATGGACAAGCTGCCTGGTGTGCGTGACACCGTGATGGCGTGTGAGGCGGCGTGGGGCAGGGTGACACGGCTGAAGGAATCGAGCTGAGGGTGCCTCATTGTCGGGACGGCTGCATAACCACAGTTGTTGTCAATGAACCAGCAGGCCGTTCACCATGTAACTCTACCTCCGTTAAAATATGCTTTCCCAGCCTGGTCTTCCGCCCCGTGCTCGGACACTGACCCCGAAATAGTAATTTGCAACCCGCAACATGTCGCAACCATCGCGAATACAGAGTCTTATTGATAGCTTACTGCGCACGAAGAACTTTTGCAATGCCGCGGGCTGTGGCGTACCGGAGTCGTTTGCTGGGGAGCATCGAGAGCTCGACCGCGAGCTGGAGGTGCTGGAGTCCCTCGCGTTTACAATAAGCAGGGTTGGAGAATGGGATAGAGCATGTAGTGCTCTTGAACAGTCGACCAAGGGGCGGATAGCGCTGGCGCAACTCCTGTCCGTGTCGCTCCGAGCCGCATCGGTTCCGTCCGCTTCCGCGAGCTCCTCAGCGGCGTCAAGCTCGGATGCAGGCTCCACACAGATGATGGCTGACACGGACTCGCTTTCGTCGGAGCGTGCTCTCAGGGTGCTCACTGCGACGGCCATCGTTGCCACGCAGTACCTGGGTGACGCGTGGCGCTGCGCCAGAAGCAGCCCAACCTACAAGGAGCTGCCTGTGGGCGTCAGCAGCCTTGTCGAGGGCCTGCTGCGCGCCGACTTGCTGCCCGCTGTGACCCGGTTCCTCACCGCCGCGCGGCAGCAGCCTCCCGCCCTCCTCCTGCCTGGCCACACCGGCCTCATCGTGCACCTCAGCCAAATCCTGGCCTCCATTGCCAACACAAGGTCCGACATGTTCAGCCTGCTGCTGACTCCCAACCGCATCATGGAGGCCTGGGCGCGGGCGGCGGCGGAGAGCATGTGCCCCCCGGGGCAGACCCATGGGTCATTGCTCAGGGAGCTGTTGGAGGACGTGGAGATCAACTGCAGCATCTTCGCCTCCCCCAGCCACATGCGGGCCCTGCACTCCGGCACCTGTCTGCAGTACTGGACGGCCCTGCAGGCTGTGTCCCAGCTGCACGCCGCGGACGGCGGCAAGCTGTACGGCCTGCCGCACGCCGCGCTGCTGCCGCCTGAGTGGGCAGAGCGGGAAGGGCTGCAGGGGCAGGCGGGGCAGCGGGGACAGGTGCGGCGCTTCCTCAGATGCAACGGCCTCCGGAGCTCGCTGCACTGCTGGGCCTGGTGCCTTGACCCGGTGCACCCGGTGTCGTTGGGGCCCCTGCATCCGCGGGCCCTGCGGTCCGTCGCCCTGCGCACCGCACGTGCAGCCCTGGCGTCGTGCGAGGTACATGACATAGAGCTCGCAGCCGCAATGCAGGCGTTGCGGCGAGGCCGCGGCCAGCAGGGGCAGGTTCAGGCCGGTGGTGGCGGCAGCGGCGGCGGCACTGGCAGCGGCAACGGTGGGGGTTCGACTGGGCGCGTGGCGTTGCGGCACCCACTGGAGGCTGCGGGGTGTTACATGTTGGCCCGCCAGGCCCTGCGCTTGGTGCTGGACATCTTTGCACCCCCTGAGCAAGCGCGGCCACGCAGCGACCGCAAGGCCGGCAGTGGAGCCGCCGGCAGCCGTGGGTTTGCAGGCGCCAGAAGCAGCAGCGGCCACGGCAGTGGTGGCCAGCCGTGCGGTACGCCGCCCCAGCTGGACGGCCGCCTGCGCGAAGCGTACTTCGCGGCCCGCTGGTGGCCCCTGGTAGTGCGGGCGGTGTGGGCAGCGCTGAGGCGGCCGGGCGGGCTGCGGGCGGCGGACGTGGGGCTGTGCGGCGAGCTGCTGCCAATGGTGCAGCAGTGGGAGCTGCGTGTGGATCACGAGGACTCATTGGGTAAGTGCTGGCTCTGGTTCGAAAAAGTCTAGTGGAGAATTGACTTGTGGATTAGGGACAGGGAACGTTTGAGTCGGTACCGGCTTTGGCTCTGGCCGAGCAGGTCGCGCATGTCTGCCCAGAGAGCATAGTCATGTAACCGGACTGCGCTTGCTGCTGCGCTTGCACAGTACTGGCATTGGGACGTCATGTTGTGCTGTGAACGCATGTGACGATAAATGGCACGGTAAATTGACTTTAGGTAGCACGAACGATAGGGACGCATGTGGCAGCCCAGCGCTTGGAAGGGTTTAAAAGGCAACCGATTCTCACAGCTGCTGCAACGAACTTTTTTCCCCACCCTCTTCCTTCGCCCCCAGGTGTCCAGCTGCCTGCCTCTCCCCCATCCGGCCTGTCCTTCGCCCTCTCCTCGGGCCTCATTCCCACCACAGAGGCCCTGCTGCGCACCATGGTCACGCGCGCCGCCGCTGCCTCCTCCTACATCGCCTCCTCTTTACCCTCCGCCGCCCACCCCCGGTGGTCCACTCCCAAGGAGGCCTCGCAGCAGCTGGCCAGCATCCTGGACCGCATCTCCGGCAGCCACCTGGTGCTGCTGCTGGCGCACGGCGACCCGGTGCAGTGCGCGGCCCTGCTGACCACCCTGGCCAAGGTGGTCCTGTTCCAGGCGGAGGTGGCAGCACGAGCCAAGGCGGACGAGGGCGCGTTCGCGCTCGTGCGGGCTGCCACACGCATCATGTACGACCTGGCGTCCGCGGTGCGGGTGATAGTGGGGCGGGGAGCGGGGCAGGGGACTGGCAGCGCCGAGTTTGCACAATACGCAACGAATACGGCGGGCGTGTTGACCAACCTGATGTCGATAGGCCTTCTGAACGACGACTTTGTACAGGCCATCCGAAAGGCCACGGAGGCGGAGGAGCGGAAGGCGGCGGCACAGCGCGCGGCGGCGGTGGCTATGGACTCAGCCAGCATGCTCGCGAGGTGCACCCCGCCTGAGCAGCAGCTGCTGCGGCTGTGGTGCTTTGCCGTGCCGCGGTGGCTGCCGGTGCTAAACACGCTCACGGGCATCCTGGAGCAGCAGGGAGGGGATGAGGACTCGCCGGAGCATGAGAGGCTGTCGAGCGCTCTGACGGGCTTTAAGACGGAGATGGTGAAGCAGGCGGCAGTGGCATGCCGGGGCGCGTGGCATCGGGGGACATGCGGGCGGTGTACAGCTGGAGGGGCCTGCTGCAGCGGGACGTGTGCGTCCGGGAGATGATCGGGACGTACAATCCGGACAGGTGGGAGGCGGAGGACTGGTGGTCAGCCACTCTGCCGCCGCAGCAGCAGTGGGGCAGTGGGGGCGGTGTGACGGGTGGGGGTCGCAGCGGCGGCGGTGGAGGGCTGGGTGCAGGGAGCAGCAGCAGCAGCGGCAGCAGCAGCAGCCGTAAGGGCGAGGTTCCGATCAAGACGTCCTGGCCCTTCCTGCTGCCCCTGGCCCCGCACGAGGCTGCATCGCTGCTGCCCACCTGCTCCAACCCGCTGTGCACAGAGCTGCAGGGGGACACGGAGCCGGACCTGCGTCAAGTGTGCGTGGCGGCAGGACTAATGGGGGAGGGACCAGGCGCAGGGGCGGTAGGGGCGAGGGCCGGGCAGAGGGCGGCGGGGGCCGGGCAAAGGGCGGCGGGGGCGGGGGCCGGGGCAGGTGCGGGGAACAACCGCCTTTACTGCGGCGCGGGATGCCTTCTGACACACCAGCAGCTGCACGAGTTTCACATAAAGCTCGTGGAGAAGCGGAAGTTGCAGGACGCGGAGGTCCTGGCCAGGAACGAAGGGAAGGGCACCCATGCTGCTGTGTCGCTGATCGTGCAGATGATGGAGCAGGTGGACATCCGGCCGCAGATGCAGGGGCTGTGAAGGCCTTGCAGCATTGGAACACAGCACAGCATAGCCTGCAAGGTGCAGGGCGCAGTATCAAAGACAGGAGCTGACGGATTGTGCGCGGTGCTGTTGGGGTGTTGCAGGTAGGCATGTGGCTTCTTGCATCGCTGACCATGGAGCCGTCCGCAATGTGGGGTTGGCGTGGCTTTCGGTCCGGTAAGGCAGCGCTGCTGCATGGCGCAGACGAGTGGATTGTCAAGTGGGGCAACTGCTTGCTGCTGTCACTGAGGTTCAATGGCTCAGGCCGCAGAGAAGTTTGCTCTTGGGTGACGGCATGGTATATGGTGGCACGGCAAGGCGAATGCGCAGGGGTGGCTTGGGTGTGGAGCAGGTTGTTGACATCAGGTGCCTGCTGGGCGGTAGGCAGGAAATTTTTGGGAGTATGGGGCGACGATGGGTGCCACCCTAAATTGCCCTGCAGTGTGCCCGGTGTACAGGGGAACTCTGCTTGTGGATTATTCGCCAAACACGGACGATTGATGGGCCAGTATCAGGATCATAGCATGCCTGTACTGCACAGAGGTGCTGCATTTTGGTTGTTTGCGTGGCACTTTGCTGCCTACACGGTCTACTTTCGGTTGCGCATTGCTGTCCTGGAAGCTCGCGCGCGTAGATGTATCTGTCTTGATGACGCGGCTCCCTTGTGCGTGCTGGGGATTCCTGAGTGTCTAGACCTACCGCGCTGCTCTCGCGTGCCGCGGAGGTGCGTCTGTGTACGCCTGTACCGGTGGCTCGGCAGCTAGAGATTTGCCTTCTGCCTGCGCTTACGCCATTCGTCCATGGTGTTGTTGTGTACCAGCTACACGTTCCCGTCAGAGAGGGGTTCCCGTTGCGTTCCCGTTGCCGTTGCCAGCAATAAGCATGCACTTACTTGTAAGCGTATGTAGCTAAAACTACGTACATCTTCTAATTCACATAATCACTTTGGTGCGGCTCGCGTTTTGAAGCGTCAGCTGTGCATCGACTTGGACTTGACGTCCTCAAAGCAGCCTACGCAGCCCCCTACCATGGTGCAAGAATATAAATGTCAGTTGTCCAAATACCTGGCGACTGCCGGTGTCTGCCCGAGGAGGCGCGGCGTCAGGTGGCGCTTCATTGCTGCAACGCTGGGCATAATTGAAGGTGTGCCAGGAGTTGCACTGCAAGCCCCAGCTGATGCTAAGCCATAGACAATGGAACAGCCCAACAAACTAGTCCTGCCGGAAGAATGATGAGACCTGTAATGCTGCACTCACCCGAGCAACCTGCCGACAGGCCCCCCGGGCCGCCCCGGGCCGCCCCGGGTGCCCAACGTAACAGCGACCTCGCCCTCCAAAAGCCCTCTCAAAGCCACTAGTTGGTGGGACCTTCCACCTATATGTGTCAAGGAGCACCGCTGTGAGCATGTTGCCTACAGTTGATACCACAGGAAAGTTGTTGGCGCGCATGGCACCCGCCGTGTCCACTGCAGCAGCTTGAGCCCAATGGAACACCCGTGGATGACCAACTTACCCCCTATGCCGCCCCGTTCCCTTTACATACTTTGCAGTGCACCTCCCCAACGTGCTCTGCCATGAGAGCTCCCCTTGGCCTGCCAACGGCTGTGCAGCGCCTGCTACCACCCTGGGCAAGCCTACCACACCGGCTGCCCCCTGCAGGTGCGTACGCCGTTGACAAAGTGCACTTGCTGGACCCCTACGTTTGTACCAAAGTGTACTGCTGGGGGCAATGTCGTACCATGTACTTTGCCAACCAGCAGCACCAGGGGAGCTCCCCTGAGCAGCACGGTTCTCACGTCGTGCCCAAGTGCTGCCTTATAGGTCGTCTGTCAAAGATGAAGGCTCCCCTGGTGCTGCTGGTTCTCACGTTGTGCCCAAGTGCTGCCTTATAGGTCGTCTGTCAAAGATGAAGGTGGTCAGGGTGGGGAACGCAAGGAGACGGCAAACACGCAACCACCCGCAAGGGATGATGGAGCTAGAGGCCGATGGGTCGTTGGTCGTTGTCCCCAGGCCCACGAACTTGGGCAAAGCAGCGCCCTCATGCAACACCAATTGTAGTGCGCAAGCAACAACAACGCATGCGACCTATTCACAATGACACGGGGTCGCCGCTCCTGTGTGCGGAATTGCGCCTTGGAGTTTTGGGCACTGTTTGTGCATGACTTGAACCAATTTAATGCCTTTGCGCGCCTCAAGCTTATGTTGCACTGCTAACATTCCCACAGTTGATGACATTCCAGCTCACCTGAGCAGCTACTGGTACCAGACAGCACTTTCCTGACCCGCTTGGCCTCCTCACCGGCATTTCAACCATGCCTCCCAAGCGCGCCAAAGGGCGCCCGGGACTCGATCAGTTTCTTGACAGCGCAGTCCAGCTAGCTGCTTACACTAATGCTGCTGACTTGGGAGCCGCTCCACCGCCTGTTCGGACACTGTCGGAGCTGCAGCGGGACCTCGAGGCGGTCACGTCGTTCATGCAGGAGGACAAGATGAGCCAGCTAGATGGCTGCTACGCCCTTGAGACCTCGCCAAAAGCTCTCGCAGCACTGGCCCAACTCCTTTCCTCGTCGTTGCGCACGGTCACCGGCGCCTCTTCTGCAGCAGCAAGTGGTTTAGCAGTCTCAGCAAATGAGGTTGCGGGACAGCGCGTCATGGCTGGCCGAGCAGGCGTGAAGGCAACCGATGCGCAACACACGCAGCGCGCTGAGAGGACCCTTTCCTCGGTTTGCCCGTTATTGACAGCATACTTCCAGGCAGCGCTGGACTGCGCCAAATGCTACGAAGCTTCAGTGCTGCCTGGCGCTGTTGACCTCGTCGAGGTGCTAGAGCGCTCCGACTTCCTGCCCGCTGCGACACAGCTGCTCCTCGCCGCTCGCGAAGACCCGCTCCAGCTCAACACCCACGCATGCGACGTTATCAGGCTGGTCAACGCCCTCGCAAACTTCACCAGGCGCAGCGACGGCCTGCTGAGCAAGTTCCTGACATCCTTCTGCAACAGCCGATTCTTGGAGGTCTCGATCAAGGCAGCCGCCATTTGGGTCATCGGGGATCAGACCCGTGGGTCGGTCATGCTGGCCATGCTGCACGACATGCAGGAGATGCTGGTGGAGGAGTGCAGCCAGCCCGCAGCCTACAGCCGCGTGGCACGCGTATACTCCGGCCCCTGCCTGCAGTACTGGACGGCCCTGCAGGCGGTGTCTCAGCTGCACGCCGCGGACGGCGGCAACCTGTACGGCCTGCCGCACGCCGCGCTGCTGCCGCCGATGTGGGCAAAGGAAGAGGGGCGGCAGCAGGGGCAGCAGCGCCATGGGCGTAGCGGCGGCAGGCAGCAGCGGCAGCGGCAGCTTAGCTGCAGTGGGCTAATAAATTCAATCAACAACTGGAGTTGGTGCTTGGACCAAGACCACCCCGTGCCGCTAGGCGCCCTACGCCCGCGGGCCCTCCGGTCCCTCTCTCTGCGTGCTGCACGTGCCGCCCTGTCCTCCTGCGGTCTGCACGACCCGGGGCTGTCGGGGGCCGTGGACGAGGTGCAGCGGCGGGGGAGCAGCGGCATATCGCAGCAGGCGCAGCAGGCCGCAGCGGGGAGCGAGGAGGGCTCAGGGCGCGGCGCTGTGGGCAGCAGTGGCATTGACAGCAGCAGCAGCAGCGGCAGTACACGGCACGATGGAAGCGGTGGGGCTGGCGGTGACAATGCGCTTGGCGGGAGGAGCAAAACTAGCAGCGGCAGTGGCGGTGGTGGCAGTGGGAAGGGCATTGGAGCCGGCGGTGGCGCCAGCGGGCGCAGCGGATTGCCAGCGCTGGGGCACGCGTTTGAGGCGCTTGACTGCAGCACGCTCGCCATCAAAGCAGTGGCATTGGCGGTGGAGACGATGTCGACACCATGGACGTGCCGGGTACGCAGCCATGCGGTGGTGGGCGGGGACATCACGAGCAGCAGCAGCAGCCAGGAGTACGAGACGCGTACCCTGGACATCCGCCTGCGTGACGCGCGCTTTGCGTCCCGCTGGTGGCCCCTGGTGGTGCGGGCGGTGTGGGCCGCCATGCGGCAGCCGCACGGGCTGCAGGTGCTCGACATGCTGTGCTGCAGGCCGGTGCTACTGATGCTGCAGCCCTGGGAGATGCTCATGCACCACTCCGACCCCAACGGTGGGTGTGCGTGCGGGGCGAGTGCATGATGCGATTGGGTGTACGAGCGGGCTGTTGTTGGGTCTGCGACGGGTGTCCTTGCTTCGTAGCACCAGGGGGCTGGGGACTCAGATTTGTTGCCAGGAATGGTAAAGCGCACTGCTATTTTAGCTATCGAAGATGCTAAAACCCAGCCCAACGGAGTTTAGGCGATACGCACGCCCATCATGTGCAAGCATACTTCAGCAACGTCCACCTCGGTGTCTTTGGCCTGGTGCCAATGGGCGGCGGCCATGAATCGACACCGTTTCCCCCGTCGCCATGCATGCCGCTATTGTGCACGCACAGGCGTACGGCTGCCCGCCTCTCCCCCGCCTGGCCTCTCCGCCGCCTGCTCCGCCGGCCTCATCTTCACCTCGGAGGCCGTGGTACGCCACGTCGTGCGCGCCTCCTCCTTTGCCGCCGCTGCCGCCTCCACTACCCCCGGCCTGGTTGCAGCCAGCGCTTCCCAGCCGCCCACCTTCTTCCTTCCCATCAACATTTGGCTGCACGTCAGCAAGCTGCTCTACGTGAACGGCAGCATGCAGCTGGCGCTGCTGCTAGCACACGGCGACCCGGTGCAGGGCGCGGCCCTGCTCACCACCCAGGCCAAGGCAGCGCTGCGCCAGGCGGAGGCAACAGCCAAGGCCGGGTCAGCGGAAGGCACGTGCGCGCTTGTGCGGGCAGCGCTTGAGACGATGTACAACCTAGCGTCAACAGTCCGTGCGCTGGTGGGGGGAAGCGCAGGGCCTGGCGCGAGCATCAGCATGGCCGCCGGGTTTGCGTTCGCCATCTGGGACCCTGCGGGCATGCTTGCGGCGCGGAGCCTCGCGGAGCAGCAGCTGCTGCGGCTGTGGTGCTTCGCGCTGCCGCGGTGGCTGCCGGTGCTGGCCAGGATGAAGGACATTCTTTGGGAGGCGGGGCGCGGTGACGTGGTGGAGCGGGAGAAGCTGACGGGCGGGATCACAGGGTTCATGCAGGAGGCGGTGAGGCAGGCGGCGGTGGCGTGCCGGGGCGCGTGGCACCGGGGCGACGTGCGGGCGGTGGCCAGCTGGAGGGGCCTGATGCAGAAAGACCTGTGCAGCTACGCGTGGATCACGGAAGCCATGGCAAGGGCGTGGTTGGCGGAGGACTGGTGGGCGGCACCGCTGCCGGGGGAGGGCCAGCAGCAGCAGCAGGGCTCGGGGGGAGGCGGTGCGTTGGGCGGCTTGTCTGTAATCTCGCTCGGCTGGCCCTTCGTGCTGCCCCTGGCCCCGCACGAGGCTGCCTCGCTGCTGCCCACCTGCTCCAACCCGCTGTGCACAGCACTGCTGGGGACACGGAGGCGGACCTACGGTTGGGCATGGGGCCAGGGGCGGAGGCAGGGGCGGCGGATAACCATCACAGCCACAGGTACTGCTCCACGGCTTGCCGTACGGCGAACAGGCACCTGCAGGTACGGAACCAGGGGCTGGCGGGTACTTAAACGGTGGGCTGGGGGTGTACGGATGGCTGTGGGGCGTTGTGGAGTGGGGACGAGGATGGGACACTTGGAACTGGTGGGTCGAACGAGGGCTTGAGGCACGTGAGCCGCGTGCAGTAGCGCGGCTGTCGCAGGTGGGCTACATGAGCGTAGGGCATTTTTTCTTTGGAACGTTGGATAGGTAAGGAGACGGGAAGGGCATGTGATGAGGCTGAGCTCCAACACTCAGGGTCTTGCAGTGCGTGCCGGAACATGACGAGACGCGATGACGCATACTGTAGGTCCTAGTTGCATGTTGGTCTTTGCAGGTCGCGAGAGCATGAGGTGTTGGACAGGGAGACAAAGACAGGGAGCAGGCTAGCCGGTGCTTGGCTTACAAGCAAGAATGCAGGCATGCTCATGTTGGGGCTTATGGACGCACGGCTACCCATTGTTGGCTACATGGCGTTCGTGTTCCGAAATTCTTCGCACGTCAGTACCTTGACATGGTACCGGTATATGTTCCCAATGCACGGGTTGTCGGTGGCTGTGCAAGGCTTGGATGAGCCAGTGTTACACTGTGGGCAAGAGCCAGGGGTCCATAACCGGACCGAGACGCAGCGACGGCTTCTTCTCCAAAGGCACGAGCCGGCCTTGGATGTCTGCCCTGTGCGTTGGGCTTGGCCACCCTGCATGCAGCACCCTGCTCAGTTTGGTACTAAAACGTGCATAAATGTTGTTGCATTTGATGGTAGCGACTGGCGAGCTGGCGACCTTGTGCCCCGTGTAGCACATGCATGCACCGGACCGGGGGTATGTTGGCAGGGGTTTGAAGGGGTATGTTGGCAGGGGTTTGAAGGGGAGTTCAGGGGAGGTCCGCGTGTCAATTCTGCATGGTTCACAATGCTGCACGGTCGCATACTCAAGAAGAATTCATATACTGGCACCATCTGTCGCATATTACAATCGGTACATTACCGTGCAGTGCAAAGACGAGCCACACGAAGGAAACACAAAATCGCAACACAGTGCAGTAGCACTTCACAGCAAAATACTCAAGACACAAGTTAGTTACGAATGTTATCAGATAGATGTCATCCAGACGAGCTTTTTGTTGTGTTCTAAGCAGTTGGACAACGACGTCTTGGCTCAAACGGGCCCCGACGACCTGAGCAGCTAATCGAGTGTCCATTATGACTGCAAATCAGTCACAGGTTGCACTTCAGCAAGTCCCCTGGAGTGAGGATGGCAGACCCATTCCATGGACGCCTCCCACGACCCCGCCCCTACCGGAATCACCGCGCGAGCGGCAGCATTCTGCGCTATCCCTTTCAACAGAATTGGTGCGCAAGTCGTCAATATCCTCCGTAGCCAAATCCCGGCCTTGCAGCGCCCGACCCACCAGCGCGAAGCCCCAGCCATCCCCCTTGGCGCCCACAGCCCGACCAGCCCAGGCCATCAGCTCGGAGCTCAGCAGCAATGCAAAGAAGCTGGTACCCTTGGTTACTGTGGACACAAGCTCGTTTGCGTCAGGGGAGGGCGGTGGCGTCGAACCGCCACGTGTCAGCGGCCTCAGCCTAACAGGAAGCAACAGCGGCAGGCGGAGTCAGGGCCAAGTGGTCCCTAACCCCCACTTCTTGGAGGATCCGGGTACGGCAGGGCTGCCCAGGACGCCCCAGCAGCACAGCGGGCGCTCGTACACGCCGCACTACTCGCACTCTCACGCTCCCCAGGTGAGCACGCGGGCATGCTGAATGCACTGGTGAGGGTGCACACGCTCTTGCCTCTAGGTGTGCTGAGTCTGCCCCGGTCGTGCACACTCCTAGCTCTACCGGCGTCGTACCACTTCGCCAAAACGCACTGGTGCACGTGTCGTCATGCGGCCTGGCCGGCACCAAGGGGGACACCCAGCCTGGCCGCCGAAACTGGGTCCGGTAGTTCACGACTAGAAGACATGAAATGCATTGGCCTCCTGCCGGCGCAGCGAGCAGCATACAGGTACCGGTACACGCCAAACTTCGCCAGCTACTTAAGTCATTAAGACACCGAGTTGCCGTCTAGAACACGCACCTATCGTTGCCACGTGCCGGTTGCATGCACTTGCCCTTCTCTCGTGAAGCCCATGCTGTCAAGACCCCGTGGACGCCTACCTGGTGCTCTACCAGTTGCACCTGCGCCCAGTCGCTAACACACACGACCGCTCATACACACCCACGCTCCCCCCCCTGCCCACATGCACTCAGGACCCCGTGGACGCCTACCTAGTGCGCTACCAGGTGCACAGGGACATCCGGTCCGCCATGAGGCACGCGCCTGAGCACACGGCGCGCGTGGCAGGGCAAGTGGAGCAGCAGATAAAGCAGGTGGGTGCAAATTACTGTTCACGCCCTGCCGCATTGGTCCGAAGGCTCCCAAGGACCAAATCTAGTAGTGGGTCCGGCAGTGGCTGCCAGTCTGGGCAGCTGGGGAGGCTGGTGCCAGCTTGGAGCATGGGCACGGCGGCTCTTGAACGTCTGGGCATGTGTCTACCTAAAAGGTTGCAGGCTCCATGGTCACGGGGATATCCTAATGGCACGCATGCAATCCTGCATGCCATGGGCGGTTCTTTGGCATCAAACCTGGTGCATCTACCTTGCGCGGGAATTGCATTTGAGTCGGGGCCATCTTGACTTGCTGCTATGCAGGCTGAGGGCGCCATGCCCCGTCCGGACTCGCCTCTGGCCCGCCTAGCTGCAGCAGCAGCGGCAGCAGCGGCAGATGCGGCCGGCGTGCCCCATGGGGGGAAGGAGGGGGCCCAGCTGCAGGGCTCCCCTGGCACGGCAGGGGCAGGCGGCGGCTCGCGACCGGGGAGCGCAGCAGGTGCGTCGTGTGCTCAATGGGGGTCAGGCCTTGGATCAGGATGTGTTGGTGCAGCCCCTGCTTTTGATCGAATCGGTAACGGGTTTGACAAGCTGAGAAAAACGGAATGATTGCAAGCACATTATGACTCCTGTGCAGCTGCAGCATGCATGCGCAGCAGCAAAAACGCACTTTGTGTGTTGTATTTCCGCACACAGGTCAGCGGCACGAGCAGGATCAGCTGCCTCCGCCGTCCCGCAGTCGCTTCGTGCCCTCAGCCTCCACCCTACACACCACCACCACCAGCAGCCCGCCGCCACACCGCCCACCCTCGGCCTCGCCAACGAACATGGTGGCTGCAATGGCGGCGGCGGCGAGGCGGCCGCTCAGTGCCGTACGACCCTCCAGCCCCGGTACAGCTGGCGGCGGCGGCGGTGGCGGCGGCGGCGCTGCCGCCGTTCCCCAACAGCACGTTGGGGTGGACTCGCCGACACGCATCGCATCGCCGCACCCCCACCAGGTGTGGGATTGGGCCACAGGACAGGTCATGGGGCGGCGAGCGACTTGCCTACCGGTATCGCCATTGTAGCACCCCCCAGCGGTTGCTGCCCGCCTTCCGGCTGCCCTTCTGATGCTGGTTGGTCCCCATTGAGTATACATCTCACAGCTCTCGCCCCGCATGCCGCAGGGTGCCTACCTGTCCCTCCCCGACTACAGCTTCGCCGGCTCTCCGCCCTTCAAGGCGGTGTCCACACAGGTGAGGCTGCGACCCCGCAACTGCATTCGTACACAGGTGAGTATGGTCCCTTGCATGTCACGTGTCGGCAAGGGGGCAAGCAACGGGCAGAGACTTCTCGTGACGCGCCTGGTGTCGTCGCTGTACGCCGCAGCTGCGCTCAATACGCATCAAACCGCTGCACCTGTTTAAACTGAACACCTTTTCCGCCCCACACGCAGGACGGCGTGCTGTTCGAGCGCTACAACCGCCACGAGCAGCTGCGCGCCGAGCTGCCCGACCTGCAGCTCAGGTACCTGCGGCCGCCGGGGGTCACGGCGCCGCAGCAGCCGCGCAAGCTGGTGGGTGGGTGCAGCTGGTGGGTGGGCGCAGTGGCTGGTTGGGTGCAGCGGGTGGCGCGGGCCGCTGGTGTGGGGGCCGCGCCCTTTCACAGGACTGTCACGGCTAGTGCGGTGGGGGCAGTGGAATGCAGCGACCGCATCATGATGGGCATGGGGGCGCACGGGGTCATGCGCTTTCGCAGACCTGGGACGTCAGTGCGTGCGGCCGGTCCGGTGCACGTACGGCACGCGCGCATGCGCACACCACACCACACCACACCACACCACACCACACCACACCACACCACACCACACCGCACCACACCGCACGTGCCGGAGTATTGCCTTTCCTGGCGTGACCTGTGTGCTTTTGTTACGTGTGCCTTGCGCAGACCAAGGTGCCCAAGCAGCAGCAACCGCCCGCGCGCGCCCTGCCCAACGGGATACCGGCCAGCAGGTGGGGGCACGCAGGGACACTCAGGGATACGCAGGCACACGCAGCGTTGGGCAAGGTGTGCAGAGCTGGAAGCCTTGGTCACAGCCCTGTATGTGTAGCACGCATCAAATGGTTGCATGAACTTGTTTCCCAAGGAGATTGGCCCCTGTTACTGGCTTGCAGCCCAACACTGTATCATGCTCACGCGTGCATGCTCCCTGCTGCCACCCACCGCAGGCTCGAGCGCCTTTCCGCCCGCCGCCGCAGCCACAGCCCTTCCGGGCCCCACCTCCCCTCCTCCGCCGCCTCTCCGCCTCGTACCCACCTCCCCGCCGACCGCCCCTCCATCCAGCCCCCCTGCACGCCCCCCGGCCTCACAGCCATCGCCTCCGACCTCTTCCGCACCGCACCACCAGGATCCCCCACGGGCGCCCTAGGCTCCCCCTCGACCCACAGATCCAAGGGAGGCCCCCTGGGGAGCCCCGGAGGCGGGGGGCCTCCCCTGGACAGCAGTCCCGCAGCTGCCCTGGCCCAGTACCTCGCGACGCCTACGGCTCCTGGTACAGGGGAGCCGCTGCTGGATGACGGCTTTTACGATGTGCTGCAACAGCACTTCAAGAGCTCGCTGATGCAGCAGACGCAGCAGCTGCGTTCGAGGCTCAACGTGAGCCTGCCGGTGGTGCTACAGGCCATGAACTGCGTGGTGGTGGAGGAAGGGAACGTGGGGGGCAGGGGTGGCGGGGGGAAGGGGACGGGAACGGGAGGGGGCAGGCTGGCGCGGTAGCGGTGGGCTGGACGACTTGTGTGCGTTACCCAATTTACCGGTTGTTGCATATGCATTTGTACGTATGGGCACTGTGTAGCTTACGGTACGTAGGCGCGTAAGCGCGATACCATACCATGTCAAGTGCAGGATGGACGTGTACGTGTTGGGCTCAGGGGTGGCGGTGGAGAGGTGTACGACTTTTCCATGCAGGTTTCAACATGTTGGGGCAGGCCTTCCTTTTCATGAGTTTGCACAAACGAACTCCCGGGTGTGACATTACGGTACGGCATGCTGCGGCATGCTTGGTGACGTCGGTGTCCGTTGCTTACCGGTACATATGTCACATGGGGGCCCTGTTGCAGGGTCGCTCTCCACATGCAGTCCTGTCCGCCTGCGGTGGTCCTGTGTGCGGCACGCGGCTGCCGTGACCGAGTGCTCCCTAGTGCTCCCAAACCGCGCTTGGCCACAGAGCGATGCGCAGTCGTGCATGACGCAGGGTGGAAGAACCAGAGGTGCTACCTGCACAGTTCTCCACCTACTTGTGTTGCGGCTCGTGCCACTCTCGCCTCGCACTCCATGCCTGCGTCCAGTTGCCTACGGTACCTGCGCCCCGCTCCTGGTTGATCCTGGCCCCAACAACCTGCCTGCTGCAACACCCCATGCATCATTCGTACCCCCGCCGGCGGCCCTGTCTCTTCGGCTGCACAGCATAAGTCACAGCTCACTACCTTCGTCACGAAAGGTTGTAAGGCGAATAGGTCTCGCCCCAGGTGGCAACCCCACCGCGCGTCCACCCGAGGGAGGCCCGGGACGCACGCAGAGGCCTGCTGTGGGTCTCCCCTGCGTAGGCCGATACTGCAACACTGCAAGCCTGTCATTGCCAGGAATGCAACGGGCGTGGCTTTTAGTACTTGAGCAGCCTACCTAAATGATTCTTGTGTTCATAGCGTTGGTGAACGCCGCAACGAACGCGGCGTCCTAGCTACCTTCGGCAAGTGTACTTGAAGCAAAACCCTTCCAAGCCTCCCGGTTGCGTCCTGTGCTCTGCTTCAACACAAAATTTATTAGCGTGATGCCTTCAGAGGTTGGCGCCCAAGCAGGGCGCGGCGAAGCCAGCAATGCGCATCCCGCTGCTGGCGTTGCGACTGTGATCCTGTCGCTCGTGGCATTTGCCCATGCCACATGGAACTCTTTATGAGGCTATCCGGTCTATGCTGGCTGATTGGCGTGCTGCGGACCGGATACCGGGTGCTCGAACTCATCCCCCGCCCAAGCTAACGGAGCTGCAGCTTTTGGCAGCTCCTGGCAATTGCAGCATGGCTGGAATCTGATGATGCGATCGAGGGCGGTCCCATGCTGGTGATTCTTGACAGGCCCGAGGACGAGGGTAAGCACGCAGGCACCGCCATGAACCACGCAGCCAGTCACACCCTGCCCGCACTACTACCGGTACGCCACGCCCATGTCCATCAGCGTTGCCGCCGCACGCCATCCTCTGCCCTCTCACTCCATCCTGTCTATCTCATCCCGCGCCACGTGTCCATCCCACTCCCCTAACGCATCTTTTGGTACGCGTGTCTGCAGCGACTTTTGTCGCGGCCTGCCTGCTGTGCGCCACCTGCATGTATGTATGTATGCGTGACACGCCGTACGTTGCCCCGCCCGTCCAATGCATGTCTGCAGCGGCCCTGTCAGCTGCGCCGCCAGAGGGCCTTGGCCCCAATGCTGGCCAGACCATCCGTGCAGCCCTCCGCCAGGCCGGGGCAGTCCCTATGCGCATGTGCCCGGAGCACTGCTTCGTCATCAACGGCATCAATGAGTGCTTCAAAGTCGGTACTTTTCTTGTATGCATGGTTTTACAGTTTTGGCTCCCTTGCTTCCAGAGCCCAGCCCCGTTCAGCTCACAGAGCTGGTCCCGACCATATTTGCTTGCCCCTTGCATGCGCTACCCTGCGCTGCGCATGTTTGCTGCTACCGGTATACAATCCAAGCACTGAAGAAGGTGCTGCACGTTTGTGTGTATTAGAGCTGGCTTACTTGTGCCCATTGTCACCCTAACAGGGCCATGTTGCTGCTGGCACCCGTTGCTGCTGCCTGCAGGTCCGCCAAGCGGTCCGTAGTGCATATCCGCTGGCCTTCAGCATTGATCCAGTGATGGTGGCGGCTCTTGGCGCGCCGCCGGAGAGTGTGCGTCCTCGCCGCATCTTTGACTCGCTCGTGGTGTACAGCGCAGAGAGTGTATCGCATGGCGTAGTCCAGTTCTTCAGTGCTTAGGATAGAAGGTGAAGCAGCAGCGAGCGAGGGCCACTGGGCAGGTCCCCCGTTCGTACCTGCTCTTCACAGAGGCTGCCGTACTCCCGTACGACGCGGGTTGTGTCACCAGGTGCGCCACGTGTGGGACGGCCTACGCATTTGGGCCAGTTTGAGTGGCCTGCTTATATTATGTAGGTTTGGCATGTTGTGTGGCGTGGTAGGTGCATTGCAATATTTTTCCTCGCTGACGAGCCTGGACGAGCAAGCAGTAAGGTCCCCCATCACCAGGTGGCGGCAGCGGTGTCTGTCTGGTCGGTGTCACTGTGCCAGCAGGAAGTTTACCGGTAGTTTCGACGTACAGTCTCGGACGCACGTAGGGGCATGAACCTGCACGAAAGCTGATGAACGGTACTGGCTGGACAGTTGCATGTCACCCAACCCTTACACCCCCTTCAGAGACCACATATACTTGGGGTCCGATCGGGTTATGTTATGCAGCAGATGAAGGCAAGAGGAAGCCAAGGCCATGCAAGACGAGTGGTAGTACGTACCTACAGGGATGGACGTCCCGGACACGTGCCGGTAACGTGACAGGCAGGGGACCCAGCAGCACGTTGGAGTGGACTCGCCGACCCGCATCGCATCGCCGCACCCCCACCAGGTGTGGGATTGGGCCACAGGACAGGTCACGGGTCCGGTGACAGGCCTGACAGCGCGTGCTCCGTTCTCAGCAGCGTCTAAACCATTACAATGCGTGCTGTCGCGCAACCACGCAAGCCCACTCCCGCTCGCTGGTGGGAGCGTTTGTCAAAGGTGTGTTGCTTGCTTGTACATATTGGAACCTCGCACCATGCAAGCATGGTAAATGTTGAAATGGTGGCGGCGGCGGCACGGTGCGTGCCTATGCACGGCATAACATGAAGCGGGCAAACAACATGCGTCCAGCACAATGCCTCCAGGCTTCCTGTGCTCCTCTGCTCTACAACCTGCAGGCAACGTGCAGCAGCGTACGTATCACCCGCCATGCGTAAATGCATGACACTTGTTTGATGCTCCATCATACCGGTACGGTGGGTATGTACGTGGCCAACCCAAGCAATGGTATGTATGAATGGTTTTACAGTTTTGGTCCCCTTCCAGAGCCCAGCCCCATGGTACTTCAACAAGACACAACAAACAAACAAACGATGCCTACCGGTATCCGTTGCTACTTCTTCGCAGCCTTGGGCCCCGCGTGTGGCCCGCTGCCTTTCCCCCCGCCGCCGCCGCTGCTCCCGCCTCCCGCCGCCTGCTTTCGCTGCTGCTTCGCTGCCCGCCGCCGTACCCGCTCCATCAATCGTACGGCGTAGTCCGACAGCGCGTCCCGTACATCGGGCTGCTGCTGCCGTACCACCGCCCCGCCCTCCACCACCCAAATCTCGCTACAGGTGTCCTCGAGGAAGCGAAGGTCGTGCGACGCAATCACCACAGCACCTGCGAGTTAATACACATAAAAGGGTGGGCCGTGCGTGTAGATCATGCCGCACATGGGTCCGCTGATGCGCGGACTCACATGCAAGCTGGTGGCCCTTACCGAGCCTTTGTACACGACACCCCGTGCAAACACTGTTTCATTTGGCTAAACACGTAGCAGTGCGCCTAACATGCAGGCCTCTGTTGCTGTGCTTGTGTGTCAACAGCTCCTCACCCTCCCACTCCTTGACCGCCGCCGACAGCGCCTGCACCGTCTGCATGTCCAGATGGTTGGTGGGCTCGTCCAGCAGCAGCACGTGGGGCCTACATGGGGCATGTCACAGGGTGTACGTGCATTAGGGCCTGTGTATTTGCTCGTCCAGCAGGAGCAGCAGCACGTGGGGCCTATGCACGGGACATCATAGGGTGTGTACTGGGGCCTGTATCGCTCGCCCAGCCGCCGAAGCACGTGGGGCCTTGGGGGCAGGAGCGTGTGTCGTACGTGTGTATCGTACGTTTTTTACACTGCTACGCCGCTCCGCAGAGCCGGCTCACATGTTAAATACGCTAAAAAGCAGACGGGGAATCAGCACAGACATGCATACGGCGATGGTTGGCTGGGTTGTCCTGCAGCAGCACGTACGTAGGGCCTGTGGGGCACACACGTGCGCAGCCTGTCTGAGGCCCTAGTTGGATGCTTCCATCCGCCGACTTCCTATTGCAAGAGCCCAACCAGTTAGCAAGCAAAAGCCTGCAACTCAGCGCTAGGAGTATTGCATCCCACAATGACTGCACCCGCTGTATCCAGGTAGGGTCCTATCTCCCTCGCCCTCACCTGTCCAGCATGACCAGCGCGAGCGCCACCCTGCAGCGCTGCCCCCCGCTGAGTGTGGCTAAGGGTGCGGACGCCAGCGGCCCCGGCACCGCGAACTTGCCCAGGTAGTCGTACACCTCCTGCTGCCGCAGCAGGGGCGCGCGCGCCTGGACAGGGGTGGCGGTTGAGGCGTGTGGGTACGGTAAGGAGCAGAGGCGACCGTGTGGGCGCAGGCGTCGAGGCTTCACGGCCCATGGCGGAAGGCCAAGCATCCTGCTTGCGCATTGTGCAACTGTTGACTGTTGGCTGCCGGCGTACGGCAGTGCAATCTCTCGTACACAGAGACTACTTGGACGGTACCGTATCGCCCCGGATGAAGCTTATGCTGCCTCTTCGCGGCGCGCCGGCCGCTTGGCACGCATTGTGACTGCCCTGTGTGTGCCACAACACACCACACACACCTGCACTACGGCGAAGGCGGTCACCGGCGCCTCGCTCCCGGCCCCCGCCCCCGCCGCCGCCGCCCCTGTTCCGGCCGCCGCCGCCGCCGCGCGCACCGCCGCCGGGCCCTCCTGCAACAGCCGCCTGCCGCTGTGTTGGTCCAGGCAGCCCACCTGCACGTGCACAGTACCGTACGGTGCACATGACACGCACACGGAGAGCGACGTACTGGAAGCTGGCCTTGTGCAAAGCACCGGAAATGGCGCAGGGCGCATGGCACCGCATCGGCAGCCTCGTACAGCAACTGGGGCAACACCAGCACGCACGCCTGGCCGTGCACATGCCGGCCAGCGACGGGCAAAGACAGGGACTCCGCGAGGCCAGCTCAACATCCACGACCTGAACTCCAACAAATCCTGAGATCAAGCTGCATAAGCGTATGCAGAGAACAAGATCGCCTGCCTCCTGTTGTGTGCACCCCACCGCCCTTGCGTAAGCCGCTGAGCCCAGCCCCCCACCTGCAGCCGTGACGATGAAGGGGTGGCCACCTCCCCCGCCGCGGGGGCCAGCTGCCCCGCCATGACCCGCATCAGCGAGGACTTGCCGCTGCCGTTGAGGCCGAGCTGAGGAGCCACGCAAACGACACCAAAGAGAAACCGCACCGAACAGAAGGTCACCATGCGTGCCTTGGAGAGGGTCGATGCCGCAGCCATTGATACCAAGCCAGGTTGGGTACGGAAACGACAACGTGAAAAGAACATGCGGCCCAAGCCCATGGTGTGAGGGGTTTGGCGCTGGTACGATGCGTAACAGGGTGCTCTTGATGAACGGATTACCTCTGCCTCACCAAGTCTGCTGTGTACCGTAAGCAAGGCGACCCATGGCATGTCGACCATGTGCAGATGACGGCACGCGCGGCGTGCGGGGCCTTCGGGAATGGAAGCTCTGGGGATCCTCCCAACCACAATGGGGCATGCAATATCACGCGGTGTTGCGGTGTTACCCCATACCCTCCGTCCGTCTCCACACCCACCAGCCCGATTCGTGCCCCGGGAGTGATGTCCACGGTAACGCCTCGCAACACAACGCCCGGAACTGCAGCAGCACGGGGCGGGGCAGTAGCACCGGCCGCCGTGCTGCCAGCGGCAGCAGCGGCTGTTGCCTTGCCGCCGCCTTTCCCGCCCTTTGCGGTGCCGCCCTTGCCCAGGGGCGCAGCAGCGGTCTGCGCCGAGCCGTGGGCTGCGTCTGCTGCCGCTTGCGCCGCCAGAGCGGCCGCAACCTCCTGTGGGCACCAAGATGCCGAATTCAGTGCTTGCCAGTCCAAAATATTCGCAAGGGAAGGTTACATATAGCTAGCGTCACCAACAGCGGTGAGGCTTACCACAGCGTGGCCTTCTTATTGCGCGAACTCACATGTATCTACCCCCAAAGAAGCACCCGTGCGTATCGCTCCACTATCCTCGACGCGCCGCGTCCTTGACCACGGGACTGCCCTGCCACTACCGAACGTCACGGCTTCGATTTGGACTGGCCCAAAGACGCCAATGCCAGCGCCACACTGTCGTTTCCGTTCACGACTAGCCTCGCGCAGGCATTGCATGCCCCGCCGTAAGTGCCCAGTGCCTGCAACTCTGCCAAGTAGCCTTGCTTCCGGAGCGTCACTCCTTGCTTCCACATGCCGTACAGGCCTGCCGTACGCAACTTGTGTTCCAACCGCGTTCCTGCCGCTCAAGTGTGCGGCGTAAACAGCGCCCTCCCACGTGCGTGCTTGCTGCCGCACACGACGCCCGTTAACCGCCGAAGCCATATGACGCAACCCACCTGCTTACTGCCGTACACACCTGCCGTCATACCACCTACCCATGCGGCGCAACCCCTCTGCTGGCTGCCGTACGCAACCGTGACTCCTCAGTGACGTCCCGCAGCTGCTGCCTGCTGCCATGCGTGACGCCTGCTGACCTCAGTCCGAATCCTAGCGGCGCACTGCAGCCCCTCCCGGCGTGTGCCGCTCACCTGCATGCTACCACCACACACAGTCCTTGCCCACCTTACCATAAACACCCGGTCATCCTAACATCGCCCACCATCTTTACCCCGGCATACCGCCGCCCACCTGTTTGCTGCCGTACGCAACTTCCGTCCACCGTTCAACCCGGGCGGCGCAACCCACTCACCTGCTTGCTGCCGTACGCCACGGTGACGTCCCGCAGCTGCAGCAGGGGGCCGCGCTGCCGCAGCGCCTCTGCCGGGGGCAGCTGCAGCACCACCGGCTCCTCCGGCTTGTCCAGCTCCACCTGGGGTGTTGAACGAATATACAAATAAGAAACAGATGTAAGGAAAGATAATATGGAGAAGTTGTCTGGTCGCGGACAAGGCTTGTCCAGCTCCACCTGGGGTGTCGAGTGTGTTCTTAACAGCTGTGGATTGCAGTTTTCCGTGGTATCGGTGTTCGGGAAGAAGGCAAGCAAACGCGCGTTCGTGCATCACGGCTACTCCGGCCTGCTTCTGCTGCACCTGGGTTGTCCGGTGGGTGGGGTCAACGCAGGCCCCCGATGTACTGGTGTATCAACGCAGGAGTACCAGTGCGGTGACCGGCTACAGGTTTCCACCCATGCCCCCGGTACTTCGGCACTATTGCGATGGTGCCACACCACCTCCACGGCCCGGCCCAGCTCCACCTGAGCATGTTTGTGCCCCATGACAGCTGTCTGCGGCCAGAGTATGTGCACCCGCACCTTACCACCGCGTCCTTAATAGCGCACCGTATCACAAGGATCATATGCACACAGCGCCCTGCCTCCACCGCCGGCCCTGCACCTGTCAACGTCTTACCCCCCAGACCCCCTGTCCGTTTCCGTGCTTCCCTGACGCCTTACACGGTCTCCTCGCGTTTGCCCGTACCCTGTGTCCGCACCTGCGGCCTCTGCGTCTCGTGGTAGCCCGCCCAGTACGACACTTTGAACTTCTTGCCGTCGGCCGTCTTGTCGCAGCCCAGCCGGTCCAGCTTCTTGCGGCGGCTGGCGGCCTGCAGCAGCCGCTTGTCGTCGCCGGCCTGCGGTCGAGGGTGCGTTATATGGGGAGCAGGGATGATAAAGCCATGCAGACACGGTACTTTAAGGTTCGGGGCACAGCAGCAGTCATTTAGCGCCCACCAGCCATAAGGGACCCGGCTTTCAGTTACCCTCCGTTGTAGTTAGTTACCACTCATACTCCGGGCGCCATGCGGTACCGGGTTATCGTGTGCACATACCGCCAACTGTAACCGTTAACCGGTAGCAGTAACCGCCGGGGGCCCTAGCCGCACACGGCCCACCTCCTTGGCCGCCTTCTCCGCGCGCGCGATGGTGCCCAGCAGGTGCTGCCGCTGCCGCTCCTGCCCCGCCACCTGCCGCTCCTTGTGCACGGAAGCCTCGGCGCGGGCCTGGGGGCCGGGGCACGAGAGGGGAAGGAGCGGAGGCAGGTACCAGTAGTGACGCGGGTAGTGGGCTTGCAGGGCAGGGTGATAAAGAAAGTCAGGCGCCGCAAATTCGGCGGCTGTGGGCCTTGACAGATGAAGAATCAGGACCAGTCAGAATCGTGTGACACAAAGTATCAAATACCGATCAGAAGGGCAATTAGGGCCTGGCCTGCGCCCGTGGGGCTCGGCCTTTGTACACCCCACCCCTGCTGGCCTGATACGCCTATCAAGCCGTACATCCGGCCCCCGGCCCGCCTGCACGGCTACCGTACCTTGCCGCTCTGCACCCCGCCCCCCATCCGCTGCACGCACCGTACTTTGACGCCCTGTGGTTGGCTACCACACCCACTGCACACACCTGCACGTACGCGTCGTAGCTGCCCGGGAAGTACTCCAGCCGCTTGTTCCTCAGCACGATGGTCTCCTGCGCCACCGCGTTGATGAAGGCCCGGTCGTGCGACACCAGCAGCACCGTAACGCCCTCGCAGCGGGTGGTCAGGTACTCCTGTGGTGTGCGGCGGTTTGGTGGATTTGAAATCAGCTTAAAATAGTCTTTGCGACAGGTGAAATTAGCCTGGCTGAAGTGAAGCATCAGTAGGACTGAAGGCGCTCTCGCGGCGGGCGGTAAGGTGTCCCGAGCAGGTGGGCGCGGCGAAAGATTGCGATGCCCGTGGCAGCATGGGGTTGGGGGCAGGGCGGCAGGTATGCCGAAACCGAAGGGTGGGCGCGCAGCCCGCAGGGACAGAACACAAAATGCCGGCAACCATATGCATATATCCATATGCATGTGCCACACTGCATTTGCCGCAGGTGCATACAGTAGCCATCTGAGCGCCAGCCTGTGGACGTCACATGCAAGCTCCGCCCGCCCATGCAGTCTGAGTGGTACAGCGGTCGGTCTGCCACACGGGCCCCAGCCCCAAACCCACCTGCAGCCACAGGATGGACTGAATGTCCAGGTGGTTGGTGGGCTCGTCCAGCAGCAGCAGCTGCGGCTGCGCCACCAGCGCACACGCCAGCGCCACGCGCATGCGCCACCCGCCCGACAGCGAGCGTGTGGGCGTGTCGCAGTGGTGCTGTGTCTGCTGCTGCTGTGTCTGCGTTGGCGTGGCTTGCTGCAGGGCCCCAAAGCCCAGGCCCTCCAGCACGGCTGCCGCCGCCAGCTGCTCCTCCTCCTCACTGGTGCCACCCTGCGGAGGGAAGTTGGAGGTGCAGCAGCGCAGGTGTCTACGTGTGGGTGTGGGTGTGGATGTGGGTACGGGCTGAGGCACGCGAGGCACGCGAGCAAGACCTAGTTCGGCAATGTCGTGTGGGCCGTGTGGCATGCTACGGGCAAGCACTCGGGCAAGAACCAATCCGGCAGTGTCGTGGCGGCGTTAGGGTGTTGCGTGTGGGGCTGAAGGACTGCCACCCCGCAGCATACACAACCCAACAGACCCATGCAACGGCGGCTTCCCGACACCGAGACAGCACGATCGCCTTAACCAGCTGTTTTCCTGCACACGGCCGTGCGTGAGTCCCACCTGCGTGGTTGCCGCCTTGCAAGGGGGCTTGCTTGAACGTTCCGCACAGCGACAACCCACTCATCTGCAGATGCCCCACATGCTTACCGGTACTCCTCATAATATAAATCGTAGCCTACCCACCTGCAAGTGCTCCAGCTGTTCGTATAGCTCCGCCAGCAGCTGGGGCGCCAGGGCGGCGGCCTCGTCGTGGGACAGCTGCACACACCGAAGAAGGGTCGATGGAACAAGATTGGGAATTCACACACGAAGAGAACGGTCTGGGCTGCATGTAAACGACATAGAAGACGTTCGATTAGGCGACACACCCAGGTGGACTGGACTGCGAGGCCAGCAACAAGCTGGAGCGCAGCGCCACACCAGCACGCACAGCCTGGCCTACTGTTCCTCCAAACTCACTTCGGTGTTCTCTCCAACTGATGCTTCCTGCCACCGCGCTTCACCCTACCCGTCACCTCCGCCTTCACCCAACGGTGGCCCCTTGTCCGCGCCCACCTGCTGCTCCCTGGTCTTCTTGGCGTCATCCCGTGCTGCCTGGGCAGCGCGCAGAGCCTCCTTGCCACGGGCGCGGCTTCGGCGCGCGGCTATAAGGTCTGCCACATGGGCGATGACACCAGTGGGTTGCAAGCACAAACGCCTGTCAGCACGGACCCCAAGCAACAGCTGACTCGCTCCATGCGGTGCTTTGATATGGCCTGTGCTTACCAACCAGCAACCCCCGTGTCAAGACGGACGGTGTTGTCATGACACCCCAACGCCGGCCACCCAACCCGTTGCGGAGCGGCGCAGGAACACACGCACCTGCCTCCGTGCCCTGCAGCTTGTGACGTACCCGAATATCCGCTGTATCCTAATCCTGCTTGCCTGTCCCTGTACGAGCTCATACTGCCTGCTTCCCGCACCGCACCCGCACCGCACCTGCCTCCGTGGCTGTGTCCGTGGCCCGGGACGCGAGCACCACCTGCACCGCAGCCACCAGCGCCGCGCCCGCGCCGTCCGCACCCGCCCCGTCCGCCGATCCCTCCTCGTGCCCCTCGCCGCCACCGCCTCCGCCTTCGCCCCCGGCCTCCGCCTCCGCCTCGGCATCCAGTGCCGCCTCCAGGTCCGCCACCTGGCGCCGCGTGAACAGGGGCGAGTGCCGCAAGTCATATGCACCACCAGACTGGCCTGCACGCAAAACTCGTTGCATGCTTGTGATGCACGTTCAGTGGTGTCTGTGCTCACTGCGGTGTGCCGTCGGGGGCCTTCTCGGGGGCACGCACCACGGCCCTGCTGCCCCTACGCCGCGATGTGTGCATGCCGTGGGCAGATATTGGTGTGCCCAGGACAGGCCGCTCCTACTTCCTACCACCCCCGCCTGCGGTACAGGTCCGCCGCACCTGTTGCTCTAGCCTCCTGCGCTCGCTGGCCGCCGCCTCCGCCACAGTCTGCAGGGCGGAGCGGTCGTCACCGGGCACGTTCTCCTGCTGCACGTACATGACCTGAGGGGCAGAGGAGGGGTGTTCCTGGGTGCTTGCTTGTGGGGGCTCATGCAGAGGCCACGCAGCTGCCTGGCGTGGCTCCCTGCGGGGCGCACGCGACAGGCACCAGACACGTGCCACGCGGCTGTGGCGGAGCGCCATACCGTACACCGCGCCGAAGGATGCAGCAATCGCCCGATCCCTGCTTGGGACACACCTTCATGTCGCGGGGGAAGGATGGAATCGTCTTCTTTGCGCAGGCCTTGAGGAGCGTCGACTTGCCAGACCCGTTCCGGCCGAGCAGGCCATATCGCACGCCCCGCTTTAGCGCCAGATGCGCGTCGGCCAGCAGCTCGCAATCTCCAGCTGACAGACATAGGCCTCGGATGTCTAGGTCGCCGGTAGTGTTCTGTTGTTCAAGCGTCTCAACATGAAAACGGCTCAACTGAACTGCGACCTCCACAGCTCCCGTAGAGTCGCTGCTGTCGCCACTGTCATAATCCTCAAACATGGTGCTCGCTGAGCCGGGACGCAGCGTGGCTGTATACAGTTCTTGCGGGTCGGTGGGTCGGTGCGCCTTTCTTTCTCGGATGTAAGGCACCAAAGCCAGTAACCCGCCTTAATGTTCTTGCGAGAATCGACAATGGTTTCAGGCTAGTCAAGGGCATGCACGGGGGATTCAGTCTCGAAAGCGTAGTCGCCTGGCAGCGACCAGAAAGGCTCCCTACCGTAACGAAGGAAATCAATGACAGCTACATCTGAAAGATCACTTTGTGTAACCGTCTGGCCTCTGAGGAGTAGAGAGAAGCAAGCTGGCCTGCCCGGACACGCACCTGCTCGCACCAACCGTAAGGACACAGCCCGGCTTACGCATCCCATCGCGCAACGGAGCCGTTTCCTTCCAGCACCGTGCATCGCATATCAAAACCAGTCGCTGCAAAAATAGACGCAAGGTCACGTCCCACGCGTTGCTCCCTACTGGTCAAGCGCTATGGGACCGCTGCGGCTCAGTCCCTCGCTCTGCACCCACCCGTCCAAAACGCGGTCCAAACTAAGCGCAGGTGCCCCTAGCACCAGACCGGCCTGGACCGACCCCAACCGCGCACATGCACCATGCACCAAATCAGGCCAAATGCTGCATCCGCTCACAAGACACTCTCATGCACTCCACCCGAACGGCCCATGCATAGCCGCTGGAGTGCTGCGAGCACAGGCAGAGCACTGACCAGCCTGTAAAGGGTCTTTCCCCCATGCGTAGCGGACGCAAACTTCCCCTCCCACCTGCTGCTGCCACCCCGTAGTAGCAGCCTCTGAAAGCCCTCCGCTCCTTACGGTGTGTTGTGCTCCCACGTACCGCCACTGCTGCCCCTCCACCCAATGCTACTGCCACCGCCGCGACTACAGCTTGCTGCTGCCGCTGCTGCTGCTGCTGCTGCTGCTGCTGCTGCTGCCGCTGCGGCTGCGGCTGACGGCGGGCCCCTCACAGCAGGTCGCAGCGGTTGCACGCCAGCACGCACGCCCCGGGCATGCCCTTGGTGCCCACCATGTAGCCGGGGTTGGACTCGCACTCTGCAGGTGCAGGGAAGTTCGCATCAGCAGCAGAAACAGGTTGCTCAATGCGGTTCTGCGGAGGATATGCGAGCCGTTGGGTATGCTGCCTACTGCGTGCAAGCCACCCTTACGCTGACCATGCAAAGAGGTACCAAAGCCTCAAGCTGTGCAGTGGACGCTGCGCTTCAGACTTTCACCGCCCCCGTGTCCTGGGCCTCCATGGAGGGGACAGAATATGGCTGCGCCTAACCGCACGGCCTCCCGCCAACCCCGGCTCACCTCCTGCCTCGGCCCAGTGGTCGCACAGCTGCGGGTGGGTGGGGGCCCGTGCAGAGGTGAACGCGTGGGTAAGGAGGGGTCCAAGTGTTACCGGTGCGGCAGTGCGGCACAAAGGCTAATCGTATCCGACCAGTCATACCCCCGTAATGAGGATTAAGGGTGCCGCCAACCGTACAGCACTTCGCTACATGTGCCGACAGCATGTCTATAGTGGGCCAGGGTCTCAGCTGGCATAAGGAAACGGTGCCCCCAACCCCTGCCCTCCATCGCTACTGAAAGAGTTGGGGCTCCTCCCAACAGGCCCCAGGCTCCCGGCCGCCAAACTCGGGCCCCACGGCGGAGCACCGCGGCTCCGGCAGGCCCACCTTGTGTGCGTTCTTGCAGCCGGGCACCACGGGCGGGGGCGGCGGCGCGTAGATCTGCCGTGTCACCGTCACTGCTCGCTCCCCAGGCATGGCGTAGCGGCCCACGTGGATCCTGGGGGCGTGAGGAAGGGCAGGTGTGGCCGGGTGTGGGCGTGGGGCCCGGGTTGAGGGTTGGGGCGGCGGCGACGCGGAGGGCCAGGGCCCGGGGCCATGCCACCGGAGTTCGGCCGCAGGTCGTGTGGAGCGGGTACAGACCAGCGACCACCGGTGCAAGCTTGAAAGGCACGTGGTTCAGAGTGCACGGCTGATGCAGAGCACCATTGCTGGGCTTCTGAGGCACACGACAAGGGCATTGTTGCGTAGTGTGTGCTGTGGAGATTACTTGGGCTTGTCGTGCAAGGCCGACACTCACCACTTTGTTGCTGACCACTTGACGCCCTGCGGCAGCACCACCACGGAGGGCAGGACAGGTTCATGGGAAAGGAAGGTTGGAGGCCGATTGGATGAGAAACCGATGAAAATAAACGGTCTGGCTACTACAATACTGCAGATTTGAGCAGTCCTATGCGTGTATATCACACCGCCGCGCACCAACAGACATGACCGAGCCTCCGGTCAAGCCGCAGGGCCGCAGGCCCTGAACTCCTAATGCCCCAGCCCCCGGAGCAGTTCTATGCCGCTAGAGCACACCGCCGCTAATCAACAGACATGACCCATGCCGCAGGCCGCCGCTGGCTAGTCACCCCCAGTGCCCTAGCCCCCAGAGCCCCAGCTGCAAAGTGCCAGCCCGTGCCTCGCCTTGATGACGGGGCAGCTGCCGTGCAGTGACCCCGGGTCGAAGCGGCCGTCGGGCTTGATGCTCCAGAACAGCACCGCGTCACCCTGCGTGTGCGTTCCGGTGGGGTGCCAAGGTGTCACATTGTCCGGCAAGGCGTGGGCAGCAGCTGGTATGATGGCAAGGGGTGCCACGTCGTGGGAGAGCAGGCTGTGCCCGGAAGCGCATCCCGCAAGCCGAGGCCTGACAGCAGGCGCAAGGCACGATCCCGAGAAGAGCGTGCATGCATGCATGGTGGACCGCCCTACCCCTGCATGCAAAAGGGACAGCAGGAAACAGCAGCAATGTACACCCCGTACGCCCTGGCCGTGCCCACCTTCTTGGGCTTGACGGCCAGGCCCTGCATTGCGCACTTGCTGAAGTTGCCGGCCGTCTGCCAGGAGGGCACGGGCACCTGCGGTCGGGAAGGAGGCATGCGGGCAAGTCACGACAACCAGCTTGAGCGCGGTTGGGTTATTGTGGATTGCAGAACGAAAACTGGCAAACCGCAGCCGGACTAGCGTTCTCCGTGCACACCAGCAACCCGGCCCATCCTTGGCATGCAGGCAGGCAGGCTGGGCGCTTGGCAAGGGGTGCCCCCAACGGCACAAGGGCACCGGGGCCGTGGGGGCGCACTCAGCGGACCGCGTGTGCCCATGTGCCCACCTTGGGGAACACGGTCTCCCCACCCTCCTCCGGCTCTGATAGGTACATCAGCACCGTGGCCATCCTGGTGGCAAAACAGGGCAGCAAACTGATACTCCAATGCACGTCAGTCGGTCATATAGAGTGTAGTGCCTGAATGGGACGCTGCGGCCATGGGTGCCGTACATAGTAGGCAGCGAGGCAAGGGCCAGGAGCCAGGAGGTGAGCACTTGTGAGGAGGGGGCATCAGGGTCAGCGGAGAACCCAAGAAGTACACGTACACGGCGACGCTGGTTTGCAGGGCAAACATCTTCCGTACACGCTAGCCTGCATCCGCCTGCTCCTTCACAGCCGTACCAAAGCTGTAAGCTGGCGGACAGATTAGCGTGCTTCGCCGTGCCTGGGGTTAGCTACAAGTGACGCTCGCGCGCGCGCCAAGGAGAAGTACGGTAGCTTGTATAGCATGCGCCTTCCTCGTTGCTCCCACGTGCCTTATTACCCATAGCTCACCGGTTGCCGCCGTTCTCGTCACGGCCCTCAAAAGAGAAGTAGTCGTGGTGGGGGTCGTACTTCTGTGTCAGCTGCAAGGGCGGGAGGCAACAGGAGGCACCGGGCAGGGCAGGAGGCAGCGCGGGGGCATGCGTGGCAGTGAGGACAGGAACGCGAGCGAGGGATTGGAGCAACGCGGCGCGCGGCGGTGTACGCGTCTCCGTGCCCCCCGCCCCTCGCAACGCGCCGTTCCACGCTCGCCACCCGTTAATCCAGCGCCGTCGGCACGCACAGCATCCCCGACCTAGAGGGCCAACCCCGGTCCACATGCACCGAAACCACCACCAGCTCCGTCCCCCAGGCGGCCAAACGCAACATTTTCATCAGTCAGTTCCGTCGTTTGCAGCGTGTCATCACCGACGTGCACAATTTTATTAACGAAGTCGCCCGCCTCATGGTCGCCCTCATCCAACAATGTTACCCCCGGCTCCGGTTGGAACGCATGTGCGCCCTGCAGTGCCTGCTTTGGCCCCAGCTTTTCCTGGTCGAGCGCCGCAAGTACGGCATCCCTCTTTACGACCGCATCCTTGAGGCCTTCCGTCGTTTCCTGCCCCGTCGGTACTGGCCTCAACCCCGCGTGCCACCCTCCACGTCCTAAGTTGCGCCCCTCCCGTCCCTGCTGTCTTCACTGCCGCCGCCCCGCTCCCCATGCCCCCCCCCCCGCACTCACCCGCGGGGGATCCATGCACCTGATCCTCCGCGGTGCACGGGGTCGGTCGTGCGCCTCTGAGGCCCCGACCCCGTGCCCACCTGCACACGTGCAAGTACGGTCCGCCATACTTGCCTGTGTGTCCATTGCATACATGTCCTGCCCTTTCGCCCGCGCTCCCTTCATACTTATACTTTTACTTTCTGCATCTTAGCGGCATTTGCATCTCACGCCATGCCAGCCTTCTTATGCCGGCCCCTGCTAACGATTCTGCGCCTGTGCCTTCTGCCCCCCACTTCGCGCCGCGCCGCATGCCCATGCTTCCGCTAGGTGAGTCTGGGATGCGATTAGGTGTCTTTCCGTGAGGGTGCGCGTCTGGGTTGGTAGCCGGGGCCGGGAAACTTAGTGCACGCACGCGCATGTCTCTCAGCTCAGCCGTCGGCCAATGGCCCTGTCTACGATACTCGACCTACTCAGCCGCTTTAGACTACGCCACTGTCGCTTCGCGGACCTTTCTGCGCCGGCCAGCCTGCCGGCGCATGCTGTGGGAGCGGGAGCCGCTGGCGGACCAACTCTTCAGTAGGTCGACTTTTACTTACCGTACTACTCCTACTACTGCTACCACCACTACCACTTTACTCGCGTTACTAGTACTTTGTTCCCCCCCCCCCACGTATGCACCACGCGTACCTGGTACCGCAGCACCTGGATGCCCTCGCCGTTCTCTGCGACGCACGTTACACAGGATGCAGGTCAACGACACCGGGCCCCGAGGGCGCTGTGCAGGTGCGCGCGTGCCGAGCCTCATGGGTGCTCTATCTGCAAGCTAGTCCGCACGATCCCGCCGCCTTTCCCCGCATAAGGAATGGGCCGCACGTACAGCAGCCAACAGCACCCACAGCACTCCAGTGCACCCGCCCGCACACTGGCACTTGAGTCCACGTACCCCTCCTCTCCCCTTCTCGTGTAGCCGCCCAGCGCACACTGGCAGCGAGTCCAACACTGCCCACCCTGTACACACTGTTTGGGGGAAGCATGGCCAATACCCTCGCCCAACCTTCCACTGCACCCACTGGCATGGTAAAAACCCACCCGCCCAGTACACCCAGCCTCTTGCACTCACTGTGATGGTGAAAGCCCACCCGCCCACGGCCTCTGCACCCACCCGCTGGTAGCATAGTCCACATGGCCAGGCGCTTTTCAATGCGGTCGACCACGGGGTTCTCGCCGCGCTCTGCGGAGGAAGGTGGTAGGCGTGGGAGGGTGATGAGGGTCCTTCACGCGGCGGCAGTCAAGCGCTAGCTAGAAAGGCAGAGGGCTGCCAATACGGTAATGCGGGAACTGGCCAGCGGTGGGACATACGGGTACTGCAGCCGCGCAACAGTGTTGCCTTAGTTGCGTGTGGCTGTGCGCTCAGGAAAGCGATTCCAGTGGCTTCCGTGTTAAGCTGGCACGTGGCAGCCCCCGACTCTTACCGTAGAACATGCCTGAAGACGTGCGGATATCCGAGAGGCCCCCAGCACCCGTCTCCGCATTCGAGACTCCCGAGCGCTCAAGGCGTGCGGTGGCCTGCTGTATGAGTGTGTCGCACTCCTCTGCAGCGCGAGGGGAGCAGGGCACGGTCAGCGGACAGGGGACGTACCCCGGCCAAGCAGCCCAGCTAAGCGATGCCATAACTTGCTATCCCGACAGGCAAGGGTTACATAATTTTGAGGTGTCAGCCTCACCTTGGGTTAGGATACCCTTGTAGAGGAAAATGCGGGGCGCCCAGCTCAGAACCACCATGCGCGAGTCCGGCGTATCGGTCTTGCCCTGGGTGTAGGTCTCGCCCAGCCACCTAGATCATAATTCGTATGGAGGTTGGAGTGATGACCATGGGCTAAAGGCCAAGACTGCCAATCGACAGCAACACCCTGCCTCGCTGGTGACCCACCCGATGAGGTCTTTTCCTATATCTGCATCAGAAGCGGCTCTTGACAATGCAATTAAGCCAAGAGTCGCAAGGAAGGCAACGGCAGCGGTGCTTGGCTGTCTTGCCATTGTAGCCGCTACCTACTAAGCTGGTTGACTAAAACGCGCAGTTCACATTTAGGCTGGTTAAAGGAGCTGCACGTTTGCTCGAGCTCGTCCCTGGCTGTACCTGTTGTACGAAGGCGGGAAGGGCAGAGCACGGGACCTCCCATGTGCCGCTGGCTCCCTTCCCGGCTCCACAGGCAAGAGCACAGGGTTAAGGTTCGGGCTCAAGGAAATGGCCAAGCTGCAGGTGCCGGCTGTTTGTTGTGCGGTATGCACGAGCCAAGCAGGGGCACACGGCGCCAAGCAGTGCTCAAGTGACACCCCTGAGTAACACGACTTTCCCCCGTCACACGACAGAAAGGCAGGCCTTGTCCTGAATCCACCGATGTCATAGATATAGGCAACAGTTCCTCCAGGACAGTGTCAAATGGCCTCTCCTGCTGGCAGTCGTAACCTGCAACCCCTGGCACCCCTGATCTGCCACAGTCCGCCCTCTGCGTTCAAACCACGCGAGTTCACCAAGTTGCCGTATTTTGACGCTCCTTGCAGCAACCACCGGGCCCTGTCCTCCGCAGCGTGAGGAGCTACTCATATCCGCACGCGTGCGTCCAGTTGTGGCCGACACTGCCCACAGGGGAGCGCCCCTGCTGCCTAGCCCTATTGGGCCCTACCTACACCGCTCAGAGCTACCGGGTGAACCACAGCTGACGTAACTACCACGCAAGCATTCCCTCATTGCATAAGGTACATGCACAGCGTCAGTGTCATGCACGTGCTGTGCATTGCGCTTGCTCCGCCTCCCCACGCACCTACAATCTCAGCGCACACATGCCTCAATGACCATGCAGGAGCCTCTCGCAGTGCTGTAGCGGCGGCACGCTGCCACGTACGGCACCGCCACCGCTTTAAGCCACGTGCTCAGCAGGGGTGCTCAGCTCCGTCCCGAGATCTAATGGAACAAGTTCACTTGTGCACACCTGTCCAAGCAGTTCATCAGCCTCTGTTGGGCCGCTCTGCTGCAGGTGTGCTGTGTATACGCCATACCGCAACATCCGCCGTCACTGTTGCCCCTTGCTCGCCGATGAGTAGTTTGCGCCTTCTTGCGCCTTTTGCAGGACTTCCCCAAACCACTGCGCCGCCTCCTCATTCAGGCGCGCCGCCAGCGCCAATAACCTTGACCTCTGCGCCCAGTACTCCGCCGCCGCCATACCTCGTATTCTGTCGTACGCCGCGCAAAGAGTCTCGCCTTGCTGCATTACGAATGCCGTACTGTTGTCCAGCATGGAGTACGACCGCAGGAAGCCCTCGTCCACCAGCATGGGCACCCCCGTGGCCAGGGAAGAAATGAGGGAGGAGGTGATTTTCTCCGTGAGGTAGCTCGGGTTGGCCAGTCTGCACAAGTGGGCAAAGCCACCAACGGGGCGGGGATGAGGAAAAGGTACCAGTGTGTAGCGGACGCGGTGTGGGATGCAGGCGGGTGGGGGCGGGTGTACCGTATGCCACCATCTGCCTTGATTGTGGGTTGGCCGCCGGCCTCCCGTCACGTGCCATCGGCTCACACGGTAGTACGGTATTCCGTGTACCGGTAATATAACCTAGGATGTACCGCAACATGCTGAACACTGTTGTTAAAGCCGTAGTACAGGTATGGCAGGTGTTGGTGTGTCGTGCTCAGCCGGTTGCAGGGCCGGCCCTCGGAGCCCCAGTCCACACACCGACACACGTGCAGGCACGCACCTGGGCAGCAACGCGTAGCTACTGTACAACTCGCCGTAAAACCTGTCGTACGGCAGGTTGCTGTGCACGGACACGCGGGAGCGCAGCGCGGGGGGTATCCGCAGGGCGGCGCGCCCTGAGCTGCCGGCATCCACGGAGCCCACCAGCTTGACACTCATTAGGTTCGAGGGAGAGGCGCCCTCGTCGGCACGCAAGGTCGTGCCGCTGTTGATAGTCGCATGAAGGCCAACAGCAGATGCTGCAAGAAGCTGCGCACGGGCGAGTCGTGGGCCGTCCTGCTGCTGCTGTACGCATTGCAGAATCTGTGAGCGCGGTTGAGGCACAGGGAGCAACAGTTGTGTTCAGGCGGGAGGTCCGAGGCTACACGTTTCCACCGACGCAGGAACAGTCGGCCAGGTCCACGACCACGTTCAGACCCCGAGGCGGTCCCCGGGCAACCGTTGCGGTGTATTCTGCCAGCCCTGGGGCACACTTTACCGGCACCCCTGAGCTGATGGGAGTCCGGTACTGGTACCACATCGGCAAGCGTTGGCCTTCAGCCTTGCCTTGAGCATCCCGACCCGGGTATGCCAAGCAACATGCACCTGTACGTCCTTACTTCAACGCAGCGATGTATGTATGGATTTTTTGTGTGCGATGTGCCCATATGACACGTGTCATCCATGGCTGACCCACTCCAGTTGCTGCACCCACCTCATCATACAGCTCGTTGTACGACCGCCGGGTGACCGAGATGCGGCCCTGGATGGCAAAGCCTTGCAGGCAGCCGTCCCTCGGCCGGCCACCATCCCTGAGGTGCAACTGCCGCTCTCCTGTCTGCCCTTGTCCGGCGGACAGCGCCGGTGCAGACTGCGGCCCTAGGCCCGCGCCAGCTTCGCTAAAGCAGTTGACCCGTGGGTCGGCGGGCGTGTACGGCAATGTGGGCACAATCACCTGGGCGCGCACCAGGCTTGCGTTCATGAACCGCGCCACGTGTGGGGACATGACGGCCACCTTGACCACAACCTGTGTACGTACAGGGCAAACCGCCAAGAACGGGAAGGTGGAGTTTGCTCGGCAACACTGCCAATCTTCCTTCAACATGTGAAGACCAGGTGTGTATCCACCACAAACGCGAGTGGAGCGCCGACGCGACATTCATTGACGGAGTAAGCTTCTGGATCAACCGTAGCTACGACACCGGAGGTACCGTGCAGATTCACCCGTAGTTGGTGCTCCCGCGGCGCCAAAGTAGCATAAGCCGTCAACTTTACGAAGCCTCCAGTACCAATACCGGCATCACCCACCGGCCTTTTGAGCAGCGCCATCCTGTGCAGTGGGTGCGGCCTGGGCTCGTGCCACATGAGCACCACCGTGTGCGGCTGCGCCGTGGCCACGAACGCACGAACGTATTTCATCTCGTATTCCGGAGATACAAAGTACAGCACTCGGTGCTGCCGTACAACGTCAAGCACCGGGCTTGCATAGGTTGCCTCCGGGGCCACAGTCGGCGGTGGCATGGCCCGTGGCACGATCCATTGGGCCTTGCCCAGTAGGGCGCCCACTAGAGGAGGCAACGGTAGAAGGCGGATTGGCAGCTGCGAGAAGAGGTCCGCTGCTCCGTGTGAGCCCCAGCCCCCCACGCCCTTGATTGTGCTGGACGTGTCCGGGTGGTGCACAGGGTGGACGTAGGCTGCGGGGAGCGAGGAGCGGAATTGGGTTTGTTTGGGGCGTGACAGAGGTGGACAGATCGCAAGGTACAGCTTTACTTGAGGTGCGATGCCGTGTCCCTGTGTGCCAGGGGAGTCTCCCCTGCTGCGTGCAAGATACAACGGACGAGAGCAGCCTGTGCATGGGGGCGAGTGTGTAGAAGGATGCGGCGAGGGGAGATACAAACGCATGATACAAGGCAAAGTTAAGTGCTCCAGACGCTGGACTACACCGCGATGGCATGTGCGGTTACTAAGCAGGCAGGCAACTGACGCTGAGGCTGCATGCCAATTTGCTGGACGCTCTGTACGGTACTTATCTTTCATCAACTTGCAGGGGGCACTGACCTGTGGCGCATGGCGCGTAGCGTGACAGGGCGTGCAGCACGCCTAGCATGACCTCGTTGTGCCACCGCACGCTGTTGATGATGCTGCGTTGGCAAAATCATAACTTGTTGGTAGGGGCGCTACGGCAAACAGCCAAGCACGGCCAGACACTTTTGGAGGCCAAGGGCACTTATCGCGACACATGCCACGTAGCTCCTAACTACTGTACGAAAGACATCAATTACCGGTACGTATTGTTGGCAGCGTGCGTGACCTCAGGGCGAGCATAAGGACACGGCAATGCGCCTGCACCCTAGGACTCCCCTGCCGTGCCGTCGTGAAGGGTGCAGGAACTTGCTGCAAAGATTCCGACTCTCAGCCAACACCCACGACGCCTCCACAGTTGCGTCGCTGCAGCATCTGCTTACCCGACTTCGTTCCGGTTGCTTGCATCGCATCGAGGCCCGTCCGCGCGCACCATCGCCAGCGCCTCCGCCAGCAGCAGCACTCCAACGATGAGGGCAAGGCGCCGGCTGCCGTGCCTAGGCAGCATAGTGTGTATGCAGGTCCTACTTCAGCACCGTCACAGGGTCGGCATTGTCACGCTGGCCCAGACGTGGGACTTCGAGGCTGGCGACGATGCCCGACGTTTTAGTACAGCCCTACAGAACTATGCTACACTGTACGTAACCGTTTGTATTTATAAAGTATGCCTCTACATTATGCTCAATGTATGGGGTGGGAAGGGTTGCTGGTTGCCCTGACGACGAGACTTCTGAACGTTACGGCAGTTTTGGGACGTGACCCGCCCGACCTCAAGCTGGGCTTCGCCTTGGCGGGCCAAGGCAGCACGGCACGCAGGATGACAGAATCTTACTACTTCCCTCCAACCTCGTGCTGCTGCGCGGGGTGACAAGGGGCCCATGGGCTACTGAGCAGCGGCGGTTTATGTCTTACTGATTCTCCTCCATGAGGACGTACAGGGCTGGATAAGTACGCAGGCTGGGAAGGCAGCCGAGGCAGATGGGTAGCCTGTGACCATCTTAGGTGCGCTGGGGTGCTTAGGTCGTTGGGGCATGTTTGGTAATGGCGCCTCGCAGGTTTGCGGGGCCAGTGTGGCACGTGGCCGACTCAAAGTACACTTACTAATACGTCTACCGCTACACTAGCAGGAATAATTCTTCATCTGTTTGGTTTTAGGGCACCGTTATGAACATAAATGGACCGATCGAGTCTTTCGCCGTGGGCAAATTGTGTTGGAGCTGGACCGTCGCGCCTCGAAAAGACCGTTGCCAACCGACGTGACAGGGGTCGTTTCCTTCTACGATGCTTGTAGGCTAGCATATAATCCTATGATCTTCATCTTGACGACACTGCATTTACAATCAACGCAGAAATGCATTCCTACTTAAAGTTTGTCCTGGTTGCCGTTCTGGCAGCATCCCTCTTACCTGCGGCTCTCGTTTCCGAGGCCGCTACAAAGGCCGTCCTCAACGGAAATGATGGCGACGTGCTGTCGCGACAGGGCCGGCAAGTGCTTGGGTACAAGCACGTAGGTCTCGCCAACTGGGAGAAGGCCAGCGTAACCATTACCAGCAATGCTACAAGCGCTGCAAGACGGTTGAGCGCCCATCAGCCAGTAAGTTACAGCTGAACACCTTTGCCACTAGCGGTATGCCTAGGGAATAGAGATTCCTTGTCCGTTGCTTTGTGTTGGGGTCTCCCTGCTCCCACACCTATGCTTACTGTACCAGCGGCGCCTGCTGGGCCTTCCGTCCACCGGTCAGGCACCCTGGCATGCAACACGGCAGTAGTTGGCAACAATCACAGCACGCCTCACCGACGCCCACGGCCATTCCACACAGGATGACGAGCCGGTCCTGGCAAAGGACGCGGGTGCCATCAAGATTTACATTGGGGTGTTCCAAGCCACCTCGGAGGAACCCCCTGTGGGTCGCGGCCCCCGCCGCAACAGCACATGGGCGCAGCGCCGCGCAGCTGTGCGGAGCACCTGGTAAGCGTGCGTGACCAGCTGTCCACTACGGGTATGTGCAGACGCACGTCCTGAACCGGTGCGCATGCTAGGCATCGGTGTGCAATGAAGGCAATGCAGTGGGTCCCAGGGGAACTCCCCAAGTGCACTGCACAGCTGCGTCGCACACACGTGTCCACCGAGCGGACGGCTGCCTCAGCTTGGCGCACGTGGCTGAGCAGCACTGAGGGGCTGCTGCTTCCGGCCTGCCTGCAATCCCTACAGCACACCCAAATGGCCTTCTGGCAGGGATGATACCGGTAGTTGACTACACCAATGTACCGGTACGGTACTCTGGATTGCGCACCTCAGGTACAACCAAGCGGCCCGCTATCCGCACGTGCTGGTGCGATTCATTGTGGACGAGCCGAGCAGGTGGGCCGACGGGCGCTGGGACCCAGCTGGGCCCAGGGTGGGCTACCTAGGCAGCGCCCTGGCCCTGCACGCACCACCCTATGTGCTCGACCTGGCATTGGCCAAACAGTTACGTATCGATACCGTACAGTCCTAATGCCCCTGTTACCATGCCGCTCATGCTTACATGCCTGCAACCAGCGCATTAAACGTTCTGCTCGCTTCGGTGAACAATGTAACGCAGTGATGCCGCGCGGCAGGAGCTGTTGCAGGAGCAGCAGCAGCACGCGGACGTGGTGGTGTGGGCGCCCGCCTCGCCCGCCCTGGCCGCCAACAGCAGCAGGCGGGCGGACAAGCTGCGTAGCAGCCTGTCTGCGGTGCTGCGGGAGTACCCGGCGGTGGAGTGGGTCATTCGCATGGGTGAGTACGGCAACTGGGCATGGCACGAGTGGATGCGGTCCGTGATGGCGAACCGGCCGCACGTTTTGTTGTGTCTCGCATGTTCTGTTTCGTTATGTCTCGCCAGCTGTCCTCACCGTTGCGTTCACCGTCTGCCCTGCCCTTGCCCTGAGCCATGCTGACAATCTATGTCATGTGTGCGAGCGTGCCCCAAGTTCCTTTCCACCATTCTGCCCCCAGACGATACGGTGTACGTCCTGCCGCAGCGGCTGCTCATGGCGCTGGACCAATTGGCCACTGCGAAAGCGGAGTAAGTGGAGTCCATCCAGAATGCATACAATATTCGGCATGCCTGCACACCACCTCCTGCGCCGACATGCAGTAGCAGTTGTTGGTGTACTCAGAAGTTCCATGCTTGCACTCCACCACATACACACCTGTAAGCGCACTGCTGCTGGTGGGGATCCCACCCCACCCCACCCCACCCCACCCCACCCCACCCCACTGCGCCCCCGTCCCAACCCTTACCCCCCACCACTTGCCCGTGCTCCCACGCTCCCACCTCTCCAGCTACGCCGGCTGCATGACCTCCCACTCGGTGCCCGCCTCCGACCCCAACGCGCTGCTGCTGGCGGCGCGCTACCCGCTGCACGCCCGCCGCGAGTTTGTCGTACTGTCGGCACGTGCCGTGCAGCTCGGCGTGGTGCTTGGGTACGACCTCCTGCGGGTGGAGGGCCCGGAAGGTGCGTGGGGCCGCCGCACCGATGCCAGGGTGTGCTGTACGGGGGCTGACGTGGGCAGAGGAGACGCCCCTGCCTGACGTGGGCGCTCCCTTACGTAGGCGTGCGGTGCGGGGGATGAGTCTCGCTTGCACACCTGCTACGTACGGTAGTGAGCGTGTAGGCCCGTAAGGAAGACGTGGCCAGAATCCAGATGTGCCGGCTGCCCCTATCCAAGCTTGCACCCATTCGCCATGTTCCCTGTGCACGCAGACGTCGCCCTGGGGCTGTGGATGCTTGCCACCGAGGTCAACCACTTCCCAGGTACGCCTACTGCTACGGTAGTTTCTGCGCGAAAGTGCACACACGGTGCCTGCTGTTACCCGGCTACTGTGCCAAGCTGCACACACGGTGTGCGTGCGTGATGGGCCTGTGCTACCGCTCATGCATGTCCCTGCCGCTCAGATGCCCCCGTTCATCCCGCCTCCGTGCCCTCCGCACCCCCGTCCCTCCCCTCCCTGCCCAGACCCCCGCTTCTGCCAGATGCCCTCTCCCAGTCCCAACGTCACCTGCACGCCCACCGCCGTGGCCATGTACTCGCACACACAGCGCGGCATGCCCCTGGAGCAAATGGCCAAGATCGCGGCCGACCCCAACTGCAACGCGCCGCCCACGTGGCCCCTGCCGTACCTTGCCGTACCCGACCCCACCGTGGAGGAGTGGACGGGGCCGCTGCGCATTTAGGTACTTGGAAGATGCATGGCGAACGCGGCCAGGGAGCAGCAGCAGTGTGGACGTTGAAGGGTACCGTAGCGCTGAGCAGCACTGAGCACTTCATACATGTACGAATCTAAAGTGCACTCTGCACCGGGGTCGTGCGGCGACTGCGTGCCTTCTGTACGTTAGACATCTGTGAAGTACTGCAGGACTTTAGGTGAACGTGGCTTGGGAGCTGCAGTGTGGGACCAGGGGACTGGGTGGGACTGTATCTGTTGACTGTATGGTGGTACGGTACTGAGGGTAGAGGAGCGGTGTGTTCTGGTGCGTATGTAGTGCGGGTCTGGCAGAGTTGGCGTGGCAGGTTTGACGTGCAGCTAGCTTGGTGTTTCATGCATACTGCCGTTGTACAGTACGCTGCAAAGGGATTGTGTAGGTGTGCATGCAGATGCTCATGTCTTGTTGCATCCTAAGCACATGGGAGTACTGTTACACTATGTTTCGACGGTGGTTGTCCAAGGGAGGCAGGTGCACAGCCAGCCACCTGGTATGTTGAGTTGCGGTGCAACAGTACCAGCAGGCTCTGCGGCTACCCTTGGTACGGTAGCTCACCGTATGCTGATATACAACATTAATTGTTATACTGCCCATTGCGAACCATGGCCCGCATTGCAGGCAAGATAGTACTGCCGTAGTGTACTTCGGCATGCCTTTCCCGCCAGATCCTGGGCGCCATGTAATTGTCCCGTCCACGTCTTCCTTGCAATCCGTAATTCCGTATGCCAGCGGCTACAAGCCACGGCACACTGCCGCGTGGCAATCACAACAACACCATTGCAACCAGGTACCGGTAACCAGCCTGCCTGAGCTGCAGCGGCAGGTGTCGGCTTCCTCAGCCCACCCTTGGCCCGGCAACATGCTCTCAACCGTTGGTTGCAGACCATCAACAAAGGGGCCCTGCTGCCCTAAGCCCCTCTTTGTGCGGCGTGAACAAGGCTGGGACAAACGCCCCAGAGGCACGCCATACCCCTGCTCTAAATACCCCCCGGTCCCTGCGCACGCCCCAGCCACAGCCCTGACCCTCCGCCTGCTTCCGCCCCGGCCCCTGCCCCTACCCCACCTCATACCGGTAACTTTCCCCCGTCTCCCAGCCCGGCAAATCGCAGTACTCCTCGCTGCCCCACCAGCAGGCCCACTGGCTAGTACTGTTGTCCAACGTCACACCCATGCCCTGCTCGTACCCCGGCCCTCCTCCAGCCCTCGTCACTACCCCTGTCGCCCCCTCGCCGCCAGCAGCCCGTACTGCGCCAGCCTCGCCACCTCTATCGGCCGCTCCCCCTCCCAGCACACCTCCTCGTCCTCCTTGCCTGCCCCCTTCCGGAACACATACACCAGCCCCTCCCGCAGCATCACCTCCACCTTGAGCGCCGCTTTGGGGCGGTACATCAGGAACACCACCTTGCACACGTGTGCAGGCACGTACGGCACCAGATCCAGGGCCGCGGCCTTGCTGATGGGCGGGAAGGGATCCGGCACGCCCACGGCCGCCGGCAGGGAGCGCACGTTTGGCCGGGTCACCTGCTGCAGCGTGAGGGTGTGCAGCTTGGGCAGCTGGCGCAGGTGCGCGGGGAGCTCCCTCGGGAAGGTGTCGATGAAGCGGATGGCCAGGTGCTGCAGCCCCGTGAGCTCCGCCAGCGCCGGGTGCAGCAGCAGGTGCGCGGGGCCGGCCAGGGACCGCAGCCGCGGCAGGCGGTGGGGCCGCAGGGCGGACAGCAGCGCGGACCACCGGGCCTGTAAAGCAGGTGTGTTGGTCTCCATCCCGCTGTGTGGGGGGAGCCAAGCGTCCCCTGACAAGTCCAGGGTCACCAGGTTGGGAAAGAGGGTAGAGATGTCCAGGCCTAGTTGGCCGCTGGGGCTGTGCCACCGGATGGTAGGGACGAACTCGGTGAGCGCCTGCTCGCCAGCTGCCTCCCAGACGGCCTGCATCCACTCCGCCTCCTGCTGCGGGGACGCGAAGCGGTGGTCGTTACAGGAGGCGCAGCCGCTGCAGTCGCCTGTGTCTGGGTCGAAGGGCCCGTTGCAGTTGCGCAGAGCGTCCTGCCGCTGCGTGAGCCTGGCGCTGTAGATGTCGTTGCGCAGGCAGCAGCAGCGGCTGAGCATCTCGGACACGCGGTACTCGTTGTGCCGCATGCGGATGGTGAGTTTGTCGATGCGCGGCAGTGCGAGTCCGTCCTTTGCGGCCCGTGTGAGGGGCAGCAGCACGAGCTGCAGGTCATCGGTGTGGTCCTCTGCGGTTGAGGAAACAGCACCGCAGGAAGCAGTTGGGCGGGGATGTCATTACAGGGATGATGCACACGTGCGGTCGTTGCTTCTGCCTGTTGACGCAGCATGGCGCCCAATTTGGCGGGACCTACTCTCGATGCTGAGCAGGACCTCTCTCCGCGCTGGCCACCGCGTGCTGGAGCGTAGCCCTTGCATGACGCGATCTGACCACCAGGTGCTGGCAGGGTCCCATAAGCGGTCCTCCCTGAGCTTCAGCGGCGTCGCGAGAACGTCGTCGACAATGCTCCGGGCATCCTTTGACGCCTGACGGAACCTGTGCAGCTCCCATCTTTCGAGGCTCAGAACGAACGCCCTCTTCGTGTCTTCATTGAGCAGCACAGCGTCGAGGAGCGAGTATGTGCAAGCCCTTGGAGAACCAAAAATGGCGGGTTCTTGACTCATGACGTCCGCGACGCCCATTTGCCTGTTTGCTAATGTGCGAAGCCCAATTATGTAGATATGCTATGCTTCTACGTTAGTAGCGTCGTAACCAACCCTTGCGCCCACTTGCCGCGACGTGACGGTTCATCATTCCATGCGCGGGGCAGCCCCCCGTTGCCGTCCCTGCGTCATCGAGTCAATTCATGGCATTTCCCCTGCCAAGTTCCGCTCTCGCAAGCGACTGTGCGGCTAATTGAGCCGCATGCAAAGCACCTAGCAGGTTGGAGTTGAGCGACACAGGAGCCGTGCACCAAGGGGCACAGGGGAGCCCTGCACCGTGCCAGTGCCAAGCCACGTTTCCTCTGTAGCAAGGTTTACAGGTAAGGAGGCGGGAAGGGACAAGCCAGCGGCGAACCAAACCAAACCAGCACAGGCAAGCACCACCACCACCACAGCGCACCCCAAGCACACGTCAGGGCACGTGCAAGCAGTGCAAGCGTGGGCGGTGTCACAATTAGTAAGTGATGCCGATACCGGTACCACTGCACATGTAGTCGTATGGGGAGCCTCCGCCAATAGCATGAGCAATCCAAACTACAGCTCCAAGTGTAAGAAGCGAACACCCGTGGAATTTTGCTCCAGCGGACAATGACGCAGCTGCTGCGTCCTCTAGCAGCAGCAGCCAGCCCCCCAAACGGAGGGCAATGCACCGTCTTGCTCCCGCCCTCCGCTTCCGCCAGGGGCGATGCTTTCGCCCGTACACGGCGCACACCCTGTGCAGTATGCATCCACCTACCCACGCCACCGCCCAAGCAGCAAGCCCGCGCCCCACGACCCCACCCCACAAGCCACAACCCAGCCAAGCGCCACAGGCGCAGCTGCACCCGCAACCCCGTCTACTTGGCCTTGAAGTAAATGATCAGGATGATGCCCACGAGCAGGAACAGGATGATGCCGATCATCATGATCTTGTTCTGCAGGATGCGCCGCGACATGCCTGACAGGATCTTGCGCGCCTTGGTGATGTTGTCGTCCGCGCCGTGCAGCGTGTCCCGCGAGCGCACAATGGTCTCACGCTGCGACGCCAGGTTGGCCAAGATGCCTGTGCCCAGCTCCTGAGGTAACAGGTAAGTCAAGGGAAGAGAGGGTTGTGTGAGAAGCAGATAAGCGAAAGCGGCTTAGTAAGCGAAGATACCAAGGATTGATTCGCTCAGCGGCATCCAGGTTCCTGGGTTTGCAGGGCAGCCCCTGCCCAGCTGCTGCGGTCAGCAGCGGTACCAGTGTGCGTTGGTGACCTGCGAAAGGAAGCGGTCGTACTCGGTAGGTGGGAGGACAACTACTCAAAGTGCATGCCTGCACCCTGGCCGTTGGCAATCTCAAAAACCCCTTGAGTGATAGCCACGCCGGACGCAGCGCACACGTTACAAGTCCTCAGAGCCACGTGCCTGTCATGCCATCGTGCTGAGACCGGGCGCAAGTGGCTGCTGCAGCTGCAGCGACAGCGCGCGTCAGAAGAACCACTTGGCCCGGCGGCCCATGGTTCTGAGCGTCGAGTCTGCCTGCCGCAGGTCCCCGTTCACGCCCTGCAGCTGCCCAGAGGCGCGTTCGATGGTCTCCCGCTGCCCCTGCAGCTGCGCCAGGACTGACGCGCCCAGGGCCTACGCGCAACCACCACACACCACACACCACACACGCGCCGCCAGGGCAGCAGGCAGCGGCGAGAGGCGTGACGCGTGAGACGGCGCCTAGCAGATACCGATACCATGTGTGCCCTTTGGTGTAAGAGGGTGAGGGCCGCGGGCCCAGCCACGGGCTCGTTGCTGCTCTCCGGTTGTGGTCTTCCCACGTTATCGCTACTCGAGTTCCTTCCCAAAGTCACAAGATTCCTTGTTCACCCCACTTGAGCGGTCGCACCGCTATACCGATCCCGCCCCCGCTGACGCACGCTTGCCTGCAGTACGACTGCCGCACTCCAACGCAGCCCAGCCCTTGCCTAACACCCGCGGCCCTTACCCGCGCCGCCACCCCAAAAGCCCACGGTAGGACCGCCACCTGCCCAGAGCCATTCGGCCCCCCTTCCCCGGCCCCCATCCCAGAGTGCCCGTCCGCCAACACAACCACTCTCGGGCCCCATGCAGCACGGCAACAGGTGCGCGCGTCAGTACGCATGTGCTGAGGACCGCTGCCGCTGCCCCACCGCGTCCTCACCTCTGTCTCCGCCAGCAGCTTCTTGCCCTGCTGCAGCCGCTCGCCGCTCTGCTCCAGCTTGGCGGTGGCGGACAGCATGCGGTCGCGCTGCGCCTGGGAGCTGGACGCGTGGTCCATGCCCAGGCCCTGGGCGGGGGGGAGTGGGTGAGGGTGAAGGGCACGGTTGGTGCGGGCTAGCTGCTAGGATGGGGAGGCCGGAGGCGTGGGGTTGTGGTATGCAGCAGGAGGCGAGTAGCGCAGAGGGGCCCTTGGAAGCGGCCATCATGTGCAGTGCTGACCAAGGATGTACCGAGGTCCCCATCGAGTTGACATGCCATGTGCTAGCCCTGCCACACCCACCAGCTCTGCACGCGTCGCGTCGTACTCCGAGTTGGCTGACCGGGCCTTGACCAACTGGTCTTTTAGCGAGGCCAGGTCAGCCTTGTACTCCTTGACCTTATTGAGCAGTTGTCGTGACCGGTCTGGCGCCACTGACCGAGCCTCCATGTCCATCTTCTTGATCTGTGACAGGGGGGCCAGGTGCGGTCAGCTGCCTGTCAGGTAGAGACAGCCGGGTATGTGCTGGGGCTTGGCCTGGGTTGGCCTGAGGGCAAGGAACCCCGCCTGAAACGAACTGTCTTGCCCGTTGTTGAGCTTACAATGTTATCTGCCTCCCGGATGTCCACGTCCACCTCTGCTAGCTTCTTCCTCCGCATTTCTGTGCCGAGCGAAGCAGAGGGACAACCGCTGAACGACGTAATTGCAAGTGCCTGGGATTGGCTGTGGGTACCCAAAACATATCAAGTCGTGGTTTGCCCTGGGAGCGTGTTTGGGGCACGTCAACTGTCTACCGCGCGACGCACCACCGCTCAAAGCAGCCGCGGAGTTGATCTTTTGAGATATCCCTGTACTCTTATTGCAGTAGTCGGATTCATATGAGCTAAACAGTGCGTTTGGGTCATCCATGTTTGCAAATCAGAGGTCTTTCACGAAGAGGTTCACACAAACGGGATGCCTCCTAAGTACAAACAAACCAATACATGCAGCAAGTTGAAGTTGAGGCTCCGCAACGTCCTCCAGAGGTCCTCAGGACGTTGTTGGTCGTTGCGGGAGCGCAATGACGATTCCCCTTCTCCTGACTGCTAGCTTTCATGCTTTGATTCCGCTGCTGCCTACTGCCTACTGCATCATAGCTGTATCGTTTATGGGCGACATCAACGTAAATGCCCTAGCCCCCATACCTGCCACTCACGATGCCTCGAGCCCGCCTTGTGTCGCATCGGGCTGATGACGACGAGGACGATCTCATTGCCGAGGAACCCAGCAGCAGCGAGGATGAAAATGACGACAATGACGCCGCAGCTAGCGACGAGGAGGCAACTGAGGACGACGCCGTCGAGGACGACGAGGACCGAGGTGGCAACGTGGCGTCCACAGCGGCGGGGGCAGGGTCAACGCTTCGAGCTAATGCCGCTGTAGCGCAACAGGCTGCCAATGGGGTTGGCACGGGGAGCAACAAGCAAAGGAAGCTGACCATTTCGCTCAGCTCAAAGAATGATGTGTGCAAGGTGCGGCTTACGCTGGCAGGGACACATGGCAACGTGGGGACTAAGGTCCAGGGGCCAGCGGCAGCAGAGCCCGTGCCTTTGCGCATCATAGCAACGTGCCTACCTGCCATGTCGCCCTCACTGACAACACGAGGGGTGCTTGATCATTGTGCGTTGCTGCCATCACCGTTCCTAGCACACTGCAGCCGCCAGCCCTGACCACTGAAACGCCGGTGTGGCACGTACCTGTGCTGGGGTTCACACATGGCAACCTGAACCACTCTCTCAGCCTGCTCAGAGCCCATACCATAGCAGCACAAATTCTCTCCCCACCCACGCCGGTGCCGTACAGTCCCTGACTGTGTCCGTACGGCATGCCGTACTGCTCCCGAAAGCAGGTGTGCGGGCAGCGCGGCCACCGGGCCGGCTTCGTGGGCGCCACCTACCTCGACTGCCCCAACAAACCCTGCTACCTGTGCAAGCAGCTGGGACACACCACAACCACCTGCCCCTACCGCATCTTACCGGGCCATGGGTGTACGGCAGCCGCCACGGCGGGCGGTGGCGGCGGCGGGCGGCGAGGGGCGCTACTGACGTCGCTGCAGGGGCGGGAGTGCAGCGGCAGGTGTGTGGGCGGTCGCGCAACAGGGGATGTAGGCAGGGGCTAGAACGCGATGCGTTGGTGGGCAAAGAAGCACTGTTGTGCCTTAAGGTGACAAGCAGCCGGCGAGTACGCCTCGCTCAGGCTCACTTCCCAACCCAGGGTTGGCTGCAATTTCCCTGGTTTCTGCTTGGTAACTCCCTCACCGAGCTGACGCCCTGCACTTCGCCCCAACCTCCGCGCCCCCTGCCGCCTCACCCTCCGGGCCTCCCTGGCCCCCCAGCCGCCACCCCCCGCCCGTGTCAGTGGCCAGCACCGTGCCGCACTACCAGGTGGACGCAGCCATCCTTAAGCTGCACACACGGAGGTGAGCTGCCCCGGGGAGTGCTCTCCTGCTTGGTCTGTAACACCTGGGTCTGCGCTCTGTGACCACTCCGCCTGGGCCCACCTGTACGCTGCTGTCCCTCGACCATTGCTTGTCCACAACCTTGACGGGCCTGGTGCTACCCACGGGGTGCCCCTGGCTCCTCCCCGGTGCTGCACACCGCCAGACATATGGCCTAGGAGAATGCTATACGTTCCGCTGAGATTATGCTGTCCTGACTTGCGCACCCCGGCCTTCGGTTCCCCCGGCCCCAGGTGCTGCACGCTGGAGTTCCACCCCCGGCGGGACAACATCGTGGTCAGCGGGGACAAGAAGGGAGCCATCGCCGTGTGGGACTTCGACAAGGTGAGGGGCACCAGAATACGTTACACAGGGACGGCGTAAACGCGCACATACCTCCAGTCCAGTACTTCATTACTGAAAACCGAGCAATTCCGTTTACGGTGTATGGGGCATTAACACCGCACGATGCACCGCGCCCGCCCTGCCTCCAGGTGCACGAGCGCACCGTGTACGACACCGTACACAGCTGCCTTGCTAATGCCGTACGGTTCCTGCCGTGGCTGGACGACATGGCGGCTGTGACGGCCTCCTCCGACGGCACCGCCAAGTTCCTGGACCTGGAGACGGGCGTGTGGCGGCCGCTGCTGGACCTCAACCCGGGGGGCTGGGTGCAGGTGCGTGTTGTGTTGGTATCTAAAATTTCTGCTACTGTCGGAGGTGATGAGGTTGCAGCAGCTCCTGAGTTTCTGGACCTGGAACGGGCGCGTAGCGGCCGCTGCTGGGCCTGACCTTGTGGCACTGGTGGCAGGTGCGTGCGTGTCAGCGCATCGTTACAAAGGGTGCGGGTGCAGCAAAACCGAGGTACTTTAGCTACGCATTGGTTACGGCGGCTACGGTTGGACTTGGGGCTGGGTGGAGGGGGCATTTGCATTCGCTGGCCTTCGATGTAGTTACTGCTGGCTTGTTCCGTACAAACGAGGAGATCATCTAGCCTGCTGCCTAACGCAGGAGCCCTTCCCCTTTGAACCCGTCACCAAAGATTCTCCCAAGTAACCCGTCACCTGTACTAAGTAACCGTACGCTCTGCTGCTCTGCCACTTTGCCGCTGCCCATCAGGGTGGCCCTTGGCACATGGTGTACGGCTGCGACGCCAGCCCCTCCCTCCACACCGTGGTGGTGGGCGACAGCAACGGCAGCGTGCACCTGCTGGACCCACGCACCCGGGGGGCGGTGTCCTCCCTGCAGCTGCACCGCCGCGGCAACAAGGTGGTGTCGGTGCACCTGCACCCGCTGCACCCCTCGCTGGTGCTCACGGCCGGCAACGACCACAGCGCACGCATCTTCGACATACGGGAGCTGTCGTCGGGGCTGAGGCCGCCGCCGCCGCCGGAGCCGACGGCGGCGCCGCCGCGGTCCCTTGCGGCCGCGGCCGCGGCCGCGGGCAGCGCAGTCGCGGCGGCGCTGTCGCCGTCGCCGCCGCCGGCAGCGGAGAAGCCGGCTGCCGCCGGCGGCAGCGGCGGCAAGGGCGGCGGGAAGCGTGGGGGCGGCGGCGGTGCGGCCGCCACGTGCAGTGCGGAGGTGGCGGTGATGCACCACCCGCGGGTGGTGAACGCTGCGTATTTCAGCCCGCACAGCGGTCGCCGCATCCTGACCACCTGCCAGGACAACCGCGTGCGCGTGTGGGACTACGCGCCGTGGGGCTGCGGGGGCCCGGCGGACAGGGAGATCGTGCACTCGCACGACTTCAACAGGTGGGCGCGGGCGCCGCGGGGCTGCGAACATTAGATGAAGGCAGTGAATACTGCTGAAGTTGGCATGCATTGCTCTTTCCTGCTTGCTGTCCCCCGAGTGCGCTGCGCGACATATCCAATCGCCTGGTCTGGGGCTCACCATGGGTGCATGTCGCTAATGGCGCATGCACATGGTCAGTATACCGTATTAACGCGTGGGCAAAGACTCAATCGTACTAAGGCAGCTGTTGAGCGATGCGCGGAGTTTCATAGTGCGAGACTTCAGGGACAACCTGCCTGCCAGCGGGGTAACCTAGTAACGCCACGGACTATCCTATGGACCCCCGACTCACACAGCAGTGCCTGTTCCTTTGGCAACGTACCGCTGTCCGCCCTATTCCTCCCTTTTGTAGGTACCTGACTCCCTTCAAGGCAGAGTGGGACCCCAAGGACCCCACAGAGTCCGTGTTCGTCATTGGCAGGTGCGCGAGTGACACGTGCCGTGCAAAGGGACTGATCCCGCTGTCCCCACTGCTTAAGTCTACGTTGCTGAAATGGCTTCAATGACAGTACCGTACGCGACCGCTGTAGGTTTTGTTGTGCGCCGTCCATTCCGCTGCTGTTAACGTATTCGCACACATGCCTTACGCCCGCAAGCTCCTACCCACACGCCACGCGTACCACACCAGTCGAACAGCAATCCCCGCCGTACACGCGCACCTCCTTCACTGCGCCCGTGCCACTGCTACACGTGGCTGGTACGCACGCAGGCAAATCAGCGAGGACTTCGGCATACCACGCCAGTACCATGCCAGCTACAGTAACCCCCGCCGTACACGCTCACCTCCCCCATCACGCCCATGCCACCACACGGTACACAGGTACATCAGCGAGGACTTTGGCGGCACGGCGCTGCACCCGGTGGACATCCTCAGCGCCGCCGACGGGTCGCTCCTGCGGCAGCTCACCGACGCCAACCTCACCACCATCTCGCCCGTCAACAAGCCGCACCCGCGCAGGTGTGCCGCTGCTTGGTGCACTCATTTTCTCCGGATGCATCCTTGCGTGTCGGGCCGAAAGGCACCGGATATTGCGCCATGGCCCAGCGGCAGTGACTGCCCTCACGTTGTGGTGCAGCCGTCTCCGCTTGGCATGATCTCACTGTCATTACCATGTGGCCTCGCTTCGCACGCATCATGTGCCAAACCAGGTGTGTTGCGGTAGTCGTAGCCACGCTAACTCGCCCTCCCCCCCACCTACCCCAGGGACCTCATCGTGTCGGGCAGTAGCCGCTCGCTGTACCTGTGGGCCCCCGTACGGGACGATGACGTAATGGAGGACGAGCAGGAGAAGCTGCGGGAAACTGGGTGGGCGGGTGCAGCAGCGGGGGCGGGGCCGGGGGCCAAGGGGACCGCTGGCAGCGGTAATTGGGGCGGCAAAGGCGGGGTGAGTGGGGGGGAGGGCGCGGCGGGTGCGGCACGGTCGTCGAGGTACTTCGTGTCCTTTGATGCGGACCCAGGGGGCGGGGGAGGGAAGAAGCGGAAGAAAGGGGCACCGCCGGGCAAGGCACCCCCGGGGGCGGACGATGATGACGACTGAAGAAGTCGGATCAGAGCTGAAACTCTTGGGTTTAGTTGTAGTTGTAATAGGGTACGTGGGCTGCATTGGTGGTGGAGTACTGTCGAGGTCGCGGAAGGAAGCGAGCGTTCTCTAGCTAGGAGCGCGGGAGGCTGCAGCACGTACAGTGACGTTCAGGGACACGAGCGTGGGCTAAGCCGGCCGCTGGGCGCGGGCCAGTGCCTGGCGCGGAGAGCCGTGGCTTGACAGGAGGGGTGTGCACGTTAGGGGTACCGGTAAGCACGCAGGATGGGCACCAGTCGCATGTGAGGGAGGCTTCGGGCAAACGGCTTACATTGTGCTGGCAGTGCTTTGGCCCAATTGGGAACAAACACAGCGGTTGGGCTAACCATGTTATCGGCTTGCATACTGCCGGTCCAGGAGCGTGTTTTGTACATTCGAGGTGTGCTAGGTGTACCAGTGGCAGGGCGGTGTTCCTACAGGGAAGGCGCGGCCGAGGGGCCCCAGCGGCGTTGGGATGGCGTGTGCACGGTTCACAGCTGGGATGTGACGCTGTTAAGGTGCCGGCATTGGGGTCAAGCGAAACGGGTCGGTACCGGAATGTGCAAGCCGGTAATGCACTCATGCGTTGCATGCTGGAGCATGTGGCTTCCATGTCGGGGCACGCTGGGTCCTGGATCGCGTGCGTGGAGGCAAACTCGCTCCACAAGTTGTCTGTTGTGGCATTTCATGGAGTACGTTCATGTAGGTTACACTATACCTTATGTAGCTTCCCTTGCGCATGCTAGACAGCGTCGGAGATTACAGGTGCCGGCGCCATCATGTTGTAACGCTAATGACAAACCACACATACAGTAATCCGTTTTGCCGCCATGTACATGACATCAAAGGGGGCATGCGAAAAAGCGTAATCGATCCAATCAACTGGAACGGATTGTGCGCTTGCGCAAAACACATACCAACACGCACCGTCTAAGCGTACACGCTGGTGCATACTGCACGTACGGCAGCAGTACAACGCAACCAGGGGACACAAGCAGGGGACACAACACACCGCACAGCAGCGCGACGCAAAGCAACACAGCACACCCCAACACAACACAGCTGCCATTGGCTGCTGCTAGCTGTCGCAGTGCCACCATACCAAACTACTGCTGACCATAGATTCCCACAACTCCCTCCTTGCGGTTCGGGTTTGGACGTCGGTGGTAGGTGCTGGTGCTTGCTTGTGCTAGTCGGGCTCTGAGCTCCCGCTGGCCTGTCCCATCCCGCCTCTTCACCTGTAAACCTTTCCAAAGAAGAAAAATGCCTGATGCTGCTTCGGCGGGTTTCTCCTTGCACCGCAGTATCTTTGCACGCCGCAGTAAGCGACACAGCTGCGCCTCTGGTGGTGCGTTCCAAGGTAGGTTCCCAGCTTCTGTCTCATAGAGCTCACCTGAGCTCACTCGTCATCATCGGGCATGTTCTCCTGCAATGTAAGAAGTTGGCACGCTGGTGAGGCACCACTCTTGTGTAGGCAAGAGCAACCAAGACCGCGTGTACGTGTTGTACCATTATGCCATGTGCGGGCCGCATCAAGCCGAGGGGGTTTGGACAGCCGCATTCGATGCTCCAGTGCGCATGCAGGTTGGAATGGGCCATGCATGGAGCTCCAGAAACAGGTAAGCTCGTTCCACCCAATCACGCCGCCCTGCTCCCCGCCACTCACCCCAACCTCCTGCCAACGTGCACCCACGCATGTTGGTCGTCCGGCTTCCCCCGCCGCTAATAAGCCCCGTCATGCACCATCACCCCCGGCCCCACCTGAACCCCCATCTGCCCCCATGCACCCAGCATGCATAGGGTACGTAGAGTTGAAGACCCTCCAAGACCCGCCCTGCCCCGTCCCTGCTCACCCATTTCGGGTCGGTCCGCCCACAGCTTTGGATCGGGGTCCACGCCTTTAGGCAGCACCGGCGTGGCGGTGTGGGGCCCCACCAGGAAGTGCACCTGGCGCCCGTACGTCCATCAGCCCAGATCAGCCACACAACGCCGCCTTTGCGCCGCTCTACAGGCCTCACCAGCGTGCCCTGTGCTTGTCCTTGTCACGCTCTTCGTCTCCTATGAGCTAGGTGGGTGGTCGGCGGGGGCTGAGATGGCTTGATCCCTCGTCCCTTGCAATAGAAAATCGGCCGGTGAACAGTCTCCTACGCAACAGTTCCTGGCCGCCAGCAACCGCTGTCCTTGCTCCCCGCTTGCTAGCTATCGCTAGCGAACCGGTCGCCCACATACAGCTGCACCGCTTTCAACACTTACCATAGTAGGAGGATTCGCGTGGAGGGTAAACGAAGCCATCCCAATACTTTTCCGGAGGCCTATCCCGTGGGTTCCGCGCTCCACATGATTGTACGCCTTCTTATTCTTCAGCGCCCCTTGCAGGGCGGCCAGGTCCCAGCCATGCAGCTCCCAGTCCTGCACGCTGCCGGTCTCTCCCTGGCGTTCCTCAGCCTTCATCTTCCGCACCACGGGTGCGCCGCTGGTGCGGGACATCCCCAGGTGCGCCAACTGAAAGCGGTTGCCCCGGCCGGTGTCGTACTCGGCCTGGCGGCCGCTGGCCCACTCCACCACACACGTGTCGCCCAGGCCGCGGCTGGGCTGGACCACGCCAACCTGCAGCGGAAACAGGTGGCAGTGTCAGGTTCATGCGCGCGGAATGCATGCTCCTTGTGCCCACATGCATAGGAGCTGAGCAGCAATTGCCCCGGCAGAGCACTCAGCGTGTCCCACCCCACCCCACCTCTCCATCGCTGCGGCGTCCTCACAGCTAGCCACGTCGTACCCCCTGCGCACCAGCATGCCCGGCGCAGCAGTGAAGCGCGTTACGGGCACGCCCTGCCGCTGGGGGTCGTACGGCAAGGGCTGACCGGCCGCGCCGCACGCAAGTACGCGTTGGAGGAGCAGGTCGGTGTTGCGTGCATGTGGGGAGAGGGACAGAAGGCCACGCATGACAAGATGAGTGCAAGGGGAACGCATTAGGTCCGTGGTGCTTCTTCTGTTACTTCTCAATTAGTACTACAGGTTGCAAGCGGCAAGCTTGGCCTATCTTTAATGAGGAACGAAACGACGGAGAAGACTCAGCATGCATACAGGAGGTCTCCCTGCTGCATTTACGCCACCCCAATCTTACGCTAACTGTTTGGTGCACGCTAAATGCTCCAGTAGCAGTTGCACACATGTACAGTAGCTGCACGATACGAATCACTTTGCCTTGCTTGCATGCTTGGGCGAACTAGCGCACCCACCTTCAAAGGCCTGTAGATGGAGACTAGGTCCCTTGCATCCGCCACCCTCTCTAGCATGGCTGGCGTATATATCGCACCACCAGCAGCGCAGAGATCAGAGGTGCAGCGTCCAAACCTGGTGTGTATGAGGGCACAACTGTCAGCGTTTGCAACATGGGCGCAACCGGTACGGTGGATAGGCCGTCGTTTCAAATAAAGCATGGTCAAGGCAAGCCCATGTGGCCGCGCAACTGCGGAGGTCCAGTCCCGACAGGCGTGTCGCCGGCGTGGCAACTCACTACGCACGGCATGCACCACTGCCTGCGGCCGCTACGTACATAAGGGGCCCTGCGTCTCCCTGTGGCCCGCTGAACTGGACCGCACCCTGCACACGACACCTTGTGCCACATGGACTTCCAGTGCTGTGACAACACATTGCCAGTATCTCAATTCACCCCACGGCCACGCAGCGGCCAACTAACAGGTCGAGCGAGGCAGCAGCACGCTTGGGACTGCTTTGTTTGGTGCCGGATTTTCATCTTTAATTACTTGTTAACATAACCCTTTGAATTGCAGCTGGTATAGCACTTGTTATACCACCTTGCTGGGGATGGGCGGATAGCTGCCGTGCCAGGCCGTGCCGTACAGCCCCATGCAAGGGCACGGCGTTGCGCGTATCGGCAGGGGGCTCCCAAGGTAAGCACGCAGCGCTACCCTCGCTCAGGGTTACCGGCGGCGTGCTTATTTCGGAGCGTTGCATTCACGCCAGTCAGCGGGTCCGTCCTATGAACGCAACTGAAACCAATTGTTACAAACGCTGAAGGCATTGGGGTGTGACGTGCTGATGGCTGCTGCACTTGCCGCCTCCCCACTACCCCCCCCCCCGCCCCCGCCCGCCGCCCGCCCAGAGAGAGTCCAAACTTGTGTAGCAGCTTCTGCAACTTACTGTGCCGCCATTCGCACCTGGGCATGCAACAAATTAGGCGGACTTGCAGCTGCACCAGGCCGATTGGTGTCCCGTGTACGGTGTCGACACGTGCGGGAAGAAAGCAAGGTAGAGAATTTCCAAAGGTGAGCTGCATACTGCTTTGTTGTCGCGTTTGCGGGTTCAGCTATGCACGATTTAGGAGCATTTTCAGCCGCCAGCCTGGCCAGGCTTGTCAGCCATTCGCTTCTATCAATGGGACTCTCAAGGTGAGTATTCATCAGGTGAGCTACGGGGCGCAGTCGCACGAGCTTTGCTTGCCATGCCGCTGGAGCCGAAGCCGGACATGTCAACCCCTACGTCAAGACCAAGTTCCGCACTACCACGTCACGGCTTTGTGTTTAGCAGGGTTAATAAGGTAGAGAATTATACTGAGCCGCTGCAGCTCCCATTCTACTCCAGTCCCACACTGACTATACACAGCTCCTTCAGTCGGTCTGCCGGTCTGCACAAACCCCTGCAACCATGAATGCTGGGTACTGTATGCGCATCAGCACACGTGCGTCGCTCGTCCCTTACCGACAGCCACATGCAACCAGTGGTCCAAGTTGCTTTGCCCAACACAACTCCTCCCCGCGCACGCACCTACTTGTCCTGCGCTGCTTGAGGCCTTGGTCACCAACCCAGCTCTACATCACCTCGCTTGACCCCCGACGGACGCACCATTACGGCATGCGCCACCTTGATGCGCACCTGCTGCCTTGTCTCCTACCGTAACCCACATCTGGTGGGGCGGGTTCCGCCAACCAGTGAAACGCATGCGCTGCTCGACCCATCCCCAGCCCCATCACACCTGTAGCGCACAACTCACTGATATGCGGGCGCCAGTCGCGCCACATACACCCCCCCTCCTCGCGTGCCACCCAGACTACTCGCACACCGCCCGCAGCCCGCTTCCATCCACACTGATCCACACCACCCCCTCACAGCCCCCTCAGCCCCCAACCTTCTCTTCTCTGGTTTTAAAAAAAAGGCCACAGTCAGCTCCGCACCCGCCAAGCCGCCGCCATCCTGGGACGACGCTATCAAAGACCGTGTCCTGCTGGCGCCTGTGCGCGGCTCCGCCTGCCGCTAATGGCCGCAGCATCTGCCCGTGCGCCAGGCGGCAAGCGGTCGTGGAGTACCTCGGGCCCTACGCGGCCCCTACCTCCCTCGCCTCCGGCCCCACATTTGCCTGATGCAGCCAGGGCGTGTATATGCGCGCTGGCACCGCAGCATTTGCACGCTGCAGTCCACATAGCTGTACCTCAAGTAATAACGCTGTGCACCAGAGGCGCGTTCTGGTATGCCGATAACTCGGACCTCCCTCGCCCTCGGTATGCAAGCCTCCTCACTCATCAGCGTACAGCTGGTCCGACTGCAAGGACAGGGGGCATCATGCCGGTGAGCGCTCTTGGGTAGGCATGAGCTGCAAAAGCCATGTGTGAGTGCTTCATCCAAACGCGTGGGCCTTGCTGTGCCAACGGACATACCGGTAGGCAACGGAATCAACTTACCCACGGTACGTACAGTTGCAGGATGGCGTGGTTCAGCGTCACAAGCAAACAAGCAAGATTTGTGTACCCTGCCCGCCGCCCCGCTCCCTCCCACCCACCGCAAAAGGCACCATGCCTCACTAGTCTGATCCCATGCATAGCGCAGGTGTCAGTATAGCTGCGTGCCCCCCTGCTCCGCCCTACCTGGCCCCCCGCTCAAGGTCACCAGCTCATCCCACCACTCCCGACCCTGGCCGGTCCCGATACCCCACGCACACGCACAGTGCCCCCAGCACGCATACCTGTAGCCGCATGCCCTCGTTCCGCCCCCCTCCCAGCGCGCCCCCCCCCCTGCTCACCCAGACCGGGTCCGACCAGTGGTGAAGGGAGTCGTAGAAGCCCGGCTGTGGCAGCAGGCCGGCTGCAACCGGGAGCGCCAGCAGGCGCACCTGGCGCTTCACGTGCGGGTACCCTATTAGCCATTGCAGGTCCATCAGCCACACAACGCCGTCTTCCCGCACCTCCACGGGCCGCATCAGCGTGCCCCTGCGCCTGTTCCTTTCACTAACGGCGAGCCATCCGAAGGTCATGCTCATGCCTTGACGGGCCGCGTACAGCGTGACCAGTGGGAAGGGGCCGGCAGTGCTCGCGGAGTAGCACGCACTGTAACCGGCGGTGGGTGATGCAGGCAGACACTTCACGTCATCGTGCCAGATTTCCACCGTACCTGCATGCGGGGCATGAAGGGAGTAGTAGTTGCACGTGCGCGGCTGCGGATCATCATCCTGCGGTCCCACACGCGATGCAGGGCGCGCACGGCTGCCATGGATCCACCCAGTCGCGTTGCATACATGTATAGACGCACGCGGCTTCTGTCTTCAGCTTAGCTGAATATATACAGGTGTTGAGGGGTGTAGCAGACACACGCACACGCCGGCAAGCACTTTCAAATGTCGGAAGTGGGCAAAGGCCCTGCACGCAAGTGGCATCAATTGTGGTGTTCCATGCACGCCAGGAGCGGCCGCATGTGCGGCGGGGGCTGAGCCAACCTGAGCCAACTTGCTCCCATATTCCTTACTTGCGCTTTATTAGCACAGGGGCAGGTAGGACATGTACCGCACGGCCGTTCCGGACTACAACTGAACGCTGTAATGGCTGCCTGCTGTTCACGCTGTGATGGCTCCCTGCTTAGGTTGCCAGCTGCCCCTCCCCGCCAGCTACAGTAGTACTCGCATCGGCAGTTGCAGCCCTTTCCGAACTTCCGAACCTACCTTCGGGTGATGAAAGCCTGGGCAGCATGGCGCGGCCCTTCCAGTCCCCTTCCGTGGGGCCGATCCAGTGGGTTCCGCGCTCCAGCCTAACATCCATCTCGTTCGTCCGCGCATATGTCAACGCGGTCTGCGCCCAGCCGTGCAGCTCCCAGTCCTGCTCGCTCCCGCCCTCTCCCGCGCGTCGGTCCCCAGCAATATCCCCCACCACCGGTGCCCCGCTCGTGAGGGACATCTCCAGGTGCACCAGCTGGAAGCGGTTGCCCCGGCCGGTGTCGTACTGGGCCTGGCGGCCGCTGGCCCACTCCACCACACACGTGTCGCCCAGGCCGCGGCTGGGCTGGACCACGCCAACCTGCACCGTAGCAGATAGACGTGCAAGCAAGGTTGCTTGCTCGCCGAAATAAAGACACGCTACATTTTTGCGCAGATTCACGTGGGACCCAAAGACGCCGCTGCGATTGTTGCAGTTGTAAGGGCCGAGAGAAAACACGGAGCAGCATTTACCCCCTCCGCAGAACCATGGCCAGGCGAGCACGCACAACCTTGCTTCCATGCCTACATCTTCCCTATGCCTCCTCAGCACCTTGCCTGCAACGGAGTACCGGTAGGTGGCAGCTATGGCGGTGTGACGTGAGCATATGGGCGGAAGGTATGCTGCCTTTGCCTACTGTACCCACCCCTGGCTTCGGGTGGTGGACGGCGGCCTCCTTTGCACCTGGCCGGAGGCCCTTAACACTAACTAATGCAAGGGCGGATACTGCCCAGGAACTAGTACACGTACTGCGCCTACCCTGTCTTGTTGGCCTGCCTGGTATGGAGGGGTGCTTCTGTGCGGGGGGCGCTTATAGGGCACGTGTCGCCTGTGTTCGTGGGAGGCCCTTTGGATTCGATGGGGGAGGAGCGAAAGCAGCAACCGGGGGGCCGATACTGGCTAATTCCACCGTACAGCTGCCTCGTATCCAGTTCCTCCGTCCTGGGCAACAGGGTGGTTGGGAACCGCGACAGGGGTGCTGCGTGTGCTCTGTGGGTGCGTCTTGTGAAGAAGCTTTGTGGGGGCGGGACCAGGCTGTGGTAGGGTGAACTTGAGGCCCGCGCGTCGTGGCCGGTACCTTATGGAGCTTGTCGCTCCTTTCCGTACAGCGAGAGGGGTGGGAAACCCCGTGTCCCTAATGGCCGGGACCAGCTCTGTGTTTCGAGCGGGATGGGGCTGGGCTCTAACAGGGGACCAAAACTGTAAAACCATACATATACATACTGTACGTACGTGCCGCCATGTGTGCATTCTGCCCACTACCCGGTGCAGTGTGGGATCCCAAACGCCCTTGCAACAATGATTGTTGCAGATGCGAGGCTTCGGAACTGCAACTGGCAGCATGTGCCCCATCCGCAGCAAGTCAGCAGAGCTGCAGGTCCCACCCCACCTCTCCAGACTGCATCGCCGCGGCGTCCTCTCCGCTAGCCACGTCGTACCCTCGGCGCACCAGCACGCCCGGCGCAGCGGTGAAGCGCGTCACGGGCACGCCCTGCCGCTGGGAGTCGTACGGCAGGGGCTGACCGGCCGGCGCAGCACGCAGGCACGCGTTAGTGGAGCAGGGGTTGCGTGCATGTGGGGAGCGAGGCACGCAGCAGGGCAAGAAGAAAACCTTGAAGCCAGTTGAGTAGGGTCGTGGCCCTCCTCTTGCTACTGCTCAGGTGATACAGGTCGCAGCACTCATCAGGATGGTGTATGCAATCGGGACCTGAGCACACCTGGCACGGCACGCATGCAGGTGGTACGTCTGCTGTGCATACCGGTACGCTAACGACCGCTCATCAGTGCTGCTGGATGTTTCACAGCAGCGTCCGCATGTGAGCTGCCGTAGCTGGCAATGGCATGGTACGTGACACTCTGCCATGGGCGATACGATATGGCCACACCGACCCAAGCATCCACCCACCTGCCTACGCCTCGCGGTGGAGGTAAGGTCGCGCTCATCCGCCACCCGCTCCAGCATGTCTGGCCGCTCAAACCACCCGCACACAGATGGAGACGTCAGGGTCCAAACCTGATTGGTCGTGTACGTGTGAGGGCACATACGGTGGCGTTGACAGCATGTATGGCCACAACCAGCAGGGCGGATGGGACGATGCACGATATATTGCAGAATGCTATCTAAGTGCGTGACAGGGTGCTCGGTGGGACACAACCCGCATACGCGCACTAGCTAGCATGGCATTGGGAAAGGACGAGTTCCCTTGTGCATGCGTGGTCACGGACAAGCTCTAATAGCCGCGCATTCTGAATGACAAGACTGCGTTCTTGCCAAGAACTCATGCATGTTGCACGTACGGCTGTCACGTATGGCTGTCACGCACGTCGTCTACTCTTCCATGCACCACACCCGTACGCACGCACCCTGCAAGACACCATCTCACTGTCGCAGCTATGACACAGTAGTGCTGTGTGGTGAGTGCGCACCTTGAGTCGCGTCCCGCCGCCTGCTGTGGCGAGCACCACCCCCTCCGCCCCCGCCGGGATGACGTCTTCCCAAGTGCGCCCACCATGACTGCGGGGTAGGCGCAACTCCTCCCTCACACGCACATAGTCCAGCAGCCGGGGTCTGCCAGTCTCGTCTGCCTGACACTGCTGCTGCGCCTGCGTGCCCATAGTACCTGTTTCAGCACCAACCGCCGGCTGTTCGCACGCAGTTGAACCACCGGGGCCGCTAGCCGCGGTCGCCTCCTCCTGCTGCCCCCCAGCATGCACCAGGGTGGCTGCAGGCGGCGCAGCGGTGTCCAGTCGTTCCAGCAGCTTGAGGAGCAGCTGCTCCTGACGCTGCGAGGAAGCCAGCAGCAGCTGCCAGTTGGCATCCTGCCGCCTCTGCTGCTGCTTGTGCCGCCTCTGCTGCTCCTTGCGCTGCTTCCGCTGCTCCTCAAGCAGCTCCCTGATGCACGCCAGCTGCTGCTGCTGAGTTGCCTCAACATGCTCACGGTGCTTGCCCAGTGCAGCGTCAAGGGTATCACCGAGAGCCCTGACCAGGTCCGCCTGCAGGTGCTGCTGGGGAGCCGTGCCGCGCTCTTGCGGGTCGCGGCACGAGGCCTCCAGGAGCCTCACGAGCCGTGCCGGCAGTTCAGGCTGCTCATGCTGTTTGAGGACATCTTGCTGCTTCTCCAGACCACTGACGAAGGCCCTGATAAGTTCAGTCTGCTGCTCCAATGCGGCTAACTGCTCCCTTCGGGCGGTCCTCAGGCTCTCCGCCTGCATGCAGAACACCGATTAGTAGATAGGTAAAGATGTAACCAAACGGAAGGTGATGTATTATTGTTGCAGAGCGAGCGCAGGTATTTGCTTGTGCGCGTCCGTCCGCCCTGCCTGCTTTGCCGCAACGCAAGCGTCCAGCCCGGCAAACGCGCCCACCGCATAAGTTTCCAGCAGTGGTCTCAGTGCCTCCTGCAGGAACGGTGTCAGCAGCTCCATCGCTGGCTGCTGCCGAAGCGCTTGCGCGTCGGCCGCTGGCGCCCTGCTGACACCGCTGGACTGAGTCCCTGCGGTGGGCTCCCTGCCCCTGCTCCCTGCACTGCTGCCTTTGCCGCTGCTGCTGCATCGCACTAGAGCAACTGCTGTTCTGATGCACGCGGTATGCCGCAGCTGTCCAAGGGGCCTTGCAGCAGAGGCGGTGGCTGCTGTGAGCAGGGGGCGGACAGCGCCAGGAGGCCTGGAGCACCGGCCGACAGCTGCGCATCGGTGGGACACAAACAAAGCCCGCATGCTATGCAGCACTGTAATAAGTTTTGAGTGGCAGTCTCTTCTAGTGATTGCTAGTGATAACAATCAGCAAGATACACACGATTTTCGCTAAACGCTATACGACACGTCTACGACACGCACGACAGGCCCATGCCATGCAGCCGGGGATTGGATTTATAACCGGCAGCTCCAATCCTTCCGCCATTTTTTCCCGCTTCACCAAGTTGCCGCCTCTTCAGACGCTGGCGAAGGCGCCAGCGACCCTCAACCGCGCCCATCCGACACCGTCAGCGCAGCTTCCTTACACTCACGCTACACTGCAGCAATGCTCTTTACTTCACCTCAAGCTTTCATGACTTCCTGCCCGGCAAGATGCAGGAAGATGGCACACCGCCGCGACATGCCTTGCCGCTTCTTTAAAACGTTTGCCGACAGCAGAGCCTCGTGGACCTGCTGTGCTTTCTTCTTAGCACTTCAGCAGCAGTTCATTGAAGTCATGTCTGCACGAGAGGCCTTGCTGCAGGGCTTCTCCAGTCGCGATGGCCCCCCGGCCCCGCTGCCCCGCAGCCGCGCAACAAACATCCTGAAGGCCTACCTTTTCCTACATGCTTTTCGTAGAAGGCTCTTCAAAATTTCCCAATCATCCGCATGGGATGCATTCTGCACGACTTGTACTACATGCCGTACACTTCTGCCTTTCACAAACGTCATATACACATACACATACACGTACATTGCAGCACTGCAAAACTTGCTGGGGACGGGCGTACGGCAGGATGCGGTACGGCCGATGCAGGCAGGGGCAAAGCGTTTCGGCAGCGGGCTCGGCATGACACGCTACCCCTACCTCCAGCTTACCGGTATCATGCTTACGCGGTAATGTAGGCGGCACGCCAAGCCCTGCGGGAAGGTCATGTGCTTCCTTCCTGGCGCTGCAGGACGACCAGTACTGACCAGTACAGCAGATGTTGCTTTATTTTGCTACCGGAGTACGTGCTGAGGGCTTCAGTCAACGGCAGCCTGGCCCAACCTGCCTGGTCCTGTAGTCGCAGTAGACGGCCTAGGGCTCCCGCCCAAAGACCACAACGCTACACAGCAGGCAGCAGCACTGCTCGACTTACGGGCTGGGGCACAGCGTTGGGATCACGTTGGCCTCATCCCACCCTCGCTGAGTGTGCACCCTGGGCGGGCTCCACCATATCGTCCACACACTTCCGTCGCTTCGCTCTCGCCCTCGCCCTCTCCGGTTAGTCCAGCTCCCAGTCCTTCGCTTTGTGGCCTCGCATGCCACCAACTCGCCTTCAGCAGTCCTACCGAATATGGCTTCTGCCACTTTACTGTCCAGCTCCGCCTACGTATCACCTCCGGCCTCTCCAGCGACAGGACCTCCACGCGGACGCCACCGCGCCCCACCACACTCCTGCGAGCTGCGACCAGCTCAACCACCGGATGCTAAAGTTGCAACACCTGCCTTAAACACCCTCCTCTCCCTCTGCCCCCTCCGCCGGCGACAGGACCGCCAGGCGGACGCCGCCGTGCCGCCCCAACCTCCCGAGACCAGTTCAATACGGCAACCAGATACGACGCCTGCACAACCTGCATCAACAGCCCTGCTCCCCCTCCGCGCCCTCCGCCGGCGGCAGGAACGCCACGCTGACGCCGCCGCGGCCCGCCAGCGCCGCCCGCAGCACCCAGTTGGCGGCGCGATAGGTGTCCAGGCGCCCGCCGCGGCGGCTGCGCCAGCTGTGCTTGGCGGCCACCGCCTCGCACAGCGCCAGGGGAGTCCAGTCCTCGTCGCGCCAGGGGGCAGGCTTCGCCGATTCCTGCGACCAACGGGGCGCAAGGGGAGGTGCGGTGGCCATAGCTTCTGTTCGAACGGTGTGAGATTCTTGTGTGGCAGTAGCGTTGCTGTGGGTTAGCGCACAAGGCGTGTGTTGCTTGCCACTACCGAAGGATCGGGAGCCAGCTTGGCAATGCCGATCAGCCGCGCCCTTAGCAGCTCACATGGGCGGCTCGGCAACCGCCCCCTCTCCCCTTCGCCCTGCCACTTGAACGCCTTCCTCGTTTCCTCCACCCTCCCTGCTGACCCGCACATCCCGCGGCCGCTGGTCAGGCCAACCCACCCTGCCTCGCTGGAGCTACAACGGCCCCGCACCCCGCCCCTGCGTTGCTCCTCGCCCGCTCTCCGTGGCTGTCCTGCTGCGGCCGCAGCCCCTGGCTGACGTGCAGAGAAAAGAGAGCGCGATGCACAGTTAACTTACACGCCCCTTTGTAGCACTTTGCCCCCGCCCCCCACCCCTTACCCCGGCTCGTCGTTGCTGCTCCGCCTCCTCATCGCTGTCCTCCGGCGGCCGCAGCCCCAGCGTGACGTGCAGGCGCGGCCACACGCGTTCGGCCAGGTAGCGCACCACGCTGTAGGGGTCGCGGCAGCGCGCTATGGGGTAGGAGCCAAACAGCACCTGGAGGTGTGTGTGTGTGTGGAACGGGAGGAGCGGCGCGTGGGTAAGTGAAGGCCGTAGGGGTCGCGGCAGCGTGCTGTTGGGTAGCAGCCAAACAGCACTTGGAGGAAAGGGTAAGTAATGAGCGGCGTATTGGTGGATCAAGTCTGTGGAGGTCAAGGCAGCACGCCATGGGGAACGCGCCAAACAGTGGTGCAAACAGTGGAGCGGGAAGAGTTAGGGGGGAGGGATGAGGTCTTGTGGGTCACTACGAGGGAGAAAGTATAGAGTGTTGTCAGGGCCAGGCCATGGTTAATAGGCCATGTGCTGGTAAGCCTACCACGTGAGTGGGGAGGCGCGTGAGCCCTGTGTTCCAGTTCAGCTAGGTGCTAGAGCACAGCCACGACCCACGGGTCACCCTACCTGCATGGACAGCGACACGTCCAGGCGGGGGAACACCAGGCCGGGGCAGTCGCACAGCATGAGCCTGCGTGGAGCACAGTACGGCGGGTGCGGTCAGCATACCACACGGTAATAAAACGTGTGTGGGGTAGTGGGAGCCGGGGGGCACGGCAGGTGAGATGTTGCCTAGGTAGGAGGCCGGCAGCAGATAGGGGTGCCATGGGAAGCGCCTGCCTTGAAGCAGGACTAGTCCCAAGCAAGCGACAGGAAAGCGCTAGCAGTTTCCATTCCCCGCTTTCTGTAGCCCCCCTTCCACAGCCTGCACACGCGCACTACCGTCCCCACCCGTACTCCTAACCCCATGTGCACGCACTCCAGGCCCAACAAGGTACCCCGCCCCCGTCACCCGGTCCCGCACCCTGTACCCCCGCACTCACGTGGGGCACATCATGTGCGTCTGGTAGTGCTTGGTGCGCCCCGGGTGGCTGCTGACCGCCACGCGGTGCGCCCCCAGCAGCGCGTTCATGGTGCTGCTCTTGCCCACGTTGGGCTCCCCCACCACACACACAACCACCGGCCGCCCGCGACCGCGCCGGTCGCGCGCCGCCGCCGCACGGGGCGACCTCCCATGCTGCTGCCCTTCCCCCTCCCCCTCCTGCCCCTGCGCCTGCCCGCCCCCCTCCCCCCCTCCCTCCTCCTGCTGCTCCTCTGCCTCAAAGTCCTCCTCCTGGTCCCCAAGCTTCTCGAACGCGTCGTTCTCGTTCTCCTCCTCCTCCGTCTCCTCCTCCTCTACCTCCTCCCCGTCTCCCGCTGTCTCCCTTCCCTCCTCCTCCTCCTCGTGCTCCGTGTCCGTCCTCCGGCCCCTGCTACCTCCCCGCTGCTGCTGCTTGCGCCGCTGCCACGCCCCGCCACGTTCCCGCCCCGCCCCGCCTCCCCGCCATGCTCCTCGTCCCCCTCCTCCTCCTCCTCCCGGCCCGAGCCGTTCGTGGCGCTGCGTCCTGAACGCCCCTTGCCGCGGCTCCTGCTTCTGCGAGCTGCGCCTGCCGCCCCACCCCCGCTTCCCGCCCCTCCTCCTCCCCCTCCTCCCCCTGCCTGGTGCATGCGCGCGTTGCGCTTCTTGCGCACCGCCTGCTTTTTGCGCGCCTTGGTGCCCTGCAAGGCGCACCGCGGAGCGGCAGCACGCCGTCAAATTTACACACGGTGACAGTGCACTCACGCACTCAAGGTGACACACGCAGCCAAAGCTCACAAGATGGCACCTTTACAATACACTGGCTCGCCACTGGCAGTCCGCTGTCCTGGCCCCGTTCGGCCCCTACCCCACCTTTAGCTGCCAGTTATCGTCGTCCTCCCCTGCGGCCCCGTCGCTCCCCTCTCCCTCATCCTCCGCAGACTCAGACGTGGGCGCCGCTGCCGCCGCCGCCGCCAGCTCCGCCGCGCGCCCGCGCCTGCCTCGCGGGGGCCCCGTCACGGCCGCCGCCATGTGCTCTCCGTCACTACCAGTCGTTCCTGATGCTGCTGCTACAGCTGCTGGCGGCTGCGGCCTGTCCCGCTTGCTGTGCGTGTTGCGCGCCTTGGAGGCGGCCAGGATAGCATCCCGCGACATGCCCACGACGTCCGCCACCTGCACCCCAGACGCAGCGTGCGGCCACGAACTTGCACATATTGAACGCCGTATGGACTGAAACAGACAGCGGTGGGCCATGCACCTTAGGATACCATCCCTGTTGGACCGGGTGGACCGGGCGGACCTCCCCCTAGCATCCCCTTCGGCCCAGAGCAAGTCTTGGCCCTAGCTCCCCTACCCCAGAGCCCCGCGTCATCTTCCGTCACGTCTCCCCACCTTTACACGGGACACATACAGTATCCTCCGGCACTAGGTACCTGCTCCTTGCCACCCGTGCCTTTGCCCTCCCCCGCCCTTCACACACTGCCAAGTACCCCGTCTCCCTGCTCGCAGGAGACTCTCGCACGACATGCCCTCTGATGCCTTCCCCCCCTCTTACGGCGCACCCCAGCCCACGCCCCCCACCACCCACCGTCATCTCCCTCCCCTCCCTGCGCACGGGGCAACTCAGCACGGCGTCCATGATGGCCTCAGCTGCGCCGCTGGAGCCGCTGTCGCGCGCAGCCGTGGAGGCAACCACCTGCGGGCCGGCAGCAGCAGCAGCAGCAGCAGCAGCAGCAGCGGTGTCACACAGCACACCGCAAAGCAGGGCTTGGTGTACACAATCGCGACACCGTACGCAGCAATGCATGTCCATGAGGGGTCTTGGCGTGCAAGGGCATCACCGGTTTGACGCGAACCCCAGGGGTTACCCCTCAGCCACCGCCGCCGTGGTCAGCAGGACTACAAGGCCCGCCGTATGCAGTGCCCTCCACCCTCACCCTCCCCCGCACCTGCATACCGGGGTACCGTGCCGTGAACCATCTGCGCCACAGCTCCACGCACGCCGCGGGCACCAGGTCGCACTTGTTCATGACCAGCAGCAGCGGCATGCCGTGGTCGTGCATCACGTGGTGCGCCTGCGGGGAAGGGAACAGTGTGTATTAGCTCCGGCAGCACACCTGCAGTGGGTACCAGGTCGCAGGTGTTACTGATTCGTAGCAGCGACGTGCCGTGGTCGTGCATCACGTGGTGCGCCTTCAGGGGAGGGAGCGGTGTGCATTAGCCCCGGCGTCTCACATGCCGCGGGCACCAGGTCGCAATAACTTTTCAGCAGCAATGCCATGCCGTGGTCGTGCATCACATGGTACGCCTGGCGAGGATGGAGCAGAGATGAAGCCGTGCTAACCCTTAAGGCACACTGGCAAGCAAGAACCGACTCCAAAATTGACCCACCAGCGCCTCGGAGAAGTGCAGCAGCGGGCAGCGTGCGTCCACGATGACCACCGCCACGTCCGACCGCTCCAGCACCCGCCACAGCTGCCGCCAGAAGTCCAGCCGCGGCTCGAAGTACGACACGCGGGAGGGGCTGCCGGAGGGGGCGGTAGCGGTCAGCGACGGAGGGTGTGTGATGTGCCGTACACGGGTGCCATGCAAGGTGTGGTGTACACGGGTGCCGTGCAAGATGCATCGACGGCGTGAAATGAGACAGCATGGCAGGGGGGGGGCGAGTCAGGCCAAAGGGTGCAGGGTGAACAGGGAGAAGGCGCCTGCTGCAGTGCGCCACGTCGAGGTCAGCCCGTAACCCTCTGCAGAGAGGTATGAGTACGGAGCCATGGGTCCGCTGTGTACCGCGTGGTGCGGTGCGGTGCGGCCACTCACTCGTCCACGGACGCGTACAGGCGCTTGGTCCACGCCTCGAAGCTCCGCTCCTCCAGCGCGTGCAGCTGCGCGGCATTGCGGGCCTGCGGGGCAACCAGGGTTGCACGGAGGGCCAAGGCGCAAGGGGTGCCGAGCACAGGCGGATGACAGTGACACGTCGTTTGGAGGGCCAAGGTGCACGTTGTGCCGACGACAACCAGCACTGCGCGGAGGAACAGGGCTACAGGCCGCTGCCATGGCGCAGCAGCAGCATCAGGTGCCAAGGGCTGAGATCAGGTTGTGTGCTGGCGTTGCGCGGCTAAGGCCGCAAGGCGTCGAATTGACGGTGTGTTGCGCCGATGGACTGCCTCGTGTGTGTGTGCCCCTCATTGCCCCCACCCGTGGGTCACCCTCGCCCCGCACCCTGACCACGCCGCGCCAGTGGTGCCGCGCGTACCCTTCCGCCCTTTGCCCTCAGGCCCCGACATGGGACTAACTCCCTTATTGGTGACCTCGCCCCGGCCCCCCCCTCTTCCACCCCTCTGCACCTCTTCCCCTATTCCCACATACCCTTCCTATTCATCCCCTCATACACTTCCATTTTTCACCCTAGTCGCCCTCGCACCCTAGGCTCGCGACCCTTGCCCAGCTCAGCCAACGCATTCCCTGCCCGCGTGCATTTGCTTCCCTCTACTTTACATGAACCTTACTGACGTATTTTCATCCCTCCGTTTTTTCCCCTTCCCTTTCCGCCCTTGTTCCCAGGTGAGACAGGTTGACATGGGTGGGCGCGGGGTCGTTGTGCCGGCTTGCACCGTCGTGGGACAATAGGCATGAGGGTGCATTCAGTCAGCCAGTCAGCTCCAGCCAGCTTTCAGCGAGCGTTCCGGGTTGTCAGCGGCGCGTTTCCCAGCACCACGCCGCGCTCAGCCGCAGCCTCAGCCGCGAACCCAGCCAGTACGTATCAGGTGGTAAGTATTACGTTGTTTCCGCTTTCCGTTGCCGCCGCTAACCTCGCTCTATGCAGGCCGACTGTGTCCGATTCCCCTTTGCCGCTTTGCGGTTAACCCCCGCACATGCTATGGGAGCTGGAGCGGACGGCCGACCAATACCTCAGTGGGTCGCTATTAGCTTACCAAACGGTTGCCATCATTACTACTACTACCACTACCACCTATTCGCGTTACTGCTTTCTTGTTCCCCCCCCGCCCCTCACCACGCCGCGCCAGTTGGGCCGCTGCGGCATGCCCAGCCGCCGGCCCTGCTCGCCGAAGCCCACCTCCTCCGCCCGCACACGTGGCAGCCGCATGGAGGTCACCGACCCGCCGCACACCGCGGCGATGCCTTTTGGGAGCGCGGCAGCATGGAGCGCGACATGAGATGGGTGCGTAAAGATGAACGCGGAAGAGAACAGCAGCACAGGACTGCGCAGCGTGTTCAGATACAGCATAACTGCACGCATCCAGGCGGGCTGATGCGATCATGCAGCGGGTCCATGGATCTATCCGTGCTGGTTGCTCTCCGCCATGCACCAGGCAGGGTAGTGTTTGTGCAGGATCCACGAGCAGGTGCAATGGCACAGGGCACGCAGGGGTATGCGCAGGGGAGCGCTGCTCCCACCGGGACCCGCTGCAATTCAAGTACCCATCCTGCGTGACGCCCTTCAACTCCACACCACGCGCTGTCTCGTCTGCATTACGCAAAAAACCCAGACTGCACCCACCCTCGGGCACGTCCCCCGGCGGCAGCTCCTCAGTGGCCACGTAGCGCAGCGGCGCGGAGTTGCTGGCGGCGGCGGCGGCGGCGTGCGCGCTGCCCGCAGCGTCAACGCCGTCGTCGGCGTGCGGCCGCCGGGCGGGGCCCGCCGCCGCTGACGTTGCGACAGCAGCGGCCGGCGCCCTTGCGCCTGAGCCGCCGGTGCGGGACTCAGGCCGACGCGGCCCTTGGGCAGGCAGCTGCGCGGGAGGAACAAGCACATCGCGCTGTGCGTCACGCCTAGTTGGGCGCGCGAAGCGGCCTCCGCCCTTTGGCTTTCAGACAAATAAGCGAACACCACCAACGGGGTTCAAACCGATAGGCACGTGCCCTGCGGGGCCGACGGACTACGCACTACGGTACCTAACCCGCCGGCCGCCAGCGCCGCAAGTGTCATCTGACTGACAACAACGTTGCTGTCATGGACCACATGTGCTTGGCACACTCCCTGGCCCCACGCACCACAGCCTCCTGCCCCCTGCCACACACCTCCGGCTGCGCTCCGTGCTCCTGCTCCTCATCGCTGTCGGTCTCCCCACGCGCACGCCTTGGGTCCACCCACGTGCTCCCATCGCCCGAAGCCGCCGCGCCAGGTGCCGCAACCCCCGCCGGCCCCGCCCCAGCAGCCCCCGCCGTGTCCTCCGGCTGCCCCCAGCTGTCATCGTCGTCGTCCTGCTTCTCTCTCTTCTGTTCCCGCTTCCATTTCAAGTACTCTTTTTTGGATTTGGCGCTGAGATTTGCCCCTGAAGCTTTCTTCCACGAGGGAGCTGTAGCACCGCCGCCGCCCTTCTTGCCCTGGCCCCCGCCGGTACCGCTTCCGCGGCCTCCACCACGGCCGTCGCCGGTCATTCAAGGGCTCTGGTGAGGTCGTCACAGCCGTGCCCTGTAGGGGGGGGGGGGTAGTGCTTCATGGTGGTGGACATGAGGGCACGCGAGGTGGACATAAGGGTGCAACAACGGGTGAGGGCAGGGGGGCACAGGCGCACACAACTGGTTACGGGCGCATATTTGTTTTATGAATGGCCTGCCGTCCTCGCTGAGTGCATGACTCGCAGCTTGGCGGAGGTTCTGGAAACGGGCGGGGTGGTGGTGGTGGTGGCGGGGGTGTCGGAAGGTGAATTGATGTGTCGGGACATTTGGATTACCTCCTGACTATGTGTAGGGTTCTTAATTTATAGAACTGTCCGTTACTGCTCACGGCGAGCGAAGAGTGTTGTGAACTCCTACTGACGACTTCACGTAGCAGTCAAGCCTGGTCTCAGGCCAATAGAGCTATCCACTAGTGTATTTTCAAGCTGCATTTACAGAGCCTATGCCACAGACAGCGAACACAGCTCGTTGCCCCAGGCCAGAACGGTTGAGCAGCTCCGGGACCATGAGTGGACTATAGTCATAGCACCGACGAGCCGGGTCACGGAACGTGTTCTACAATAGCATCGGCACAATGCAGGTCGCATCCGGAAACACAGGCGCTGCATGCCGGCCCCGCGCCCAGCCCTTCGTGGCTGTCCCAGCCAGGTCAGAGGTGCAGCGATCTACCAAAGCCGCTACGCTGTTATATTAGCCAGCTTACAAGGCATTACACTGTATCATTTGCGTGGCAATCGGCTGCAGGGCCTTCAATGCGCGTGGAGCACCTCCTTGCACTTGCAGAGTGAACAGCCAATTGAAGGCGCAAACTGCTGAGCTGTCGCTTACAAAGCGAGAGTTGCTCTCGCTCCTTGGAGGGGCGGTCGTTTCTGGGGCAGTGTGGGATGCGTCGTCGTCACCCGCTCGCGCTGCAGACTTGCCCCCTGTGGCTCCGCCCGGGCCACCCGTAAGTGGCCCGCATACAAACGCTTGTGTAATCTCTAGCTGCTCCGGCCGCTGACCTTGGCTAACTGACAACCGACGGCAGGAGGGGGACGCAACACTCCTCTCAGCAGCCGAGGCCGAGAACCTGACCTCTCAGGAGAAGCTGGTGAGCGTGTGCCGGCAAGGTTGGAGCTAGGCACGCCTCGCACACCCCCGCCCGGTCCGGCTGCAAAGGTCCCCTGGAGCCTCCCCACACTCTTCAGGGCACAGCAGCAGCGCACAGCACACAGCACAGTGACCCAGATGGCGTAGCTTGAGGTGGAAAAGACTCTGACATTCCATGTCCGACTTGGCTAGTGAAAAAGCGCTCCACGCAGCCTACGCCACGGGGGGCCCTACTGCATCCTGCACGTTGGCATCGTAGTTCAGTTTGCCCCTGAAGGCCCGGGCCAGCACGGGCAACACACAGGGGTTGGGGCCTGCACCGCGTGCGGCCCTGCCCTAGCATGGCCATCAATGCAGAGACTGACAGAACAGGCCCTGCAGGCATCAGGCACCAGGCACGAAGCCCCTTGCAGCCACCAGCTCCAACCCATGGGCAGTGGGCTTCTGTGCTACCTCTCCGCAGTCCATGCACGGCTGCACATCACCTACCCGCAATCAGCACCTCACCCGCGCCTTGCTGCTACCGCTACCACACCTCCCTGCCCTCCGCTTACCGGCCTTGCAGGTGCTGACCCTGAACCGGCGCATCCAGGCCCAAAACCGTGTGCCGGTGGACTTCCCGGGCTTCGTGCGGGAGGGCTTTAACGTCAAGGTGCTCGGGGACGGATACGTCACCGAGCCTTCCGGGTAAGCCTATCATTATGCTTTACGCAAGTACTAGTCAAGTATGAACAACGGGAAATGGGGTGCATCGGTTCAACGCCGGGGCTTCTACGTCAAGATGCTGGGGGACGGACACGTGACACCGTCAGGATGACGCACTTGGTGTACTACGTGTACTGCCCTGTATGATACGCATAGAGTTCACGATTTGCATGACAGCTTGTAATGTTAAGGTGCTGGGGATGGGCACGTCACGGGGTCACGGCGCCGTCGGTGTCCACCAATTGGCAATGACCACTGGGGCGTCATCATCGGTGGAGCGCGAGGGCTTGTGTCAAGGTGCTTGCGGACGGGTGTGTCACGGAGCCTCCAGGGTGAGGGACCAGCACATGTGGAATGCATGTGGGCAGGATACACGGGTTGCACGCGGGGGCTGCGGCGTCGAGGTGCTGGGGGCCGTTCATGCGTCACCAGCTCACCACAATACCTGGGGAGCCCAGTGGACACGATGGGGCTTTAGCTCCTCGTTGCTTTGGGTTTCGCTGACGTGGCCATGTGCCAGGGGATGGACACACCACTGCGCCGCCGGGGTGAGGCAAATGGGCCGATGCAGTGCGGCTGTGCACGCTCTGGCCTAGCCGCCCCTTTGGAGTGAGGCAGGGGACGGGCGTCGAGTGCGGGGTGTCACGCCGGCGCCTGGGAGGAGCTGCTCGAAGGGGACAGGGAACGCGAACGAGGCTGGGTGGGATGGAGACTGCTGCGGGCTTAGTAACGGCGAGACAAATGCAGTCCTGCGTAACATGAAGGGGCCTTGTGCCATGGGCTTCTGGAGCTGAGGAGTCCGGAGGCGAATGCCATCTGGCAGGGGGCCGCCCGGGCCCTGAGAAGGGCTTTGGTTGCCCTCCGGGTGTGTGGATGCAGCAATGCCGTTCGGGCAGGGTGTCATGGGGCACAGCGTCGCCGCCTGTTTCTTGCAGGATGGCCGCAGTGGAAAAGGCTGACCAACCCTGCTCATGCTCCTGCAGGCTCATCTACAAGGACTTTGTTGAGGGCAGCGGCCCCATGCCGATGGACGGGCAGGAGGTGGGAATTGGTTTGTTGCAGGTGGTGGGCTGGTGGCTGATGGGCGCCGACGGGGGAACGCGTAGAGCGACCCTCATGGGCTGATCCGCTTTGTGCGGCGTTGCTTACAATGCGTGCCACGCCCGTGGTGCATGTCGCACATGCATGCACGAGTGCTGACACGCCGCACCCTGCACGGCCGGTGTGCCGTGCTATGGTGCCATGTGCATGTGGTGTGCTGGTACCCGTGCCCAACCCCTATCAGTTACAGTTACAGACCCCGAGAGGGGCACGTCCGGAGAGCCAGGGGGCCATAAGGACGAGTAGTGCAATACCGAACGCAGCCATGCGTGAGTCGACCCTGTTCCCCCACCCTCTGCAGGTGGTGTTCCAGTACACGGGCTACAACGAGTCGGGCTCCGTCATCGACTCCTCCTTCCGCCAGGGCCGCCCCGCGCAGACCCGGCTGGGCATCAACGGCCTGATCCCGGGTAAGTTACAGTTACAGTTACAGCACAGTTACAGGCCCAGTAGGGTAAGGGGGCGTGGTCAGCACTCACTTTGTCGCCATGAAATCCTGATCTGTATAATATGTCGTGCACAGCTCTCGTACGACCAGCACCACTCAGTGAGCCGTTGGACCATCCGGGATCTGGTGCGATCGGCATCATCTCTGCACCTGTCTGGAAGGGACAGCAGGCCCGTAGCTGCCGTACCGTGTCAATGTAGGCTTTGAAGCACACTTATACCTGCACAAACAGGCCGGACTCCTCATAAACAATTATGGCGACTACCTGAGATTAGAAACGAAAACGTTGTTGATATACGTTGTGTTCGGTATACCAGGTTTGTGAAGCTAGTAAGTGACGCCGCTGGGCTGTTGGCGCTGCAGGCTTCGAGCTGGGGATACGCAGCATGAAGGCGGGCGGCAAGCGGCGCATCATCGTGCCCCCCGCGCTGGGCCCCCCCGTGGGCCCCTCCACCTTCTTCTCCGCAAAGCAGTGCGAGGTGGGCGGGTTTGGACAATGCGGCGCAGTGCATACGTGCTGGTCGGGCGCGCCTGCTTTCTCCCATGCCCGCGTTGCACACACCGGCGTGGCACATGTCATCGCGGTCTAGTCCTCTGAGCTGCTATACATGCGTTGTCATCCCCTTCGCCGCATCCTGCTACACACCGTCGTGGCACCGTTCCAGGGCAACTATGGTGTTTCCCCGTACCTGCGTCACCCTCCTACGCCGCGCTTCATGCCCTCCAGGTGTTCGACGTGGAGAGTTACCCATCCGCGCCTGTACGGCATGTTGTATACCATTTTGCCCCTGAATGTGCCCGGCTCCTGCTCCCCGTGTCTCTCCCCCACCCGCCAGGTGTTCGATGTGGAGCTGCTGGCCATCCGCACCTGCAGCAGGCGCTCGGTGCTCATGTTCTCGGACGTGGTGTGCGAGTGAGAAGTGCGGGGTGGTGGTACAGTGCCATCATGTTCTGAGACGTGGTGTGCCAGGGTGTCCGAGTTGGTGGGGACCCAGCGATACCGCCGCTGGGACCCCAATCCCATTTACTGCGGTGGAGTCCTGCGTGCGCGCTTGGCATGCGCCCTCCCTAGCCCGCGCGTGGGGTACAGGGGCCTTTGCGTACGGCACCTTGCTCGGGCGAGGGTGTGGTATCACCGGAAGTGGTATGTGAATGAGAGCTCGGGGCTCAGGCAGTCGCCAGGGCAGTGCTCCGCTTGTGCGGTGCGCGTGCTGTGGGACCCCTGGTGCGCGTGCTGTGGGACGCAGTGAGGCGTGTGGAGTTGCGGAGCAACGCTGGCGGAGGTTCACCTACCGACCGACGATTTTTGCGGGCATGCCTGTTTGGCGTGAGGGCCTTAGGGGTCACACACTGAGGCTGCATGGCTGACTCAGTTGTGCGGGGCGCTCCCGCTGTGGCCATTGGTCACTACTTTGGTGCTGTAGCCGCTGCCCTCCGCTGCAAGAACTGAACTAGGCTGAGCTGGCCAGAGGAGCGGCGGAGACCCCCCGAGCTGACTAGGACCTTACACTGCAGAGGAGAGCAAGCACAACCGCCGGCCCCGCCACCGGAGGCGGGGCCGCCCGCACGCGCGCGAGCAAGGCGCCACGCAGCACCGCAACACAAACACCAGGCAACGCCACCAAGGCGTGCCACCAAACGCGCCGCCAGCACACCGCCAGCCACCAACCCGGCCACACGCCAAAGCGAGCGCGCACCCAGCGCACAACGCACGACACACCACCCAACCCCCCGAGACCAGAACCCAAGCCAGCATGGCTATCCCCCGCCTTCCCGAAACGAAAGAAACCACGGCCCGGCAGCAAACGACGGAGGGGAAAAACGGGAACAGGGGGCACACAAGCCAAAAAAAACCGCCGCCACCGGGCCTCCACAGAAAGAAAACCAACCGACGGCCTGTAGGCGGAAGAGCTATGCACCGCCGCCTGACAGGCCGCCCACAGAACACCAGAGCCCTCGTGCCCTCCCCCCGCAACCGAAGCCCGGCACGCCTCTCCGCCCCCGGCCAGCCACCAAGCACCGGACCGCCGCCACCATACACGGGCGCCCGCCGCCGTGCAGGCGCCGCCCCAGAAGACAGACGAGTTCCAGGCCTGCCGAAGGGTGGGGGGCCCGAACCCGGGGGGGCTCGGGCCAGGGCGGGAACACCAAGGGAAGCAAACACGGCGAGTGCGTGCTCCCTCTGAGAAGGCAGAATGCCGGAACAGAGGGGACACGAACGAGCTAATGCTGCCGTACCAAACTGGGCATAGGACCTTTGTCGCTGCGCTCCTCCGGCCCTAAGCTTTAATTTGTTGACTGCTTTGTTTCCATGAGCTGCAACGGCTGCACAACTGAACCTTTACGTAGCTGCTTTGCGGTGCAGTCACCTTGCAGGTCAGGTTGACAGGTAGCTCCGTTACACCAGCACCTGCCGGTATAGCAGGAAGGCGTCAAAAAGTCAAGCCACGACAAGGGAAGTGGCCACCCAGCTGCAGCAAATTGGTGCCCTAGCCCGAAACCTACAATTGCCTTGGTGGTGTTGGTGCTTGCCTGTGCTGGTCGGGCTTTGAGGTCCCGCTGGCCTACCTCTCCCGTCTCTTTCCCTGTAATCCTTTCCACAGAAAAAATGCCTGCTCGTCGGTTGCAGCTGGTTGTGCGTTATAAGGTCAAAGATGTGTTACGAGGACAGCCAGCAATCCATGTCACCGTGTGCAGTGAAACCCGCCTTCTGCATTCTGCACCTACCATACCTAAGGCGCATTGCTTCATGACACCAGCCAGCACAGCACAGCGATAGACAAGGTTTGCCCTCTTATGCGCAGTGCAATTCCTCACACGCATGGACGTCCCTTCTGCTGCTCCAAGCTCCTACCACCAAGGCAAGTATGACTAAGACGACAAAAGGCGATGCTTCCATCAATGCGATCTAGCTGCGCACTTCCTAACGCTTGAGGTTCACCACCGTGCTCCCTGCGCAGGGGCCGATTTGCATCGTTAACTGTGGTATAAACGTACTGCGCATAGTGGAACCGCACATGTTCACATCCCTCGTCCATGCAACAGTACAACTCCCAAGCGCATGCATGCCAACAGAACCACACACTCCTGCAATTCTCCAAACCACCCACACAGCTGCTCTACCGCGGGCTGAACGCAACACCACCCGCACCGCAGCACTGCCCGCTGTGCCCTGCCCCCCAGTGTTCCTCCCGGCACTCCCTGCAGCAGTACCACGCGCCGCCGCCCCCCTCCAGCCGCCCCCGCCCCTCCGCCTGCTCCTCCGTCTCCCCGTGCGGCGGCAGCACCGCGCACCGCGGGTTGCTGCATGTGCGCAGCAGCGCCCGCAGCTCACACAGCGGGGGCAGCAGCCCCGCGCCCCTCTTGAAGTCGCTCTCGCGCCATAGCGCCTCCGCATCCATCATCAGCCATTGCCGGGTTTCCGTGCAGAACGCAGCCGGCTCCACCTGGCACTCCTCGGCCCACCATCCCGAGAGCATGAACGCAGCCCGTACCAGGGGATGCCCCAGGTCCCTCCCCCGGCCCAGAAGGTTCTGCGCAAGGTAGGCCAGGTTAATATAAGACCAAGGCACATCGTCGCGCGGGCCACCGGCGGTTGCGCTGCTGCTGCTGCTCCCGACGCTGCCACCGGTACGCTGGCCGCCGTTCCCAGGCTCAGGCATTAAGGGAATGGGCGCCGCCCGTGCCACCTCGTCCGGAAACGACGCCGCCAGCAGCACGCACGCCCTCGCAACGTGACACAGGGCCTCTGCATCTGCGTCGCTGGTAGCTCTGTCCTCCTCGCGCACGGAGAGCTGCAGCATCCTCGGCACAAGGCGACCCAGCGCCACCCCCAGCAGGTGCACCGCGCCGAGCTCATGCAGCAGGAAGTCCCGCCAGCACCCGCACCCCTGCCCTCCGCCGCACCCGCATCCGCCGCCGGCACCCACGCTGCTGCCGCCGCCACCCCTGTCGCTGCTGCTGGTGGCGGCGGTGGTGAAGTTGCAGCTGCCCGCTTTAGGGCTAGGCCCCGGCCCCGCATCACCCCCGTCGTCGCTGCCCGTTGCCCCTGACGCCCCCGGCTCCTTACCAGCCCCTCCCATGGGCCCCGTCCCCTGCCTGCCCCAGGCCCGCTGTAGCTGCGCCAGGCACAGCCGCTGCACCCACACCAGCAGCGGCCTCCACACCGTCAGCGGCTCCTCCATATCATGTAGCTTGCCGTACCCAACGGCCGCCGTACGACGCGCCAGGGAGGCTAGCGCCGGTAGCCACCGCCACGCCCCATACGCGGCCATCCACACCCGCCCCGGCATATCCCCGTCCTCTCCCCGCTGCCCCACACTCCCTCCTCCGTCCCCACCAGCACCGTCCACTGTCCCGCCGCCTGCCCCACGCCGCAGCTCCCCCGCAACCCCGGACCCGCCGTCCCCATCCGTTCCAAGGCAGCAGGCCTCCCCCGCCACACAGACCGTCCCCCACACGGCCTTTGCGTGCTCGTCTTCCTCCATACACACCGCATTCCACCCCCGAGTGACCACGTGGACTTGCCCCTCCTCGCACGTCCAGAGCAGCTTGCCCAGCGCCACAGCAAGCGAGGCAGCGGCCCGCAGGGCCCCCACACCCCGCCCGGCCGCCCCTGCCTCTCCCCCTGCCCCTTCATCGCCCTCAACCGCGCCCTGCCGCTCGTTCGCCGCCCGCTTGCTGGCCCCTAGTAGCAGCAGGTGCGTCATGGGCCGCGCCCACAGCGAGCCACGGCGGTAGCTATCGGTGACCAAGGCCCGGACGGCGGAGGCAGCCGCCTCATGGTCGGTGGGGCCGCCATCTGGGACGGGCTGGGCCCGGCTGGAGGGGCGTGCGCCTCTGACCTCCTCTGCCGCAAGCCTCCGGACCATGGCCTCCGCGCCACGGTGCAGGTGGCCGTCGGAAGCCAGGGCGTCGAGGTCTGTTGACAACGAAGGAAACCATGGATGTTCGGTAAGTCGGTAGCACTAGTCGGGTGAGTGCGAGTGCGACAGGGTTTGGTAGGGTTGTGGTGATTGTCGTGAGGCCAATGAGACCAGTGGTACCAGTGCGCACTGTGTACAGGACAGCTGGTGTTGCAGAGCCACCGAGGGCCCAGCGTACCGGCAGGCGACACAAAAAACAATCAGTGGACGGGGTGCATCAACGATAGGAAGCCCAGCAGCACAGCAAGCCGCTGGTGAAGATACCCATGCGGCACGCAGCGCACATACGCACCTTGGCGCGTCGGGGCTCCCACCAGGCCAGGGTGCAAGCCCAGCAGCAGTCCCAGGCGGTACGGCGCGCTGTCCAGCTGCCACTTCAACCCCACAACCAGGAGCAGCCCGCTGCGCGCCACCGCCTCCGCCGCCTCCGCCCACTGCCGCAGCGCCGCCCGGCGGCGGCGGCCGCCGCCCCGCCCCTGCGGCGACGGCCAGTGCCGTACAGCGAACTGCAGGGCCTGCACCGCAAGTGCGTTGCTGTCCCTTCGCAGCAGAGCGCAGCCCGAGCCGCTGGGAGCCCCGCTGCCGCTGCCGCTGCTGCTGCCACTGCCGCCGGGGCCTCGCTTCCGCCGCCGCCGTCACGTGGCGCGTTGGCGCTGGCAACGGCCGCCCGCAGCACACGCATGGTGAGCCGCAGCCGCATGGAACTGCCGGGGGGCTCAGCCTCCGGGTCAGTAGGCGCCATGGCTAGCAGCGTGAGCAGGTTGAGCAGCGGGCGCGGCTCGAGCAGCCACACGTCCTGCTGCGGTGCCTGTTGCTGCCTGGTACTGCTGCTCTGGATGAATGATGGGAGCAGCTCCTCCAGGCCTGCAGTCTCGGGCACGCCGTACATCGGTCCCTCGTCCAGCCGGCACAGGGCCTGCAGCCCCAGGCACAGCACCAAGTGGCGGGTGCAGGGCCCGGATAGCAGACGGCGCAGGAGGAGGACCTGCGATTGCTCCAGCCGGCGGCCCTTTGCCCGCAGGGGCGCAGCGTAGATGAGGTCGAGTCGGTGGTTGGGTCCCTCGTGGGGTGAGGCTGCGGGGCTTGCCGGGCTGCTTGGCTCATGGGGGGTGGGGCCGGTGGCCGTGCACCCGTCGAAGAAGTGCGGGCTGCAGGTCAGGCCGCTGAGATGATGGAAGGTTCTGCTGAAGAGCCTGGAATCCTCCCTAAGGGCTTGCCCGTACGCCTGCATCAGCTGGAGCGGGTGTCCCATGTCTTGCATTGGTTCCTCCATGCGCTGGCTCGCCCTGCGCAGCCAGCCCGCCAGCACCAGCATGGCACGGGACGTGTGTTCCAGCACCGAGCTGGAGGCCAACGCGGGCAGGAGCAGCTTGGCTGGCCCTCCCTCGAGCAGCTCCAACTCGCTGTTGCACATCAGCTCCGCCAGGGCACTGGTCAGGAACATTGCGCTGTGCAACACATGTATAGCGCGGCCAGACCATGGAAGGCAGCGATCCGAGTTGTCCGTTGCGGATGCGCCAGAGATCGCGTCGGTTGCGATGGAGAGTTGGCGGGTCCAGCCCTGAAACACTTTGGCGCGGTGAAGTGCACGGGCGAGCGCCAGCTGGGTCTCGGTGGGGCGGTACGCTCCAGGAATCTCACCGAGCAGTTCTCCAACCCATTCTAGCGAAATGTTACCCAAGACCTTTTGGCATGGACCTCTAGATATCTCGGTTCCTGTGAAGGTCCCGCTTTGGGCAGTATGGCTGTCGGCTATCACCAACGACAGCAGCGCCAGGAGCCGGGCTGGAGAGCCTGCATCGGTGCACCCAGATAGACGACGGCATCGTTGCCATATGTCACGCTCCTTCCGCAGGAGCGGGGCAAGGGCCTCGCACTCTTGCTCGAGATTTGTGCGCTCGTTTCCGGAAACGCTCAGGTGCAAGCGGTTGCTAATTGCTTGGATTCTGGCTATGGTCTTGGACATCCTGACGTCTTCTATTGATTACATGGTGCTGTTGCTTGAGGCCCGAGGCAACTTGGGGCGGTTGCGCGGGAGCAGGCGCGGCCGCGCGGGAGCTGATGGGTTGACTGTCTAGCACCAGTGTAGAAGCATTAGCTCTGGAAATACTATTCATGGCAGCGATGCCATGCATTCTGTCAAGCGCTTCGCTTCAAAGCTTGCGACTAACCGCAACGAACCTGTGCTGCGCGCCCGCACGCCGCAGCACCCTGATGTGGGCCGACCGAAGCCTAGTCGCCTCGCGCCCTCGGGCATGGCAGGGGCACGGCGCAGTGTCCCGGTCTTCAGGATTATCATGATTTTGACGGCCATTGTGGCCGCCTGTCAGGATTATCTGAGGCAAAATTCTGACCGAATCAGGATTTTCAAGAGGTTTTGCCTCCAGGATTGGCCTAGAAATCCTGGAAGATGTACGATTGTCAGGATTTCCAGACCCGAAGGCTACGAAATTATGAACGGTCAGAATTTTCCGCCATATAAGACCGGAACACTGGCACGGCGCGCTCAACGACTTACATCACTAATACTCTCGTGCCCACCTAGTCCGGCTCTTAGTAGCAGCATGAGCCCCAGGGGGCCAGCGGCGGCCGGACACGGACATGCGCCGAGTCTACGTGCAGCTAGCACGCGCAGTCGCGCACAAGTGCACCTGGTGCCCAGGGTCAGAGCAGATCAGAGGTAGCAGGCATATAGGAGCCCTCCCACTCCAGCTCCAAGCTGTCCAGCAGTATACATCATGTCGTACACGAAGCTTTAGGCCGCTGTATCGTGCCACTGCGGCGTCAGGGCCCACTGGGGGGTCACGGCCCAGTGTGGCGTCAGGGCCCAGGGGACATTCAATCGTGCCGTCAGGCACCGGTAAGCAAACACGCGCGGCAGTGTTCCGGTCTTCTTCAGTACAAAATCCTAAGCGCTTACAATTTTGGGCCCTCCGTCCCAAAAATTGTCTCAGTACTGCTTACAATTTTGGCGGTAAAAATTGTAAGCCAAATTTTTCCTGGGGGCAAGCCCCCCAGACCCCCCAATGTTACACGCATCGAAGCAGCAAATTGACCCCAAACTCGTTTCCGTGCTTCCCTGACGCCCACACGGTTTCCTCGCGCTTTACGCGTACCTCAAATCCTCGTACGCAAAGCCCTGCCCCAAGACGCCAGGCCAGTAGTAGGCCTCCAGCAGCATCAATATCTCAGGAAGCGTAGGTGCCTGCCTGCACCGCCCCCTCTCATGCATCACAGCGTCTGTCCACTGACCAAGCAACAGGGTCTAAAGCTGTGGTTTGGCAGCAAGCGCCGTAACTCACAACACCGCCATCCACTGCTAGCTGTAAATCGCGTAACTTCCATGTACGATGCATACCCATCGCCCACGACAGCCTGTACACTGCATGCACCGGCATACTCAAATGCTTGGCAATCCATATGAACTCCTTCGTATATCCCCACCAAGGCGTGTACTGGGTCCTGCCCCACCATCGCCGAGCCGGTGACAGCAAAGGTCGTCGCGTCCCCCGGAGCTGCTTACAATTATGGCCCTGGGCTTTCCGAAATTGTCGAAGTACTGCTGACAATTTTGGCTGGAAATTGTAAGGAAATTCTAAATTCCCTTACAATTTTGGCCTAAAAAATTCTAAAATCCGGCCTCGCCGGCCGGAAAATTCGTAATATTGTCGAAGACCGGAACACTGACGCGCGGTAAGCGCAGCAAGGGCGGCGCCGGTTCATTGCTGTGGGGATGTGTGGAGAGAGCGGGTAAGTTTCCAAAGGGCGGATTCAGGATGCCGACCCTGCCACGAGACTCTGTGCGGCCTCTGCTCAGGGGAGCCCCTTCAGGCCCACTGCTCCCAAGCCGCAAACTTGAGCGCACTCAAGGGTAGTTGTCAAATGTCTTGTCATCTGACGGAGGCGCGCCAGGCTTGTCGTGTCGCTGATAGGGTGGTTACGGGTGCCACCAACTGCCTGCACCTCCGCTAGCAAACTGCTGCGGGCAATTGCGCAGCGGTCACAGGGTGCCTAATAGCTGCGATCCGACACCTCTGAAGCTTATTGTAGCAGCATTTGATTCACCGTCAACTATATTATCTTGCAAATTGCTTCCCACGTCCTTTCGCAACCCTTGCTCTTTACAAGACGATCCTGCTCGCCTGCCTTTTACTAGTACCTGTATCTTACTGAGTCGCCTTGCTGTACAGACAGACGCCCTCGCTGCGGTCCTGTACGCAAGACCCTGGACGTGAACTCGCCCAGACACTGGGTCAGCGTGTGAACTAGGCGAATACCTGCGCGAAATAGCGCCAGTGCTCGAACTGCATAAGTAAAACAATTTTTATAGGCAGCGGTCATAACAGTTAGCCCTGCGTGGAACAGCGAGACAGTATGAGGCGAATTTTTGGAGCCAAGAAGCCTGCTACTCCTGCTCCAACCCTAGATGAAACTACGGACCGCTTAAATGCGCGAGGTGACAAGTAAGCTCTTGCGGGAGATGAGTGCTGGGTCAAGAACCCACGGCCTTGTGCCACCCTGGTGGGGACGGGGGCAACGACCCCTTTGCGTTAGTGTACTCCAACACCCTAGCACGATGCGCCGTTGGAGGCAGTTTCCCTCATCATGGTCTTATAGCTGGCCACTGCACACACTGGGGTGTGGGCCGGCATGGGGGCCTGCCACCCCGGTTCAAGTGACCGATATGCAACGCCGACGCGGTACCACCCACGAGTCGTTGCCCCGTCGCGTTGCTGCTGTAGCCTTGCTCCCCCCTGCTCACTTGCTGCCCTACGTGCATGGACGACTTCTCAATGGCTGCAGCTCGGGTAGCAGCATCCAGCACGCAAGCATAACGCACCTCCCAGACGACCGCTGCCCGCACCGGCCAAACCTCCCGTCACTTCGTCGCCCTGACCCACTGCCCTTCCCTCCTGCCCTTCTGGCCCTGTACTTCGCTGCTGCCACGATCGCAGGGCCGACGAGAAGATCAAGGCCCTTGATGAGCAGCTGGCCCGCTACAAGGAGCAGATCAAGAAGACCCGCCCTGGGCCGGCCCAGGACGCAATCAAGCGGAGGGCGCTGCAGGTGGGTGCCGCGTTACGCGTGCGAGTTGGTACACTCTGTGGGTGTTCAGCAAATAGGTGCAAGGTCCAGCGCGTGTGTGGGTTGCGAGCAGCGTGCAGCGTACGGGCAGCTGCTGCTTGGGACACTGGCACGACGGTTGGATGAAGCGGAGGTTGAGCCCTGTTCGAGTCGCTCTTTGAAAGGGCAGGGCTGGCAGGCATGTAGGGATGCGGCCACCGTACGTTGGCAAGGACAGGGCAACACGTGTGGGGTCCGGCCAGCAGTGCGGCTGTAGCCTCCGGCGGCCTTCAGCTTTGAGTAGCCTCTGGGCATAGGTTGCTCATCCTGATGGGAAAGTCTTTATTTGGGTGGACGTGTGCCGGTTGAGGCCGTGTCCCGATGGGCTGCCGTCGCCACACGGCCACCTTACCATAGCCTGCCTCCTGATGGTTCACGGTTGAGGGTTGCACTTCACGCCATCTTTTGCCTCTCCCGCCTGCATACCCAGCAGTCAAGCGAGCCTGTCCCTTGTGATACGGCTCAACCAACTTTGCACCCCGTTTCCCCGTGCCCAGGTGCTGAAGCAGCGCAAGCTGTACGAGAGCCAGCGCGAGCAGCTGTATAACCAGCAGTACAACATGGAGCAGACGCGGTTCACGGTGGAGAACGTCAAGGACACGGTGGGCAGCGTGCAGGCGCTCAAGGCGGCCAGCAAGGAGATGAAGGCGGCGTTCAAGCAGCACAAGGAGCTGGACATCAGCTACATCGAGAAGATGCAGGACGACATGTTCGACATGATGGTGGGTGCACCGTAGAGTGGGTGGCCCCATTGCATTTGATGATTTCCCGCAAAGGGTTACACCTTGTCGGTCTGCGCCCGGCTGGCCTTTAAGGTGCGTCCTCCAACAACAGTGGTATGCTGACACAAGCTATCCTACAATCCCAGGATATGGCCTCTGACATCCACAGCGGCATGGGCCGCTCCCTCCCCGTGCTGGCAACTATCTCTCATGATACTGTACATGTAGGGTTTGTTTAAGCGGCCTGTGCCTGCCTTCCTGTCTGCCGCAGGACATGGCTGCAGAGATCAACGACGCTATGGGGCGCTCCTACGCGGTGCCCGACGACGTGGACGAGTCGGACCTTATGGCGGAGCTGGACGCGCTGGAGGCGGACCTGGCGGTGGAGGACGCGGGCAAGGAGGGGCCCAGCTACCTGCAGGTGCGTGTGTGGGCGCGCGGGCCGCGTGTAATAAGGAGCAGTGTATGACGGGGAGGAGGTGTGGGAGGTGTGGACGCGGGCAAGGGGGGGCCCAGCTACCCGCAGGTGCGTGTGAGGCGCGTGTGGCGGGGGAGAGGAGATGCGGACGGGGTGTTGCACAGCGGACAAATCACATGTAACCCGTCGTTGGCAGCTGTTGCGTCAGCCGCGTTGCTTACCCTGCTGTTCCACCCCTCCCGTGTCCTGCTGGTCCCCAGGAGCCGGAGCTGGACCTCCCAGCTGCCCCCACGGCGGAGGCGGGCAAGACCGAGGAGCCGGCGGCGCTGCGGTCGTGAGGAGCGGCTGGGACGGCGTGTACAGAGCTTGTACCCCAGTGCACGCGGTGCTGGCATGACCCCCGTCAATGTGGAGCATTGCCATGGACCGGGCCGCGTCCGTGTGCCTTAGGGGGCGACGGGAGGGACTTGTTGCGGCCCAGCGCTGTGACCGGTGCTGGAGGTGTGTGAGGAGGATGCCGGCTATGGTCCGGGCAAGGCTGTGTAAGGCTGCGGGCTCGGTTGCTATCGAGTACCTCCTCGCCGGTTGGTTGACGACACGGGTAAGCGCCCGTGGCAAGGGTGAAGGCTGAGGGGTGAAGGGTGAGGCTCCCTCCCCAAGTTCGCTGGTGGCGTGTGTGGTAAAGCTTGGGCTGGCATAACTTTGTTCCGTTGGATGTCATGGGCCAGAGGTCCCGTAGCCATGCCCTGCGTATCTGTGCCGCTACTGTGGGCAAGCGCACATGGGGACATGGGGCCACGTGCCCCACGGTGGATTGTGTCGGGTATCCAGTTGCCAATGGTTGAAACACAGGCCACAATGATGCGCCTGAGGAGGAGTACTTTGGTCTTGGCAGGCATGTGGATTGGCTGCATGGGAAGAGCAGCAACCTGCATCCTGCAACAACACATCGCGGGCCTGAGGGTAGGCATTTCAGGACGCGTGCGGGTTGAAGGCCAGTTTTGCTTTGAAAGTACTGTATGGATTTCATGTTACTGTGTGAAGTTGGTAGCGGGTGCAAGCACACGCCCGTCAACCTGCGGCGTGGACAGGTCGCCAGTCTCCAACCTGCTCCAACACACGTGTCACTGCCATGCGCGTTACATTAACGTGGGGATACGGCTGTTTTCAACCCAGAGGCATTCAACGTGCACTTCGCCTAAAATTAGAAAGGGTCTACAGGACGTCTTTACATCAATACCTCTGTTCCTTTGCTCAGAGCGCCCCACGGTGTCGCGAAGGGTTCCAACCGGTGACCGACACCCGCACGTAAAGCAGCAGAGCTCTTACTAGTTTCTAAGGTTACTAACACAATCATGAATCGAACTCAGACGGGACTCTGCGCGGGTCCCTCCTCGCGGGCAACACCAAAGCGACAATGCCCCCGTTGCAGCACCAAAACCCCCCGTAAGCTTAGCATTACCGCAACAATTGCAGAGCAAGCTCAGCCCACATCGCAGCAGCCCATTGGGGCACCGCTAGTCAGCCCGACGAAGTGCCTCAAGGAGTGGAACGTCACAATCGAGGCTCTGGGGAACGGCGAGCAAACGGTGCGCACACACACGTCCCTTCCACCCACACTCTATTACACAACGTCACATGTAGCATGCGCCATGTCGTGCACACAACACCGCCTCTCCACATTTTGGCATTTTGGCCCCCCAACAAGTCAAATGCAGCACCCCAACACACGTGCTGGTCTGACATGCACCACCAAACTCAAGGGGCCATGCAACGCGGCAGCCTACATCCCCACAGCCGCTACTCTCCTCAAACACCTAGTTGTTATTCCAACGATACCAATGACTGCATTGCGGACACCTAGTTGTTATTCCCACGATACCAATGACTGCATTCCTCCGCAGGTGCTGTTCCGCAAGGGCGGCATCAAGGAACCCACCTTCCGGCCCGAGGCCGGCACCTTCCTGCTGTTCCCCACCGCCTTCCACACAGAGCAGCAGCTGCTGAAGCCGGGCGTAGCGGAACGGTACCAACAGGTGCGGCATGGGGTGGGGGGCATGGGGTTACACGTGTTAGCATTTGATGTGCTTGTCCCCAAAAGCTCACATACGGGTAGCTCTGGAGTGCCGTCGCTGCCATCGGGTCGGTGTGCTGCTCATACTTCCCTGCAACTCTGTTCTTTGTCCTCGGCGCAGATGATGTCGGTACAAGGTTGATGTAGATACCGCACGGTGACCGTCCTGCACCCCGCAGCCCGCGCCTCCAGCTCCCTCGTTCCCCTGCTTGCCACTCTCGCTCGCCGTTTGCCAACGTGTCCTGTGGCGAACCCACTCTCCCCCTGCTGCTGCCTCCTCTCCACAGGCCATGGCCCTGGACCCCAAGGCCCAGACCTCCCTCACGCTGCCTTACGTAGCCCAGGTGACGGGCGCATGGGCCACACCGGACTCGGGGGTGCTGGCCGCCACGCACCCGCTGCACGTGTGGACGGAGGCCTTCATCGAGACCAGGTGGGCAGGGGCTGGTCTGGACGGTATGCAACGGGCCCGGGTCGGGGGATGTACGTACGTTACCAGGTGGGCACGGGCAGCCGGGTGTGGGGCCAGCGCGGTGAGCAGTAAGTGTCGGGGGGCGGGCAAGGGCCGGGCGGGGTAACACTATTGGGCGCTGTAGCGCCGTGGCGATGCGGTGAGTAGGAAGTGGGTAGTGCCGGCGGGTTGTAACCGGAAGCCGAAGACGCGTCGAGAGCGCGCGGCAGGGCGTGCGTGTGCCAGGTGTAGTGCGGCTGGTGTTCTTGCTTAAATACCTGCTTCGAAGCTGCTAAGCAGCCTTGGGCCACTAGCATGTTAGCAACTTGCGTCATCACATATGGCAGCCGGCCGTAAGCATGCCCTTCTCCGGCTCTCCCCGGCGCTCGCTTCAGGCTAAAGTGGCGCTCCCGGCAGCCCATCACGGTGCTGGAGCTGCGCTGCTGGCGCCTGGCCCGGCCGGTGGAGCTGCCGCTGGCGGACAGCATGTTTGGGTGCTTCTCATGGGGTGAGGCCGCGCGCGCATGCACGTGCGGTAGGCAGGTGCAGACACATGTCGGAAGCAATTGACCCCACGGCCTTGACAGGAGTAGTCCACGGAATCGGAACATTCCTGATTGATGCATGATCCGAGTTGTGCGTGCGTGTGGCCCACATGGCCACAACGTCACCGGCACTGCTGTTATACCAGCAGCGATGGTTGACCCTGACCAGTCGCTGCACAAGCGGAGCTGCCAGAGCGCAAACAGATGCGTGCTGACGCGATGCTGCCTGTTCGCGCTGTGTGTTGTGCTTCCCCTGCACACGGCTGCAGTGGACGTCGGCGGCCTCGTGCAGCCCGACCTGTCTGGGGCGACGCCCTGCGTGGACGATGCCACCTTCGCGGCGCGGCAGGTGCAGCTGCGGGAGGCACTGGCGGGGCTGGAGGTGCAGCCGCTGGAGCTGCCGTGAAGATGGCCGTTGTCCACGCAACATGGGAAGGCTGCAAGGGAGGGTGTGTCTGGGGAAGCGTTTGCAGCTGTGGAGGCTGCTAGCGGGGTTGGAAAGCGCAACCGCTGGAACTGCCGTGAGCAGCCTGGCGACTTACAAAACGGAAACACTCTTTCTCAGTCTGAAAGGTCCAGGGTATGGAGGAGAATCTCTCGCGGGCGGGGCTGGACGTACAGCCTCTGGCGCTGCCATGAACAGAGTGGATGGATATTGGCCACCCAAGCTGCACACAGCTGGAACGGTCACGGTGAGGAGGTTGTTGGGGCGTCGGCGGGCCTTAGGGTGCGCTGCCGTAAAGGTCTGTGGCCATTTTATGTTGAGAGAGACGTTGCACTGGAAGGTGTCTCCTAGCGTTATGGGGCCATCAAAGGACGGTGTGGCGGCGAGATATGGGGTAGTGGCTGGCGGGGGTGGAGGTGGAGGCCATCCATTTGGTGGGCATGTCTGGATGGCCGCTGAGTACGGAGCTGCCGCTGAAGCGTATGGAGGTAGGTTCAACAAACGACCGAGTGCAAAATGCCCTTGTAAGACATGCGAGATGTTGGAACACAGAGTGCTTGGTTGCAGCCGTCGGGGCGAGCAGACCACGGCTGGCGTGTAGAGATTGCAGAAGGGCGACAAGGCAAAAGGCAAAAGAGCAAGTGCACACGGCACCCTGCGGATGTGCGGTTCCTTTGGTGTGAGTTGAGGTGGAAGAGAGGCGGGGCAGGCTCCAGTCGAACATGTGCTTGAGCGGGAGGGGGCTGGGCTCTGGAAGGGGACCAAAACTGTAAAACCATACAATACAAAATGTGCGGCGCCTGCATCTCCTTCGCCCAGTTGGCAGTTCATCCGTCCACCATGGACCGGTGTCACGTGCCGTGTGTCTGTCCGGCATGATCCTTTAGCAAGGATAGAATTGTACGTGGGGGCGCACAGCGGCAACCCATGGCAGAAGGGGCGTATCAGCATCACCTGCAACTACTGGTTCTGCTGCTTCACACCTCCCGACTGTTTCGTACGCGTCGGCCAACAAGCCCGCACCAGATGCAGCACGGTTGCCCACACGTGGCTGCTTCGCACACTGCATCTGCACGTGCATCACCTGCTACTCCCTTCACCCCCATACCCTCAGCGCCTCGCGCGACGGTACCACCTAATGGTCAATCCGGCTGTTCTTGTCTTGGTGGAGGTGCCAGCGTCCTGGGCGGTGCTGGGGGCTTGGCGGACCTGCTGCTTGCCGCTGCAGGCAGGCTGCAGCTGCTGTCGCTGTGCGTTAACGGAGCGCCGGCAGAGGACTCCCCTGCCGTTGCGGGCATGGTATGGCAGGCGCTACGGAGGCTGGAGGCGGGGTGGCGCCTGCCGATGCGGCTGGAGGTGGAGGTTGGCGAGTGCAGCCAGGTGCAGCAAGGAGTTGAGGGACTGTCTGCAGCAGGGCGTGTTGGCGGGGGAGATCAAGCTCGTGCACACGTGCAGGGGGGAGGGGGGTGCATGACTGCATGTGAACGGCAAATGCCCAGCCCAGCCATGCATCGCTCATTTTCCACCTGACAGTGCACATGTGGATTAACGACCGGGGGTGGCGCTGGCGTGTGAATGGCTTTAGTGCTGTGCTGAGTCGGCGCCCATGTAGCCGGCGTCCCGCAGGACGCCGTGCAGCACGGACGTGTCGATGGTGATGAAGTGCGCCTTGACGCCGCACAGCGGCAGCAGGCCGCGCAGCGGCTCGCCGTTGCGCTGCAGGAAGCGGTTCACCCAGACGCCGTAGCGCACCGCACGCGCGTGGCACTCGCCCCACTTGTCGCTCCACCAGGCCGCGCCTATCGGCTCGGCTCCCAGGATGCGCCGCTGGCGCTCCACATCTTGCCGCAGGTGCAGCGGCAGCTGCTCCACAGCGACATGCGGCTGCTTGCACTGTGTCGTGGGCCAACCGTGCAGGTGGTACAGCAGCGCCCTGCTCGCTGCGCGCACCCACTCTTGGACTGCAGCCGCGGTGGCGCTGCCAGCGCCGAGCGCGCCTGGCGCGCTCGCGGTCAGGGCGGCCGGCGTGCAGCGAGCGTATACGAACTTCCGGATTAGCCGCGTGAGGTTGGTCTTGAGGCCCACTTTGATGTTCGTGCCAAGCTTCTTAGCGCCGGCGCTGTCGATGTTGCGGTCAGAGAGCTGGCGGCCTGCGCCCGCCAGCTTCTGGCCAAGCGCCACGTGGCGCCCGAAGAAGTCGACAAGCAGTCCCGAAGGATTGTCGGCGCCCTCCACCCCCGTCAGCAGCTGGCGCAAGAAGGTCTGTCCAGACAGGTCCGGTAGCGGCACCGCATGCAGCGCGTCGGCTCACCTGGCCGGGGCGTCGTTGCTTACCGCTGTGTTTGTCTTCCGACCTGCCTTGAGGTGATGGGGGCAGGGAGGGCCCTGCTTCCTGCTGCCGGTGCGGCCGGCCGCCATGGACCGGGCGGCTGCAAGCGGGCGGTTGCAGGGCCGAGACGCTGTTGGCAAGCTACTAAAACACTGAGAGGGTGGTGGCATTGGTCTGGGACGCTCCACCCCGGAGAAGGAACGCCCACTGTGGGCGTTCCTTTAGCAATGACGGGTGTCATACACGATGAAGCGCGGCTGCTGTGAAGTCCGACACCTGAGTGCAAGGTGTACCACAATTGCCGTGGCGGGGTGTATTACACCCTGGTCAGGTCGGGAATGGAAACCGTGTAATGCAGAGGCAGACAAGCTACGTTGCTCCAAAAACACTCTCCTGTCTTGTGATGTACCCGGAGGGCTTCCGCCGTGCCGCGTTGACCCTCTCGGTGCCGACCGCGGGCGTGGACACTGCGCTGCGCAAGGTGATCCGCATGCACGGCATCCTGGTGGAGCAGCGCAGCGTCGACGAGTACAACACCACAAAGTGCTGCTGTCGGCGTGGGGGCGTCACGGTGGCTGCGCCCACCACGCGGCCTGACGTCACCCAGGCTCTCCGCACCAACCCGTTCACCAGCATGCGGCAGCTAGCCAGCATGCATCCTGCACGACACGCTTGGCTTACCGCTGCTCTCGGCAGACCGCGTCACGGCTGGCAAAGTCGACAGGGTTCAGCCGCAAGAAGGCCTACCGGGTGGTGGCGCACCAGCACGACCCCGCTGCGGTGGCCGGCTTCTGCTCCCACCTACTTGCAAGGTAGCGTCGGCCAGGGGAACCCGATCTACGGCACGCAAGACCGACACTAAGCAATACAAGGGGCGGGGGCAGGCTGGGACATCCCCTGTCCCTCGCCCCAGCTGTACAGCAAGGTAGGCCTCAGGGCTCCTCAGCACGTGCCCTCCCTAGACTGCCCTTCCTGGACGAATGCGGGCTGGCGGCGGTCTCACATTATCTCGCGAATAGAATGTTACAGTCATGCGCGAGCTGCCCTTGTTGTGACCCCTGGTGCCAGTAGTCACCGCACCTTCTCACTATGAATTTCAACCTCAGAGACTTGGGACCTCTTTTCATAGACCTCCTTGGCAAACCCGAACGCTTGGCCCTGCGAGCGGCATGCCGGGATGGACGTCTTGTCGTCGACAGAGCTATCGGGACTGTGGCCGTGAGGAGATTGGCCGAGTTGGACCAGTTCGCAACATTTGTGGACGGCGTGCTGTCCCGGGGAGGTCGTCCTGTGAACCTGTTGATTCATACATACAATCAACACGGGGCCACGGTTGACCCGGCGTAAGTTCGGCATGTCCCATTTGGCGAGCTCCGCGTGTGCACATTGCTGCTAGGGTTCCGAGGGCAATCTCAATGTTGCAATGCATGCATTAATGTTACAAGCACCGCAGCGCCTGCTCCTCTGCGGCTTCGAACGAAGTTCGGCTAAACCGCTGCCCTGACAGACGACCCTCATCTTGCTGTGCCCGCCCGCAGCCTGGCAGTGCTTGCCCTCTTCGTTCAGCACCAGCAAATCATACCAGCGCAGCGGCGGCAGCACCTCGTGCCGGCCCCCTCCCTCACCCACATCACCCTGCAGGTTCCCTTCACCTCCCTGGCCCTGCCCCCTGCCGTGCACTCGGCCGCTCCCCACCTGACCTCTGAGCCTCCCAGGCGCCGGGGTCTACACCACCAGCCCCGGCCTGCACCACCTCATCACCGCCTGCGCCCCCACCCTCACCTCCCTCACCTTGGGAGACGGAGATCTGCACTCCGTCCCGCAGCCCCTGGCTGATGCCATCACTGCCTGCACCCGCCTGCAGCACCTGCAGTTCCGCATCCGTTGCAACGGCCCATCTGACAGCGAGGACGACTCCTATGACGACGCGGCCCTGGACGACAACGCCCCGCGCATAGCGGTGCACCTCGTGGTGCGCATGGCCACAGTGATTGGCGCGCTGCCGTCCCTCCGCTCCCTCGACCTTCACATCAACGGCGACCTGGGCCGCGAAGTCCTCGAAGACGAGGACGTGGAGTCCCTTGAGGACGCCATCGGCAGCTTGACGCAGCTGACCAGTCTCGACATCAACTGCCCATTCGGCTTGGCAGCGCTGCAGCCGCTGCAGAACCTGGTCAAGCTCACCAAGTTTTACAATTACGAGGATGAACTGGTGGACGTGCAACACCTTTCCCACCTCACGTACCTCCAGCTGGACGGCGTTAAAGCGAGCCTGGACGGCTGCACGGAGCTCCCCGCCTCCCTGCGTGAGCTGCACCTGCAGTGCAGCATGACGCCAAGGCAGCTGCTGCAGCTGGCCCCCGGCCTGACGCGGCTGAGCTTCATGACTATCCGGGTAACCCTCCCTGCAGCCGCTGCAGGTGGGGCTGACGGGGTGGCAGACCGGGGCGTGTCGGGAAGCGGCTCTGGCGGTGGCTGTGACGAGGAGGAGGGGCCGGGGCAGGCAGGCGGTGGGGCCTTCGACGAGCTGGTGCAGGCGGCGGGGCTGCTGCACGGCAGGTACGACAGCAGCAAGGGGCTGGCCATCGAAGTTGGCACCTCTGGCGGCCGGCGCCTGGTTGCGAGGGACGGCTTTGCACGGCTGTTTGCGGCACTGGCGCCGCTGGGGCTGTGGAAGCTGGTGCTGTCCGGCTGTGTGCTGGAGGTTGCAGACGTGGCGGCGCTGGTGGAGCAGCTGCCGCAGCTGGAGGTGGGTTACGGGGGTGGCGTTGATGGGGTGAGGCGGAGCGAAGCAGGGTAGGAGCGCAGGTGCACCGTAAGCGCAAGCTGCCATAAATGACTGTCCACAGCTGCGAAAGCCCCTCACACAATCTGCGCCTGTGGGGGACGACCCCAGACTTGCGCCAGCTGATGTATCTGCGTCCGTCTAACCCAAACCAACCCCATGCCTTGCAACACCGCACAGGAGCTGGACCTGATGTGTGTGGTGCGCCCTGACGCGGTGCCGCTGCTGTCCCGCCTGCCGCGCCTGCGGATCCTGTGCGTTCGCCTGCTGATGGGGCTTTGTGAGACCGAGTGGACCGCTGCCTCAGTCTCAACCGCCTTCATGGCGGTGGTGCTGGACGCCCCTGGCCTGGAGCTAGTTTGCGTCTTCGCAGGCTTCGAGCAAGTTGGGGGTTCAAGTCGGGTTGAAGACTTCATGAAGGCGGTTGAGAGGTTTAGGCGGCTGGGCGCAGTGATTCAGGCGGGCGTGGAGGGGCTGCGGCAGAGGCTGAGCCAGATGGGACGGGACCCGCAGCTGGTGGTGGGAGAGCGGGGAAGCGTGAACAGCTTAGGTTGAGCGCAGCGCGCGTTTTCGTGTCATGGGCAAGGCTGTCCCAGTGAAGCATAGGGCCAGGTATCTTGGAGTGTACTACGGGCCCGGTAGCGCGTTTGACAGCTGTGTGGAAGAGCTTCTGTTGGCAGGTCAACGGGCCATGCACGGGCTGGTGGCCAACCTTGACGCCAACCGGCTGTTCGCACCTGCCGTGCGTGTATCTAGTTTTAATGTGCAGGTTAGGTCAGTTTTGTCGTACGCGGCCGAGGTTTGGTGTCTCTGGACGACGCCGGAAGCGGAGCGGGCGCAGGTCGAGCAGTAGTAGGTGATGGCTGGGCTGTGCATGCATGCTGCTTGCTACCGGTACTCAACAGGCACAGGTATCATTGAGAAAGCGCGGGTCGTGCTGTGCAGGTCGCAGACAAAGTTAAGGTGCTCATGTCACGGCACCAACGGCAACGTGGGGGCAGGGGTTGTGGCTGCAGGTGGGTACGGTAACGGCTCGTAGGCCCCATTCGTGGGGTGTTGCGCGAGCTGCCGGGGTCTTGGGGTCCACGGAGAAGAGAGAGGGCCAGAGGATGCAGGCGGCACAGGAGGCATGGGTGCGCAGCTGGGTCTTAACCGCCTTACCGGTAGCTGTCCGCGATGAGGCATAACAGGCTGGCTGACCTACTCGGCTCGTAGCACTGACGGCATTCTTCGTATATAAATATTCTGCTTCTTCCTGAATAACTAGAAGAACATGACGGCGTTGGGCAGCTCAAAGGCTCCTCCTGACGCTTCGCGCCAAGCCTCTCCTCTCGCTCTGCTGCTAGCCTGTTGCAACGAGACGAGGCAACTATTCGTGTCACATATTGTCGACTGCGCGGCTCTACGTCTGGCCTGCAAGGACGGACGGGAACTTGTGGATGGCGCCATTTCGGCGCCATGTCACTTGACCATTAACGGCGGATGGCTACACCGTGTCCCAGCCCTCCTTCACACCCTTGCAGCGCGATGGCCTTTGCGCTCGGATCTGCTCCTGACCGCAAAGGGTGAGTTGCTGCTTGTTTATTTCATGCTGCCGCTTATGCTGTTACGCGGTGTCCTCAACACCACGACTGCAATTGCACTGCAATCATTCATCTACTGCTTTGCGCTCAGCGCCTGCTTCCATCGCTTGCACTTAGAGAAGTTGCGAGCCTGACGACCTTCAACCACTCGCGCTGCGGCCTTCCCCTTGCAGAGCACCTTTACACTGCACAACACACACCCTATGCATCCGTTTCCGGCCCCACTCCTTCACCCGCTTGTGTGCTTTCCACGCATGCATCTGCACCCCGACAGTCCTCACACGGCCCTCCCCATGCATGCCGCTCACCGCATGCCACATTTGCCTATGGCCCCCTCACCCTCCCACTCCCTACCTTCCCTCCCCCTTGTCCCCTCAGTGGACCCCACATACGACCCCCACTACCTGCTGCTACCATTCGAAACGGCCGCACAGCAAGGCCTGCAGCTGCCGGGCGTAACTGAAGTGGCGCTGCGAGTTACGGACAAGTCCCCCGAACCGGGCATAAACAGCAGCAGCAGACAGGAAATCAGAGCACTGACGTACCAACACGCCGCCCTGCAGCGGGAGCAGGCGCGTGTGCGGTGCGAGGGGCCCTTCGACCCCAACACGGGCTGGTGCATGGGGTGCAGCTCGTGCAGGGGGCTGGGTGCCCAAGGAGGGGAGGGCGAGGGTGCGGCGGAGGCCGAGGGCGTGCAGGTGGCGCCGGTGGAGGAGGCGGAGCTGACGTGGCAGATCAGCGAGTACAACAAGTGCTACGGTAAGGCCAGCGATACGTGGAAGGAGTCGCTGCGCTGGCTGACCCCCAGCGGTCGGTTCGGGCAGCAGCTGGCCCAGCTGTTTCCCAACCTGCAGTCTCTGGACCTGGCCGGGGAGGTGTGGCTGCCCCCGCACAGCGGGGTGGAGGCCAACACCCCCGCCTTGCAAGCCCGGTGGTCTGCGCTGCTGTCCGCCCTGCGGCCCCACCGCCTGCCGCGACTGCGGTCCCTGGCCGGCCCCGCGCACCTGCTGCTGCACCCGGGGCTGGCGGAGCTCACGGGGCTGCAGCACCTGGCCATCCGCGCGGAAGACGAGCTGCCGTGCCCCATGCCTGCCTGGCTGTCCCAGCTGCCCCACCTGCACACCCTCACCCTCGAGGAGCTGCACCGGTTCGAGAGGCCGTACGACAAGAACGAATTTATGACAGCTGGCCTGCCCCTGCACAAGCTGCTGCCATCGCTGCCGCCCTCGCTGCACCTCCTGCGCCTGCGCAACGCCCGTCTGCGGCTGTTCCCCGTGCGCTACCGCACCTCCGCCCTTGACGTGGACCTGCAGCTGCGGCCGCAAATGCACCTGTGTGTCCGGCCAAGCGGGGACGGGTCCAGGCTCGGGTGCAGGGGCAGGTTGGTAGACCCCGAAGACGCCAACCACTTGGTGCGTGTAGTGGTGACGGCGATGGCTTCGTGGCCTGGGGCCAAGCAGCAGCAACAGCAGCAGCAGCAGCAGGCGGTGGGAGAGGGTGGCGGCAGCGGCAGCGGCGGTGCAGCTGCTGCTCCCGGGGGCATGGGGAGCAGCAGCAGCAGTGCGGGTGGCGGTGGCGGCGGCGCTGCTTCCACTACCATTGCTGCGAACACCACCAGCAGCAGCGGCGGAAGCAGGAGCGCCCCTGTACCTGCAGGAGTGGGAGGAGCGGGAGGCGGTGGCGCGGCTGCGCCCGCCCTCCGGCCGCTGGCGCGCGGCATGGGCAACTTCGGTCCCGACGCCCGTACCCCTCTGGCGGCGCTGGCGGGTGTGGAGATCGAGGGGCTGGAGCTCCAGTCGATAGGGCCGTGGAGCGACGCAGCGTTGCAGCTGATGCAGGTGTGCGGTGGGGTGTGTGCTGGTGCGTTGCGGATGCGGTGCGGGAGTGGGATATATAGAATCCCTGACAAGCAGACAAGTAGGAAAAGGTCACTCATAGCCATACCCCTGAAGACGAAGACGTTCCTGGAAGGCGATGGCGCTGAGTAGGCGGCTGGAAGCTCGGCGCGGCTGCTCCCGCTGAATGCTGTTAGCTATACCATCTGTGTCGGGTTGCCCCCCCAAGTGTGTGCTGGTGCGTGTGCGTGGTTGGGCGCAGGCGGCCGTTTGCCACGTGCAGGGTACGGCACACCCGGCGCCGGGCGACACCTTCCGCATGTCTTTCCAGCCGTGCACAGAAGGCCGGGCGGTTGGAATTTCCGTTGAAATTCAGACAATAGTGGCTGGTAAACTGTTTGACAGCGCGCGGCCTCAGCTTGTGTTGGCAACTGCTCCCTACAGACTGCCCATAATCCCCGCTACGCCCCTTCCTAAATCGTTGTTGCGATATCTGAGTGCCAGCGATTGCGTTGCTGAGTGAGGCCGCGTGCACGTAGACAACACAATTTCAGGTTCCTTCCCCCCTTCCCCCTTACGCTTTCATTCCCCCAACCAGGGCCTCGCGCAGCGCTACCCCCTGACGGTCCGGCAGGTGCACCTGTACGCGGGGAATGCGGGCGAGCTGGCGTCACTCATGCCCGCCCTTGTGGACCTGCTGCTGCTGATGGCGCGGCTGGGGCGCCTCCAGCTGTTTCTGTACGCAGTGGAGGACGACGCCCCTGCCGTCGTGCAGGTGGTGCTAGCGGCGCTGCGGCGGTGGGAGGCGGCGCGGCGCCTGCCGGAGCGGGTGGAGCTCCGTGGCTGCTATGCGAAGCTCTGGGAGTGTCTTACGGGGGCGCTGGCGACGGAGGGCGAGGGGTTGCGGGGGGTGGTGCGCGTGTGGGACAACAAGGGGGAGCGGTGCTAACGGTGTGTGGGCGTGTGGCTTACTCGCGGTGTGGGCGTGGGGTGTAGGGGCCGTGGGTGCGGACGGGGTAGGTGGGCACGTGCGGGAGTGGAGTGATCATGAGGGGGATGCAGACTGTGTGGGGACGGACGCAGAGAGTGGTGGGGAATGTGCAGAGGTTGCCGCGGTGAGGGCAAAGCAGGTTGCGGTTGTGCAGCGTTGATGGTGGATACTAGGTAGGTTGGTTGGAAAGGAGCGCTGTGGTTTCGGTAGGCGGGAAGAACAGGGCAGCTGCATGACGGCAGGTCGCTTTGTGCGCTGACCGCCATTAAACCGCTGGTCTGCAGTGCACCGTGGGCTGCCTGCTTCCCATACAGCACGGGCGTACCAAGTGCTCTGCCGCACGTGCACCTGGCTGGCTTGTATTTGACTGGATGTGCGGGTCCGTGTGGACGGTGAGGGCTGCCTGGCTTGCCTTGGTGGTGCATGCGCAGTTGCCCTGACCTTAATCGAGGGGACCCCACATGAACGCTTTTCCTGACGGGAACTGATGCCTAGCGCAAGCGTGGTGCCCAACGTTGACGTGCGAAACGCCAGAGGCTCCGGTGCGGGAGACCCTGTGTGCATGCCGACGCGTACGATGCGGCCTTCCATGGCCGCTGCCGGACACCAGTGCATGCATGCGTGTGGGGCCAGGATCGGAACGCAACCATGACGGCAGGCGGCTTTGGGCTCGGGGGCGCGCCCCTGCCCTGAGGTGGTCCGCCGCGATTTTACATTTTGAAGCGGATGGCACTTTGCAACGTGCCGCGCTAAGCACACCGTCAATCCAACTACCGTTCTTCTGCAACCCCAGAGCGTGCACAACCAGAGGTCAACAACAGCAGGCCTCGTGAACAAAACGCGTAACGGTCACCTGGAACACAACGCGCTGAGGCGACTTGAACCTGCTTGGACCCTAACTCACCAGCAACAGCCACTTCTTTTGGTGCACCTGGATGCTCCGGCAAAACTTGTACGGCAGCTGCGACATTGTACGACTTGTGTGTATAGTGCCACGTCCCTCACGGCAGGTACGGCAGGAACTGCAGCCGCAGCCGGACCTCCCCGCCCTGCGCCCCCCTGCCTCCCAGCCGTACCCAGCCCTGCCCACAGCCCGCACCCCGCTCCTCCCACACCACCGCGCTGCTGCCTCCCGGCCCGTGCTGCTGCTGCTGCGCCAGCGTCTGCGGCGGCAGCAGCAGCTCGCTAAGGGGCAGCGTGGCGGCGCCCAGGTGGCGGTCTCCGCGGAACCAGCGGCGGTGGAACACCTGGCAGTTGGCAGGGAACGGGAGTGTGTTAGGTCCTTAGGTGCTGGGTGTACCGGTGTTAGCGTCGTGCAGCCGTGTGCATGCGCAGGCAGGATCAGGCAGGATCCGCAGGAAGGATTTGCAGCACCCTCAACCTGATACACATAAACCACGTTGAAACGCCTTGTATCCGATACCCAACATGCACCCACCCACAGCCCCCTCCCGTCCTCACCTCCAGCTGCACCTCCGCCTCCGCCACGTCGGCCCCCTCCACCTCGGCATGCAGGTTCCAGCTGGGGGAGGCGGTGGCGGGCACGGGCGCGCCCTGCTTCCGGAATACCCGCTCGCCCGCGCTGTCCCCCGCCTGCTGCTGCGGCTGCTCCTCGCCCTCCGCTCCCCCGCTTCCACCTCCGCCGGCATCCCTCCACTTGCGCACGGTCAGTACCACGTATGGGTCGCACTCGACGCCCTTGCCGCTGCGATCCCGACGGCGGCGGCGGCTGCCCTCCGTAGCTCCATGCTGCTGCTGCGTGCTGCTGCCAGCACCAGTGGTGTACGGTGCTCCCGCGCTGGTCCTTGCAGCGGCCGTGCCTGCCCCTGCTCCAGCAGAAGCACCGGCGCCCCCCGCTCCTCCCGGAGCGCTGAACGTGAGTGGCAGCTCCGAACCCACCAGCGCACATACCGCCGCGCCCTCCCTCGGCGACCCCAGCTGCTGCTCCCCCTCCTCCTCCTCTGTGCTGTACCCGGACTCCTCCCCTTCCTCCCCCTCCTCGCTGCTCTCGCTCGAGTCCCCGAGGCTGTTGTCGTAAGGCGGTGCCGTACCCATGGCGGCACGTGGGGACGTTGGCGGCGCGCCGGCAGCGCCCGCCGCCGCCGCGCCCGCCGCCGCCGCCGCCTGGCGCTTCGCCGTCGGCTCGTCGCCTCCCAGCAGGCGCCTCGCCTCCAGTACGTCCACCAGGAGCATGCCGCGTAACGGCCACGGTACAGCAGCAGCCGCAGCGGCCGCGCGGTCTGCCGTACGGGCGGCGTGTACGGCATCCAGCCATGCCGCCATGCGTTGCGACAGGTAGTCGATGGAATGGTACGACAGGGAGACCAGGATGGCGCCGCCAGAGCCCATGGCGGCTGGCGGCGGCGGTAGGGCGCTGGGGGCGACGGCGGCGGCGGCGGCAGGTCCGGCGGGTGCTTGCCGGGAGGCTAGGGGGGACGTGGGGATGCCAGAGTCCGAGGCACGCGGAGATGCGGGGGTGACGCCGCCAGGGGACGGCGGGCTTGCCGTGGCGGCCGCGACTGCGGAGGGGATTAGGCATGGCCGCATGGGGGCGAAGTGGCAGGATTAGAGCATGTGAGACGTCAGCACAGCGGTGTTACCGGTAACATGCAACTTCCGTTGTACTCGCACAACCGGGTAGTCGCTTAGCGCAGACCAACGCAAAAATGCACACTGCGCAAATGGCGCACGGGAATAATCAGAATTCATTGACAGCAACGCTTAAGTCCCTACCTATTAATGTCCGAAACCGCCCGCACACACCCCCACCTGGCCACGCCAGCTTCTCCTCCCCCTCCGGCCCGCCCGCTCCCAGCAACACCCCCGCGCCGCCGCCTCCCGCGCTCCTCACCGCCGCCCCAACCCGCGCCGCCACACCCCCTCCCCCTCCTCCGCCCCCACCCCATACTCCGCCTGCAGCGCCCCCGCCACCCGGCCCCTGTGCACCAGGTCCTCCTCCCTTAACCCACGACCCACTGCTGCAGCATCACCCGCACCCGAACCCACACCCGCAGCACCGCCCGCTGCTCCCTCCCCTGCAACACCTCCCCCTACTGCGCCCTGCTGCTGCTGTTGCTCCTGTGCTGCGGCGATGAGGCTCTCCTCGTCCTCTTCGGGTGCGTGCAGCGGAAGCCATGCGGTCAGGTAGGAGCCCGGAGCACCAGTTAGGCTACTGCCCATGGCCACACCACCACCCAGGGATGTCATGCTGCCGGTCCCGCTGGCATACGAAGCGGTGTCCAGCGTCACGGCTTCGGGGCCCGTCCCAGTCATGGGGCCAACCAGGATGGGGGATTGGGCACTGGCGGTGGGTGCGTTGGAAGGCACGTGTGCGCCCATGGCACACAGGGGCGCCAGCGGCACGGCGGCGGTGGCCACCAGGGTGCGGGAGGAGAAGGCGTGCTGCAGCCCGCGGAAGACGTTGGGCTGCAGCAGGTCCTGTGTGTTGAAGGGCGAAAGGGGCTGGTGTTGAAAACGGAATGGAGGGCGATGCCCCCCGGCGAAAAGGTACTAAGCAGAGGCTCGCATTGGCGCGTGGAGGCGTACGGCATGCTGCATGCTGGCGTGGAGCAAGCATGCAACAACAGTGCGTTGGTGCACCACGGCAGATACTGAACCGACGTCAGTAGCGAAACTCATTGTATATCACGGCGCCGTATGGCAATACCGCAGGATCTTGCGGTGCGGCATTACCGTACCTGCACCTTGAAACGCTCCATGTCGTACACCCTCAGCCGCAGTACGTCACTGGCGGGCTCCTGCACGGGTACGTGCAGCAGGCAGCCGCCGTCGCCGCCGCTGCCGTCGTCGCCGCCGCGCTTGTCCTGCTGCTCCCAGACGCAGCACGCGGTGGCGTCCGGGGAGGCGCCGACTGGCGGTGGCGGCGCCGCCACCAGGGAGTCCGTACCGCTCAGGTCGGGCGGGGCGGCGGCGGCGGCGGCGGTGGCCGCGGGGTGCTTGGCGGCGCGGAGATGCTTGGCGGTGGCGACGGTGGCGGTGGTGCTGATGCGGCGGACGGTTGGCCGCGTGAACACCTCCACCTGTACAGGTAGTGCAGGAGGGTTAGCGACGAGGTGGCCCGTTGCTGCGCAGGCAGTAAGAACGTACCGGGCTACCAGCGTTACGTTTTGCGCCATGTATCAGCCTACAACATGCCTTTAGCCGTCAACCACCCGCGCCCACCTGCACGTCCTCCCCGTCCGGCAGCGGCACCCCCGCCGTGCCCTCCTGCGCCAGCCCCACCGCCCGCAGCAGCCGCACCGCCACCAGCCCCCGCGTGCGCAGCTGCAGGTCGGTCAGCGGGCCGGGCAGCGCGGACTCAGACAGCACGGGAATGACCACACGCTGCGGCCACACCTACAAGGGGGGGGGACGGTGCAGGTGTTGGGTGTGGCGTGGGATGTGGGGTAAGGAGGCTTACCGGTGGCGACATGACGGTTAATGGGGAATGGATGAAGGCAAGACGGGTGGTGGTATGTGTGTCGGGCAAGGCGTGTCGTAGGACGCAGGCTTACCGGTTGTAGGATCGGGGGGAGCACACAGAACACGTGCACACAGCACACCGCGCGGGTAAAATGACAGCAGCTGCATGCCGAACATCTGCAGCAACGCGGCATGATTGTACGCCGTTACGGATGCTACACCATGTTCCCCTGCTGCAACTGCCCACCCCTGCCCACCACCGGCACGCACCAGTGCGGTGGCCACCACGTCCTGGATGAGGGGCTGCAGGAAGGAGGCCAGGGGGCGGGCCAGCGCACCGCTCACGCCGGCGCCCAGCGCACCCAGGTCGAAAGCGAATGCCACCTGTCAACGGAAACACAAGGACACACACCTCCTAAAGCAGCCGTGAACACGTGGCATTGTTCATGCAGGTACGCAAGGCAATGCGAGCCAGTCAGACCTGGTCAGACGGAGGCAGTCCCGGGCTGACATCGCACCCTGGCCTACCATACCTACCCGGCCCCGGCGCGCGGCGCCCATGACACAGACACAAGAGACGCCAGGTCCGGTAACGGCCAGTAATGAGATGTTGTCACATCCAACAGCCATCTGCCCAGCCTCTTTGCCCACCTGCGGCGCCCGCGGCATGGCCACCAGCACGGCCCCGAAGCCCGGCGGCTGAGGCACCAGCGGGCACAGCACCAGCCGCAGCGTGCCCGCCACAGCCACCTCACGCAGCCGCGGAGCTAGTCGCACCGTGCCGCCCCTGAGGGTAAAGGAACGAGGGACGCGTTGGTTACACTGTTAAGGTGCAGTAATATGGAGTGTTGGGGCTTTGGAAGTACAGCACAATCGCAGAGCCTGATGCAACCGCACGCCGCCCCTGGTGGGAACTGGCTACGAAGCGTAAGGGATGAGTTTGTTGTCGACATGTCTGTCGGTTACATTGGCGTGTTGTCGAATGCTGTCAGCGTGACCGTACGTACTTGTGACGTTTGCCAGAGTTACGGAAATGCATGCACAGTTTACCGTCCAGCTCAAAGGTGGCGTATTCCCGTCTGCTTCATGCCACGTTTGCACCTCGCGGCTCCGACGCGCTGGCACACCCGCGACCCACCCTGGCGTCAGGTATGCCTCCACGAACAGCCCCACGGTGGGCTCTCCCTGCCACTCAAAGTCCAGCTCCACCTCCACACCCTCCACGCCGCGGCCTCCGACGCCACCAACACCCGCACCAACACCAGCAGCAGCAGCTGCTGCCTTGGCGCCGACACCGACGCCGCCCTTGTCGCCGTCAGCTGCCGCCGCCTCCGCCGGCTTCACCGGCTCCACCGTGGCGAAGGGCCCTGCGGGCGCCTCCGCCACCGCGCCGGCCGTGGAGGAATGTACGGCAACCATGGCCGCCACCGCCGCCACCGTTGAGCCCGGCACCCCCGTCAGCACCGCCCCCGGCGCAATGCCGCCCTCCTCCCCCACCACCGCCACCAGCGGAGGCGGCGTAACGCTCGCCGCCACCAGCTGCGGCGCCGCCGCCCCTCCCGCACCCACGTCGATCCCTGCAGTGCCTGCAAGCGCGCCCTTGACGGCCGCTGCTGCCGCCGTCGCTGCGTCGACCTTGCCGCCACCAGCGCCCGCCTCCGCTACTGCCACGGCGACAGCCTCCACCGCCACCGCCGTCGCCGCCGCTGAGGCCAGCGGCCGCACTCGAATGGACTCGACACGTGGCGGCGTGTCTCCCAGGGCCAGGTCAGACAGGCCCACGGCCTTGATGAAGGGCGGCTTGGTCAGCTCGGCTTGGGCCGCGATGGCGGGGCTGGGGAGGGAGGCACAGGCAGGTGTTAATACTCAAGGTCGCATGATACGCAAGGTCGCCTGACAGGTCACAACACTGGAAGCACCGCACATGCATTGCACGATGAATTCCTTTTTTGCGGGGCTGGAGAGGGAGGAACGCGGCGCAGGAAGGAAAGCGGCGAGCCAGGCAGTCTATAATGGGCAGGCTTGAGAAATTGGTGGCGACAAGGTGTCAAGGTCACGCCACGCTTCTTGTTTGTACTTGATACCTGTCAAGCATGTTCCTTGCTGGGCGGGCTACGACATGCTCACCCCAGGATGCCCCTCAGCGGGGCTTCCAGTGCCGGCCACACGCCCGCCAGCAGCGCATTGATCCACTCCGCCCGCTCTCCGTGGCGGGCGTCCGCCAGCCAGTACGGCAGCGCTCCGCCATACAGCGCCCGCAGCGCCGCCAGGCCGGCGTCGTCCACCACGTTTGTCGTACTGGCAGCGGAAGCAACCCCGGGTGCGGCGGCTGATACGGACGCTGCGTCGGTAGTGCCGGTTGGGGCAGGGGTGGCGGCAGTGGTGGTGGGGGAGGGCGTCGTTGAGGCGGCTAGAGGGGGCGCGGAAGGAAGGGCTGTGGTAGGGGTGCTGGTGTGCGAGGGCGCCATGACTGGGAGGGCCGTTCCCGCGCCGTACAGGAGTCCTGAGGAGCGGGAGGGGATCGGCGGACACGGGCACACATCAGCAGGGATGGCAATTGCTGATACAATCTGCTCAGATACTGACACTACTGCTGAGAACGGTTCTAGCGTGCACAGGTACACGTGCGCGTGAAGGCAGACCACATGGCACGGAGCAAGCCAAGCTTGCGCTGCCACGCTAGATACCACGCCCTGGCGGTTACTAATACACATGTGCGTCCCGCAGTCCGTGTTCCCCTCACCCAGCGCCTTGTGCTGCCTCCTGGTCCTGCTGCTCGCCAGGCCGTACTGCAGCCGCCCAACCGCCGCCGCCACAAAGGCCGCAACGAACCCAACCGCCAAACCCGGCAGCGCCAGCAGCGGCAGCAGCAGCAGCTCCAGCAGCGCAACCACGGCCAGGCAACCGCTAACCGCCACCGCCGTCGCCGCCGCGCCGGCCGCCGCCAGGGGATGTCCCTTGGCCAGCCGCCATGCCGCCGCCACGTGGGGGTGTTGCACCAGTACGTCGACACGGGCGCGGTACGGCGATAGCAGTACGGCAGCCAGATTGTGCAGAGCGTGCAGGAGGTTTGGCGGGCGCCTGTGGGTCTTGCCTTCGTCTGCGCTGCTGCTGCTGGTGGTTAGGCCGTTGGAGGTTGTCGTGGTTGAGCGCTTGGTGGTGCATCCGGCTTCGTCCGTGCAACCTGGGACCTCCTCTGTGATGGTGTCTGGGGCCCGCCGCCCTGAGGGTAGTATGAGGGCAAGGACGGCGTGCCGTGCATACATGTGAGATTGAACTGGATTGAAGCATTGAACCAGAACAGTCTCAAAATTGAACACTGACTAGTACCGGTATAAGAGCTGTGATTGCCGTTTGCAGCTGCGTGCAGACGTGGGTTCGGACACCGGCCCCTCACAGCTCACAGCGCCCACCAACAATTTTACCGTTTTGACACACAGGTTATCGGAAGGACGGCATTGCAGCCAGAAGCCCGCGTAAACCAATGCTGTGCACCAGCATGCAATCGACTGCCCACGCACCTGGCCCCTCTGCCGGGTCGATTCCGACCAACTCCGCGTAGCCCCGCCCGTCGTGCACCGCCGCACCCCACTTGGACTCCCCAGGCCCGCTCATCATGCTGCCCTGCCGCCCGCCGCCGCCAGACCCCGAGTCCAGCAGCCCCGCTGCCCCCAGGCCCGCGCCTGCTACTGCTGCGGATCCCACACCCTCCCCTGCCCCCGCCCCCACCCCTGGTGCTCTACCCGAAGCACTAAGCACGCCCCCACCTGTACCTCCGCCGCCGCCCCGCAGAGGCTTGAATGCGAACTCCGAGTCCTGCTGTGGGGCCGGCAGAGGCTGCTGCTGCTGCAGCTGTGTATTAGCGTGTGTTCTAGCAGCGCCGGGCACCATCATCTCACGCTGCTCTGTGCTGGTGACCGTATCCGGCCGGCAGGGCGCAGTTCCTCCCACATTGGCTGCCTCAGTGATGGGACCGGCAACACCACCGGCAGCACCAGTAACGCCACCACTGCCAGCAGCACCACCGGCACCTGTGGGGGTACCAGCACCTGCTGGCGGTGCAGGTGGCCAGCCGTGGTCAGGATCCGTGGGTCCCCTGGGTGTATTAACGCCGCTGCCGCCACCAGCTGCTTCGGCCCCTGGAGCCCGCTGCATCATGAGCGAGGGCAGTGCCGCTGCGGGGGCTGCTGCTAGGGGGGCGCCAAAGGCCTCGGGTCCGGCCGGGGCGGGGGCGTGCGCAGGGACGGAGGGGGAGCCTGTTGCTCCGGGGGAGCAGGGATGGTGCTTCTCATGCAGGTGGTGCTGGTGCTGGGGGGCTATGTTCGGCAGCATGGGCACAATGTGCAGGCGGCTGACGGTGACCTGGGGCGGAACGGCCTCGGGGTGGTCTGGGTGCGGCACCGCGGGGCGCGACAGCGGGGGGCGGGGATCGGTCGCTGCTCCGCCTTCTATGTGGGTTGTCTTTGCAGTCGTATATGCGCCGCCCTCAGCAGCAGCAGCACCAGTTGTGGCCCCAGGGGCACGCCCTGCTTGGGCGACAGGCGCGCCGGTGGACGCGAGGCCGCTTCCGATGAGGCCTTCGGGACGACTTTCTTCCTTCGCGCTGCCGGATCTCATGCTATGGTTGCTAGCAGTATATTTCTGAGCATAGATTTCGCCAGGAGTGGTCGTCTGGGTGCTTGCGGAATCGCGCGACGGGTGTGACGCCATCCCCGAGGTGTCCATGCCTGCTGTCCCGCGGGGCCCCATGACCCATGGGTCGGTGGTCCCACCGGGACCTCCGTCATCGACCTCAGCCGCAGCCAGGTCGGCTTTCACTTCGGCAGCTGCTGGACGTATAACAGGCGGGTCCCCAGGCTGCAGTGCTAGGTCCAAAGGGTGCAGAGCAGTATCGTGTAGCGATACTGTCGCGAGAGCCGGCGGCTCTGCGACATTTGCTTCAGTCGGCGCGCCCTGGCTGGAAGGCGGCTCTGTCCCGCTATTCAACATGGCCATGTAGCTCACAAATGATATATTCTGTTTTTGATGTTTGTGTGTGGGTAACAATATGCGAGTTACTCTCAGACGCTGGGACCAGGGCTGGCCGCCACCAAGCCGATACGTCGAATCTGATTAAATGCCGGGCCCTTTGGGCCGTGTATTCAGTGAACCCGGAATTATTTGCACCCGGATGCCACTCAGGGAAATAATTTCCTGCTACGTGCTAGCGCCACCTGTGCCGTACAGGCATCCTGCCCCCAAAATGCACTTCTCGCCTACGGTATCCCGTTGCATGACTGCGGAAACGCCCCCATGCTCTGTTCCCTGGTACTTGACTTCCTACCGCCGTAGCTCTTTTGCGGCGACACCGGCCAGGTGTGCGCTAGGAAGGCATGTGCTGAACGAGAGGACAACACGAGAGCATGTTGACGGCGCGGGGGCATGGCCGCAGAGCAGCACGTGGGGAGGGGGTCCGGCTGGGCCCCACTGAATCGCGCCTGGGCATGTGGCATAAATCGTGAACCGGCAATTATTTATCCATGAGTCTGGGGCAAAAGTTTGGTCGGTTGCAATTAAATACCTCCAATATTTTCCGCTCCGCAGGCTGGAAACTGGATTATATAGTGAAAATTAAATAAGATGCGCATGCCAGGCTGGGACGCTTACGGACGCTCGCTGGTGTGCTACGTCGTCAGCGCCTGAAGCATCGCATGGCGCGATGGGGCACCTACGGCCTTGCTCATGAGGCAATCGCCGCGTTGGCGTCATGGCACCCACGCATGCACTCAACGCCAAACAAAGGGGGAATGTGAAAGCCGGACGGCATCCTGCACTGCTGCAGTCCATGTCTGGCCGTACGCCCTCCATGGCCCTCCCCGCGTGCACCCACGCACTCTCTGGGGGGGCACTCGATGCTTCCTACCGTGTGGGGTCCACATGCTGAGACCTTGTGCACCACTCCGTGTGCAGCACTTCGGTACCGGTAACAGAAACGTCCTTGCGTTGCTGCTTGTACCCCCGGCGACAAAGGCTACCGAAGCGCACGCGCACACACATGGCACCAATGCGCCCACGCCTTGTCACGGATTTAAGCGGAACTGTGCAAAAACCGCGGGCATATACGTGCGCTGCGTGCATATGTAGCAGCAGCAAAACTCCTCATAGGTTGCTCATGCCAATGGTTGTTCGGTGGGTACAGGTTTCATGCTGGTCGCGGCAGTGCGCCACGCCGCGCAAAACCACGCCCAAGAGCGCTCACACACACTCAAAGATGGGCACATATGCAGAAATAAAGGTACACGAATCCACCACCCTGCGCCTGCGAGGAGTTAGCTGGCCGGGGCAGAACACGAGAACGGAGCAATCCACACAAGTTGGCCGCCCAGGGCCGCTGCACATACCCATTGCGCTATGCCTTATCAAGGACGTACATGCGCGTTACGCACGCATATGGATGCTGCGTGCTCACGGTACCCACGTAACAGAGTCCCGGGAAACAAGCAAACAAAACGTGCTTGCTGCCCCTACGTTGCCGTGCGGCCATAACGGTCCTCTCCAGCATGTGACACCCGTATACTTGCCCGAGCTCCACGCGTGTCTAACCATTAGGGCATTCTTACACCCGCATACGCACACACCACGCAACCGTTGTCCGGCACCATACAGGAAAAACACATACAGCCTTCATCAATACCTCATCCTTCTGTCCGGCATCATCATTACAGTCAACACTCTCGTTAACACGGCAACTATCCATTCAAAACCCATGCCCAGCAGCGTTGCTCGGGCGTTGGCACGTGAGGCTAATTGGCCCCAGCCAGTGGCCCCCCGGCCCCGACTGCGTGAACAAAGACATGCAACACCAGCCCACACCTAAATCCATCGAAAATTACCCATAGAAGTGCATCCCAAACCCATCGAGCATTACCGAACCAGTAATTGCACAGGACAGCCCAAAGGCGCTGTACGGCGCACATCATCATCGCTGCAGGCACGACCCCGTGGGCTTGGACAGCTCCTGCTGGCTGCCCCATGCGTGTTTCTGTGCGCTGACATTAAAGTTGTACGGCGGCCGGCGGGCCTGGGCGCTGCCACTGCCAGCGCCGGAACCGAAGCCCGTCGTGCCAACGGAGGTATACTGCTGCTGCTGCTTCCATCGTTGTTGGTGGTCGTGGTGCTGTTTTTGCTGTGGTAACAGTGGATGCTGCTGATTTTGTTCTTGCTGTTCCTGATTTTGTTGATGGTGCTGGTGGGGCTGGTGGTGGTGCTGGCAAGGTGCTGGTGTCTCGCCGCACACGACCTGCCTCCTGCCACCGCATCCGAGATCCCCAAGGGCCATGCCGCCGGGCGCGGCGCCGCCCGCAGCGGCAGCAAAGTTCGCGGCGCCATGATGCGCGGCCCACTGCTGCGCAGCACTGAACGAGTTGGAGGAGAACCCAATGTAAGCTGCCTGCTGGTGCGATACGGGGTGAGGGCCGCCGGCCGGGGCTGACCGCCGCACCGGTGCGGGTGGCGGCATCTCCAAAGGGTTCCGCACCCGCCCTGCCCTGGGTACGGGCTGTGCGGGCTGCTCGGATGGCGGTGGAAATGCAAGATGGGGCAGTGCGAGCTGCTGCGGGTCGCGCATGAAGGTGGCGGCGGGATGAGGGCCCAACTCAGCGGGCGGCCCACAGCTGAACGGCGAGGCAGGGACGGCGCCTCCATGGCACGCACTACGGCCACCAGCAGCGGCGGCAGGCAGCGCCGCAGGACCTCCACTGACCAGCGTTGGCCTTACATCGGCTGGCAAACTGTTGACGCGCTGCGGCCCTGCGGTGTCGAACCGAGCGTGTGCTGCAGCATTGTCCGCGAAGCTCTGATGCTGCTGGACCTGGTGCTGCCTTGGCCAGCCCCCGCCACCCAGGGGCTCACTTGCGGTGGCCGCCGCACCGTGCCCTGGTGCCACACCGAAGCTCCCTTGCCGCTGGACAGCTACCATCTGTTGCTGTTGCTGCTGCGGCTCGTGCCGCTGCAGTAGCTGCTGCCCGTCGCCACCTCGGTTGCTGTCGCACCACATCCGGCCCCGCAGCTGCATCAGCGCGTCCTCCCCACCGACGCTCCCCATGCACTGCAGCGCGCGCCCGCAGAGCCCTCCTCCCTTTCCCCAACATGCCCATGCCGCAATAGCCGCTCATCAACCGACAAGGGGCCATCCGGACCCCTACCACTCAGCGATCGCCTTTGATGCCCGCTACCCCATGGGCCGACGCTGCCCAGAGCGCCATACGCTGCTGCCGCTGCTGGCCCACCAGTGTCCGCGTGTGGGCACGCGACAGCTTCAGCACCTGAGCTGCTGCTCCGCTGGATGGTCCTCATGTCCGCTTTCGCCTGGGACGGCTGCGTATGCTGCAGCTGAAACGGAAGGCTACACGTCCTCCGAGGTCCCTGACCCTGCACGACTGGCTGAGGCGCCTGCACACCAGGTGAAAGCTTGAAGGGCGACTCGTAGGCTACGGACGTGGAAAGGCCGTGGGGTAGCCTGCTGCTGTAGTACGTTGTAGGGATGGGGCTGTTCGGCTGCTGGTTGTGGTGTTGGGGCGGATGCGGTATGGAGACGGCTGGGGACGGCTGGGACGGGCGGTCTGGCAATGACACGGGGCGAGCTGGCGCGTGTGGGCTGCAGTTGAGGGTCTGTGAGCCGTGCGAGGACAGTGAGACGGAGCGCTCGGGAATGAGGACGTGCAGACTGGGATGACGGCGCTGCGGCAGCCCCTGCTGTTCGCGTTGGCGCTGCTGCTGCAGCCGCTGCTGTTCCTCTTGTTGTTGACGCTGCTGCTGCAGCCCATGCTGTTCCTGTTGCTGATGATGATGCTGCTGCAGCACCTTCTGTTCGTGTTGTTGTTGACGCTGCTGCTGCAGCACCTGCTGTTCCTCTTGTTGTTGACGCTGCTGCTGCAGCGCCTGCTGCTCATATTGTTGTTCACTCTGCTGCCATCGGTGCAGGAGTTGAGACGTTGGCAGTTGTGTGGATGGCTGTTGTGCGGACCTGGGTGGCAGTGAGAGGGCCACAGGCGGTTGCTGCGCCTGCTGCAGCAGGTGCGCAGTAGCTGGTGCTGCGGCACAGCCGGACGGTGGCACCCGGTGGGGTAGCGCCTGGCCCTCCGGCAACTGCCGCTGCTGCGACTGCTGCGGCGTGTGGTGGTGGGTGTGGAGGGGCGGGGAACCCTGAGGATGCGTCTGCTGCTGCTGCAGGGGCAGTGTGTGCCGGAAGGCTTGAGGCGGCGGCTGCGGCTGCGTCTGGGCCCTAGCACAGGCCTGAGGCAGCACCTCAGGAGCTGTTGGGGCCGGGTGCGCGGGTTTGTGGGTGACCGGCTGCGCTCCTGGTGCCCCCCGCAGCGGCGTTCCACCTATTGCTGGAGGCACCAGCATGCCGCCGTTACTGTTACAGCCGCCGGAGGAGGTCGCTGCGCGCTGCGGTTGTTGCTGCTGCTGTTGCGGACGGCCGTGGCGGTGGTGCAGGTGCGGGTGCGGGTGCGGGTTCTGCACAGTCATGGTGCAAGGGCCGAAGGACGGCTGCTGCTGCCCCTGTTGCATGACCTGCAGTTGCGGCGCCAAGTCTGCCCCAGGTGCACTGGCGCCGTCGAAGCAGCACGCCTCACCCACAGCAGACTGCTGCTGCGGTAGCTGCTGCTGCTGCTGCTTTTGCGGCTGCGCTGCTGGCCGCAACGCCGCCGCCTCAGCAGGCTGCATGCTCGGGCCCTCCGCAGCTGCTGCTCCAGCCACTGGCTCCTGCTCATCGCCCGTGCCATTCAAGAAGTCCAGCAACCTGTCGAGTGAGTCTGTGCGCTCAAGGCCACAGGGGCTGAGAGGACTACCGTCATGCACTTGATCGCATGGGCCCGCCACCAGCGCCTCGCTCCTGTGCGTTGGCGCAGGGGTGGCGAGGCCACCGGCGGCTGGGCGACCGAGGCTGCCGGCCGAAGCTGTGGCGGTGGCGGCGCCGCAGCTCATACCGTTTGGCTCCCACGTGTACGGGTTGGCAGCGACAGCAGCTGCTGCAGCCGTGGCTGGGAAGGCGGCGTGTGTGGTATGCAGGTAGGGCTGTGGGAGGCCTGCGGCAGGGCCGTGGCCCTGCTGCGGCTGCTGCTGTTGCTGCTGGCCGTTGCAGAGGTCGGCGTCTGGCAGTTTGGCCACGGTGCTCTGCGGAAGGAACGACACCGGTTGCATGGGTCAGAAGCCGAGCGAGTGCACGTCATGTGGTGCTTTGCCAGTGCCTGTCCGCTGTGAACCAGTAGGCGTGGGAGCCTACGTAACGGGCGTCGTGCACGGCCCAGTTACGCAGGGTGGCCACCCCAAGCACCGCAGATGAAGCGTCACCATGCACACCGTGCACAGGCCAGCTTGCCCTCGAACGCGGTGACTCTGACAGGCAAGACCATGAAATTTTCTGCTCCCCGCGTACCTCCTGCTCAAACACGGTACTCCATTCAGGCGTGTCCGCACCCGTGCCCAAGCCGTTGCCAGGGACGCCACCCGCACCGCCGCCGCCGCCGCTGCATGCCCAGCTGCCGAGCCCCAGACCGACACGTGGGCTGCTGCTGCCATTCATGCTCCCTGCGCATCCCACCCCTGCAACTGCGGTCCCTGCGCCGGATGCCGCCCCCACGTGGCATGCGCCAGCACCCCCTGCACCGCTGGCAGGGGCAGGGGCAGGCCCTTGCGGCCCAGGGTCCCCTAACGCTGCGGCGCCCGGGCCGCAGCCGGTCAGCGGCGTGGGCGCGTAGCTGGCCAGAGGTGTGGTTGCCGGCCCGGTCACCGAGCACCCAGCCGGGGAGGGCTGGCAGCTGCCTGGGTCCATGTTGGATGTGTCGACACAGCTGTCGCGGCCCATGGGGGTGGCGTGGGTCCGCCCGGAGCCAGGGTCGCCTGCATTGCAGTCGTTGTTAAGGCACTTCTGAGCGGTTTATCGGAGGGTTATGATAATGGGCACGATGCCGGCGGGTGCCTCCCTTGCAATCACATGGCGGCCCCGTCTTTCCGCCAACACAGTGTCCCGTTGCTGGGTGGGCGGTCACTGCGAATAGCCGGGTGCATTGAAGCTAATCAGCGGAACCCTCTCCCTACCTATACACAGCAGCACCGTGCTGGACTGCTGCTGCTGGAGCTGCTGCTGCTGCTGCTGGTGCTGCCCCGACCAGGACACACGGGACGGCGGGTAGCTACCGCTGCCGGTGGCCCCGCCTGCAGCAGGCCCCGCTGCCACGCATCCAGCGGCAGCCGTCTCACGGGCCCCTGGGTTCCCTTGGGCATCCTGCCAACATGCAGTGTCGCCGCTGTGGCAGCCGCCTGTTCCGGCCGCACTGGCTGCAGCAGGGCCAGGCGTGCTGGCTGCTGGCCCGGGCTGTGGCTGCTGGAGGGTGTCACTGGTCGCGCCCAACCGCTGCCGCTTTGCATCGGGCTCCTCTGAGCCACTCGTAGCTGGAGGAACATGGTGGTCGCTGCTGGTCCGAGTGATTGGAGCTGCGCCTGACCCAGATGGCCCTTGAGCGGCGCCCTGAAGCGCCCTGGCCTGCTGGTACGCAGCCCGGCGGATTTCAGCCGTCGCAATTGCAGGGTGTCCCAGGAACTCAATGTACGCCTTGAGCTGGCTGCGCCGGCCCAGGGTTTTGCTTCTGAGCGTGCTGTACCAAGCATTCTGCGAGGGATGACAGGTGATGGCCCGCGCAGCCAATGGATTACGTGGGGCTCTGCAGGATGGGCGGGGCCTGCAGGTTCCGTCTCAAGCGTCAAGGTAGGCAGCAACCGCAGCGTGTGCACCCAGCATGGCGTCAGGTCTAGGCTTCGCGACTCCTGAGTTTTATTGAGACACTCGAATGGCTGTAGAAAGGACGCACGTTCTGTTGTCGCAACAGAAACTCTTCGCACCGAAAGAAAGGCGTCGAACAGGCGAGAGTGCGACAGCTTGCTACTAACCCTGCTCTCCGCCCAACTGACCTTTACTTCAAGTGCGGTTCTACCATCCAGAAACTGCGCAATGACGGAGAAACTGCTGCCATGCTCCGCGTGGAGGCGCACAATGGCCTCCTCCTCGTCCGAGCTCCATGGCGCGCGGCGTTGATAGCCTCGCTTCTTAGATGTGCTTACATCCTCTTTTATAGAGGGTCCGTATTGCTCTGCCACTGTCCTGTTCATTCCAGCCCAAAACACTTGCTGCAAAACAGGTTCACCATTTGGTAGTTACAGCCAGTAAACAAGTTAGAATGGGAAGTAAACTGTATAATAATGTAATCGAGCAGCTGTTATTGGGCCATTGCAGCATTGTTTGGCTCTTCCCAGTCGGCGAGCAGTTTGTCAAAAGCAGGACTGGCGATGCTGAGGCATATGCTAGTCGGTTCTTGTTAATGAGACTGTTTGGGTTTGTTTGGAGTGGGAATAGATAGTACATTGCCCGGTCACTTCTCACTACGTTCGCGCGAACGCGCTGTACACTACCGGTTTTACCGTTCGCAACATGGATGCATTGCGCTGTATCGCGCGCAAGTAGATGATGGCTAAGCAGAAGATACGGTACCGTTATTGCTGTCTGCAGTTGGTGGGCTTATAACCCGGAGCCCTGCTCCCCCGACCCCACACGTGGAGACCCACCGTGGTGCAGCATGGAGACATGGAGTTGTGTACACGTGCAGCACTCCTGGTGTATCGGCCTTTGCCGTGAAATGATACCGTATTTTTGTGTGGGCATCGGCTGTATGTGGCGTGTGGCCGTACGGAAGTCGACATGAGGCAGAGAGTTGGAGCGTGCGTGTGTTGAGCACGGGCATATTGTGTCACAGATTGGGGCGTTCCGAAACAGGACGTGTCGTAGGCGTCCAGAAGGCCCAGGTCCAAAACACCTTCGAAACACCTTGGGCGCTTGGAGTTCATGTGGGCTTCGACGGCACTTGTGCGCAAGGCAGGTACCGCATGCTGCTTGAACGCAGAGAACAATGTCGACATGCTCCAATCAATGACCGACGGCCATGCACACCAGAGGAGCCCCTGATGCACACCGTGTCAACCATTCCAGGCCGGCAGCGCAGGGACAGCCCTGCAAGACCGAATTTCAGCAGTCCTCCGCAAGGACCTCATGCGTGCGTAGCCTACCAGAGTACCGTATCAGTATCATATTTCACCACTGCACAAAACCAACACACCTTGGCAGGCGGCGGCGTCCCTACGGTAGCCCGCTATTGAGTGACAGTAGCCCGCTGTTGAGAGACAGTGGCGTGCTAAACACCAGACAAACATATCCGTACGCACACGGAGACATACAGCTGCATTGTATGTGACAGCGTAACCCTGCGGGGCCTCACAGTTGTCCCTGCGTGCCACCCCTGCGTCCGCGATTGCCTGTTATGCGAGCCTCCGCTTCACAGGCACACAAAGCAATGCCATCTCAGTGCACGCCTGTACTACCCCCCTTACTGCCCCACAGTACCCGTAGCTCTGGACTACGTACGCATCTGCCACGACAAGGCCGCCCTCGTCTACCAAGCAACCGCTGCAGTCCCCCCACATGACCTGTACGGCCCACCGCTTGCTGACCCCCGACCCCGCCCCACCAGTCCGCTCGCTCCCAGACCAGAATCCTACAGCACAGGCCGCTGCCGCACGTGTTATCCTTTCAACCAAACAAACACCTGCCAGCACGGGGAATAGCGAACCAACGCATCCGAGCGTGCCCCGGTAACCGCATAGCATTCACGGTCCCTGGGCTCCGGTCGCCTTCCCGCCGAGCCCTCTCGTCCCAGTACGGCACCCTACAGCACGTTCCACGCGTCGAAGCCCCACCACTGCAGGCGGTCCTGCACCTCCGGGCAGCCCACGGGGGCGGGCAGCCGCCAGAAGTAGTGGTGGTCGGTCAGGCGCAGCGCCAGCAGGGGAGCCACCTGCAGGGGGCCGGGTGCGAGAAGACGTGAACCGTCATACATGCACCTCCCCTTCCCCTTCCCCTTCCCCTTCGCCTTCCCCTTCCCCTTCGCCTTCCCCTTCCCCTTCCTCGCCTCGCCCAACACTAGTGCAAAACCGCATAACTCCCCCACGCCGCCAGTTCCCGCCCCAACGCACCACATTGACCTACAGACTCCAGTCTGTCCTAACGCCTTTCTCCTTTTCGCCTAACAGCCCATCCCGGCCGCGCCCCCTTTCCCCGCGCCCCACCTGAGCCAGCTGCGCCTGCCACTGCACCATCTGGTGCGGCGGCACGGCCCACTCCGGCAGCCACAGGCTGCGCAGGCGGCCGCCGCCCTCCGCCGCCAGCCGCAGCACGGCGTCGTGCAGTGCCAGGGAGCGGTCGCCCACCTCAGCCACACCCACATCGAACCAGGGCTGCGGGGGCGGGGGCAAACGAGGTTGCCTGTGTATAACACCGGGATAGACTATGAATCTAGCTTTGGGCTTGGCATCGGCAGCTGCAGCGCCCACAGCCACACTCACGTCGAACCACGGCTGCGGGGGTGGGGCCAACAGGGGTCGCCTTGCCTTCCATAAACACAGGGGAAGAGTGTGAAATTCCAACTTATGGGCGTGGCATTGGCGGCTGCACAGCCAGGGGTCGTTCGCAACGTCACGCACGCATACCGTACGTCAAAGCATGGCTGCCGGCGCGGTCAGGGGGGGTCACGCGTGACGCGTGAGGAAACAGTGGGGCCCGGTGTCACCCTGGCCCTGAGTGCAGCCAGGGCAGCACGCGGCCACGTGCAGTGGCGCGGAGACAGCGGGTAGCACCATATGCAGGAGTGGCACGCAGCTTTGCTTGAGCTGAGCGCAACCCCGGCGGAACACTGTTGCTCTTGCTGATGTTGCTACTCACGTCCGGGTCGACCTCCGTGTCCCCGAAGCGGCGCGGGTCCAGCATGAGGTGCCGCAGCCGCGTCAGGCCGTGCAGCGCCGGTAGCTGCGTGTGGCTGAAACCGCCTAGACCCAGCGTGGTGAGGTCCTGGTTGCGGTGGATGGCGGGGAACAGGAGGTCAGGTTGGGGCCCGGGTGGCAAGAAACAGGGGAGGGAGCAAGCGGTTACGGCCGTGCGTAGCGCAGCTGGGGCTGGGGCACGGAGCAGAGGGCCAGGGCAGCGGTGTTCTATTATTTTGTGGTATTGAGCAAACCAGGAGCCGTCCACGGCGCGCCCGCCGCTGCTCACCTTGAGGTCCCCCAGCGCCGCCAGCAGCCGCGGGGGCAGGTCCTGCGCCTGGCACTGGTTGCGCACCACCAGCGTCTGCAGCGCCGGCATGCTGACAGCCAGCGCGTCCGCGGGCGCGCCGCGCACATTGCAGTCCGCCAGCCACACGTGCTGCAGCGCGGCGCTGACCAGGCGTTGACCGCCGCCGTTGACCCCTAACCGTTGACCGTCGCCGCCGCGTTGATCTGCCTCGGGCTCGCCGGGTTCCATGGCGGCTGCACTAGGAGCTGCTGCGGCGGCGACAGAGCTGCTCGGTGGCTCTACGGGACGGCTGCACTGGGCGTGCGGTGGGGCTTGATCGTGAGGCAGGCCGGAAGGGCCAGGCTGCTGAGCGCTGGTGCTAGACGTGCTGGGGTTGTCGCCTTCGTGCACTGCGTCAGGCACGTCCAGGTGGGCGGCAAGACCTCCAGCGCGTCCATGCTGTTCCTGCTGCGGTTGCGGTGGGTGCGGAGGAGTGCCGGCCACGATGTTGACGCGGTTGGCACACAGGGACACGAGGGTGCTGCGGGGAGCAGGGGAGGCGGAAGTCAGGAGAGTGATGGGGGAGGAGGCGGGGGCATACCGCAAAAACCGGGCGGCAACAGACATGGATCGGCGTGCCTGCATCTGGTAATATCGCGCACGCAATATCGCGCACGCAAGCGTTTCATTGTGAAAGATCCTTTGTTTGTTGGGTGCTCGTCGGTCGAGGTGCTGTAAGTCTTCGTAATTTGGTGGGAAGCAGCGGTTTCACTTTTCGCAGCAGGAACGCGCGTAAACAATCCAGCATCAGGTGCTATACTGCAAAGTTATGAATGCCCAGAAAACCCTTAACGCCCCGCCACCCGGTTATCGGTAGTACGTGTTTCGCCATAGCCTGTGATCAGCAACGCGCCCTAATATCATGCACTGCAATTGTCCGGCTTCACAAACAATGACTCTGATGTGCTTACAAATGGGCCTGACCGGCAGTACAATGTGGGTGCCTGTTCGTGTAGACAGTGCAAAGGTTTACTGCATACGTGAAAGACATCGATACATTCAGTCCTCAGGTCGGCCCAGTGGTTGGTCATCAGCGCGAAGGGTGCCCGCTGCCTTAGCCCGCAGCCTGAGCATTATACAGCAGCCTCATTAACCTACCTTGGAAGCTCCCCGAGGTAAATGACGTGCCCCGCAGTCTCCATTAGCGGGGCCGCCTGGTGCACCTGCACGTTACACAGCAGCAGTGGCACGACATGCGGTGATCCGACTACGCAGTCGTCCCACGCCCCACTGCCTGTGGACGCCAATGCGGGTGCTTGGACCGCCACGCCAGCGCCTGGCGGCAAGTTCTGGCCCCACCAACCCACACAACACCGCTCAATGCGTGTTTCAGAAAGCGACTCATGCGCTCAGCCCCCTGCACGCAATCCATGGTGCACCGGCACGCCCCAACCAAGAACTGACCCTACGGCTCATCTGCCCATCCCGGATGCCCCAGCTTCCCCGACCTGTCCCTCTTCCCCACCCACCTGCGCGTCCTGGGTGATCCTGTTGGCCACGGTGAGCGAGCTCAGGCTAGTGAAGGCGGAGAAGCACAGCGGCTCCAGGGTGGGCAGCTGCAGGCCGTCCATGTTCCACGACAGCAGGTGCAGCGAGCGCAGGCCGGGCGCCAGCGGCTCCAGGCTGCGGACCAGGCTGCAGCGCGCACGGGGTGCAGCGGGATGCGGGGAGGGGACGTACAACATGTAACAAGCGCAACGAGGACTAATCGGACCCCCTGATACACACTCTCTTCAGCCCGTGGTGCACAAGCGGTACCGTGCCGTGGGCCGCACCTCTGCGTGATGAAGCAGGGGCACCCGTCCGGCCCGAACTCGATCAGTAGCTGCTTCAGCCGCCCGCGCATGAGGCACAGCGGCTCCAGCTGCGCCTGGGCCTGCGCGCAAACAGGGGCGCAGCACGTGCGCTCGCGGACGTGTACGAGGGCGCCATGGACAGGCACCCTGAACGCCGCTGCAAGGCGTAAGGCATACAGTGCGTTGTGGTGTCTCTGGATGGACGGTTTGGGTCTCGCGGTGCTGCGAGGGGAAGGCGATGCCCGCTCTTGCCTGGACCTGCGTCGAACAGGTAGTACACTTACGGTACTCCTGTTGCAAGCTTGCACCCTACAGCACTGGGAACATTCAGCACTCGGCAAGCAGCAGCCCCCCATGAATTGCCCTGCAACCCCGCGACCGAGCCAGCTCCCGACCCACCGCCTTGGTCGCTGCGTGCACGACACGATACGCATCCGCTTCCTCTGCGAGCTCCTCCTCCTCCACCACCGCCCCGAAGCCCAGCCCGCCGTCGCCGGCACCGCCTCCGCCTCCGGCCGCACCCCCCGCAGGCCCCCCCGCAGCCGCCCCCCCTGGCCCCGGGGGCACCGCCGCCGCGCCCCCACCGGCGGCCCCCCCGCCGGCGTGCAGGGCCTGTAGCACTGCGCCCTGCACCGCCAGCAGCAACGCATTCACCTGATGGCCCACCTGGAACATCGCCTGCATGTCCGGCTGCTGCATGACCGCCGGCCCGCCGGCCCCAGGCCCTGCCCCTGCCCCCGCACCTGCGGGGCCGGCCTCCGCAGCCCCGTCTCCCACACTATTGCTAGGCCCTGGGCCCCCTTCTGCAGGGAGCTGCTGCTGCTGCTGCTGCTGGCCCTGCATCCCCTGCAGCTGCTGCGGCGGTTGGCGCATGCGCTGTAGCTCCCGCCGCAAGTGCTGCGAAACCTGCTGGTGGTGCTGCTGGTACAGCTCAAACAGCGGCTGCAGCTGCTGCCGCAGCTGCAGCAAGACCTGCTGCTGCTCCTGCGGCAAGTGGTGTACCCCTTGTTGCAGCAGCTGCGCCATTTGCTCGTACTTCTGGATGATCTGCAAACGCTGCCCTTCTATATGCGCCAGTTGCAGATCTAGGTCCTGCAGGGTTAGGCCGCCAAGCCCAGGGGGCGGGACGGGGGCGTGCAGCTGAGGCACAGCCAGAGGCAGGTGGCCTGCACCCGAGCCACCAGCACCCGACCCCGGATCCTGAGTCAATCCGGACCCCGAGCTGGGCCCAGGCCCTGCCCCAGACACATCCCCATCACCTTGCCCGTGCGACCCACGCCCTCCTGCGCCCTGAGCCAAGAGCACCTCCCCTGGCAGCTGTGGGTTCAGCATCCCGTGCACTGCTTGCTGCTGCTGCTGCTGTGGTCCCCCCAATGGCAGACCAGGCGCTCCAAGCGTGTGCCCAATGCCTTCGGCCGCAGCCTCAGGCGCCCCAGCCGACCCTCCGGCACCATCAACCCCAGCTGCACCAGCAGCAGCTGCTGCAGCACCGGTTGCAGCAGGACCGTCTGCGGCGGCCTCGCCGAAACCTCCCCCCGCTGCCATGCCCGCCATAAACTGCTGCATGGACTGCTGCATGAACTGCTGCAGCTCAAAATGCTGCTGCTGCTGCTGCTGTGGCGGCGGCGGCACTGGCGGCAATGCGTACAGATGGCCTTGCCCCGGCCACGCCTCCGCAACAGCCCCACCGTGGCCCAGCAGTGCATCCAGCGCCTCCACCGGCTGCCACTGTGCCGCCCCGGCCCCCACACCACCCCCTGCAACTGCCCCCAGTCCCACTTGCACAGAAGGCCCATCGGCGCCCTGATGCGCCCCCGCCCCGGAGCCCCCACCATGCCATCCGCAGGCCCTGGTAACCCAGCTTGCAGACCTGCCCCGAAACCGGGTAGGAACAGGCCGAGATCGACCCCAGGCGGCGCGGCAGCTGCTCCTGGCCCCACCCCTTCCCCTTCGCCTGCCTCCGGCCCGCCCGCAAAGCCCCCGAACACGTTCAGGGCTGCGTCCAGGGCCTGCGCTTCCTCCTGTGCCTCCTGCAGTGCGGCTTCAAGCTCTGCGTCTGCGGCGGCCATGTCGGCCTCACCGCCCGCACCGCCGGCAGGGTGCGCCACGTCGATCCACGAGTTAAACAGCATCAGCTCCTGCACGGCGTGGTTCATATCAGGGAGGTTGAACGGCATGTGCGGCACACAGCCACAGTCTACAGGTGGAGCAACGCGTATGTTAGAGGCATGGCATCGCTCTTGCAGTATGGTCGTCTTCCCGCCCAACGCTAGGCTGCCCTCTGCGCACCCCACGTCACACCGCGCTCGCCACTGCTAGTGCCACACTAGCCAGAGGGTTGGACAACACTTGCGGACGTTGGCGGTTGCTGCACTTGCCTACAGACAGCGCCGTGCTGCCTCACCTCCAGGCAGGGCAGCGCCGTCACAGCCGCCATCAGGTCCGGCCGGAGCTCCTGCGCCGCATTACAAGGGTCGCACATGACATGAGCAACCACTATGTGACGTGGTGGTAGCGTAGCGTAAGATATGCTACCAGCTCACAGTTAGTTGGGGCCCGGACTGCCGTCAATCTTTCGCCGGTGTTGCTACAAAACATATCAGTCGCCGTTATGGAAAGGAGAGGGGTCCTGTCACAGGCCCCAGCGAGGGATCCCAGACACAGCCCAGCGTGCTAGGATGTGTCGCCCATGCCGCATGCCGCGAGGCAGCCTGCGCCAGTGTAGCTGCACAAGTAAATGCCGTCTCTAGTGGACAAAGGTGAAGGCAAATAAAGAGTGGCAATGTCACTGATCCTCTCCTTTCCCGTCACGCCTCCCGGCCCTCCTGCCCCAGCCCATGCCTTACCATGCTAAACAGCTTGATGCGCGCTAGCCGGCAGCCGGCGCTGGCCATAGCCTGGGGGAGGACGGGGCCATCGCAACACACGCCACAACACTGTCATCTGGGGCTACCGACAAGCCACGTGCCACAAGCCTTCGCACGCTGAAACCATGCTGGCAGCTAACAGTGGCAAAGATTCAAATGATTTCAGATTCCCGGACGCAGTGAACGGGGACAAGAAGCACGCTATCTCCACCCAGACCCACCATGAGCCCCGCCTCCAGCTCCGCCTGTCCCACGCCGAACTCCCCCACGCTGGACAGCGACAGATACATCAGGTTCGGCAGGATGGAGTCCAGGCGGCTGAGGAGCTTATTAATGGCAGGGGACAAGGTGAGGCTGAAGTACTGTAGGTTGCAGGCGTGGGGGCACCAGGCAGGCAGAGGCCGCGGCTGCCCATGGGGCTGGCTGTGCGGCTGCGAGGGCGTGGAGGCGCCATAGGCAGCTGCGTGGGCTGGGGGGCCGTGCTGGCCTGCGAGAGGGGCCGGCGCGAAGCCGTGCAGCTGCTGTGGGTTGTCGTGGTTGGGTTGCTGCTGGAAGTGCTGTAGTGCGTGCAGCTGTTGCTGCTGGTGCTGCTGCTGCTGCTGCAGCAGCAGCTGCTGTAGGAAGTGCGGCGGGAAGCCGTCGGGCGGGGGCGGCGCAGCGTCACCTGGCGGGACATCCGCATCTAGGGGGCCGTCGCCAGTCCAGGGCCCACTGCTGGAGTCGCCCTGCATCACATGGATGGATAGCAGCACACAACAGTGGTCATTTGCATGCGCTGCTGGAGTCGCCCTGCATCACATGGATGGATAGCAGCACACAACAGTGGTCATTTGCATGCAACTGATGCGGCTCCCAGGGCTTCGCCTGTCTGGCGTTGCCAAAGAAGACCCTATGCTGCCGCATACTTCTGTGCCTCGGCCTTTCGGGCGCCTTGCCGCCCATGCGCCGTCGGACACGGGTGCACGTATATGCCCATGCTGTCGGCGCCGCTGCACGTAGTACCTGTTCGCACTGCACCGTTGCTGCTTCCGCAACTGCGCCGCTGCGCACCTCCTGACTGGGCACCAGGCGCCCGAGGCGCGGCACACATCCGGCCTCTGGGTACGAGACCTGCCCTTAACCCCTCATCATCTCGCACCTCGTAGCTCAGCACCAGGCGCGTGAGGTGCGGCAGGAGCATGAGTTGCAGTAGCTCCGACCAGCCCGCACCCTCGGCATCGAAGTACAGAGACAAGCTGCATAGGGGTGAGCATGTGGGGATGTGGCTTTTCAGTAGGTCGGTGACCGGAACACCCGACAACAGACCAACCTCAGTCCAGATCACGCCTCATGTCTCCAGCCTCCTGTGAAGCTGGTACGTGTGACCCTCGCCCGATTTCCGACCACGAGCCCTACCCCAGCATGTGAAGCACACTTCAGCTACTGCCCCAAACACACTGAGCAACACAAACACGTACATTCTGTCAGCGCGCCGGCGGACCCCGGGTCCATCTCGAAGGCGTTGGGACCCCGCCGATCACAATCGTTACGCTCGAGTGCCTCCCTAACACCGGTGCCCACTTGCTCAGCTCCGTGCCGTACACCAGGGCACACGCCCTGACCTACGCACAAACCCACAACGCCAGACCCCCGGGCCCCCTTACACTTACTTGGTCAGGCCCGTGACTCCAGCCAACACGCCGGCGGACACGGGGTCCAGCAGGAAGGCGTTGAGGTCCAGCGACCGCAGCGGGGCGCCTTGCGACGCCAGCGCGTGCACCAGCGTGGGCGTCTGCGGGCACGTCCACACCACATCGTGCCTGCGCGGGCCGGGGAGCCACAAAAACGGCGGACTCCATCTCAGGACAAATCAGTCTTGCCATAATATTCACAAGGTACTGCAGCATCCACAACACCTCCTGCCTGAGGGCGGGCAGGTGCGGGAGGGTAAGCGCGCGATGGGCCGTGCGCGTTGGGCAACATTCGCACGGCCGCGCTGGCCCTAAGCCACATCGTCGGGGGCTGCAGTTGGCTGGAACACAAGGTGCCATGGAATTACAGCTTTGCTCAGGGCCGCCTAGAAAATTACCCCGGATGTTAGGCCGGGCCCTGCCACCGTGCGCCCCATTCCCCTGCCACCGTGCTCCCCAGTCCCCTGCCACCGTGCGCCCCAGGCCCCCGTCACTGTGCGCCCCAGGCCCCTTGCCACCGTGCGCCCCAGGCCCCTTGCCACCGTGCGCCCCAGGCCCCTTGCCACCGTGCTCCCCAGGCCCCTGCAACCGTGCGCCCCAGGCCCCTGCCACCGTGCGCCCCAGACCCCTTGCCACCGACCTCCCCAGGCCCCTGCCACCGTGCTCCCCAGGCCCCCGCCACCGTGCGCCCCAGGCCCCTGCCACCGAGCTCCCCAGGCCCCTGCCACCGTGCGCCCCAGGCCCCTGCCACCGAGCTCCCCAGGCCCCTGCCACCGTGCGCCCCAGGCCCCTGCCACCGTGCGCCCCAGGCCCCTGCCACCGAGCTCCCCAGGCCCCTGCCACCGTGCGCCCCAGGCCCCTGCCACCGAGCTCCTCAGGCCCCTGCCACCGTGCGCCCCAGGCCCCTGCCACCGTGCGCCCCAGGCCCCTGCCACCGAGCTCCCCCGGCCCCTGCCACCGTGCGCCCCAGGCCCCCGCCACCGTGCGCCCCAGGCCCCTGCCACCGTGCGCCCCAGGCCCCCGCCACCGTGCTCCCCAGGCCCCCGCCACCGTGCGCCCCAGGACCCCGCCACCGTGCGCCCCAGGACCCCGCCACCGTGCTCCCCAGGCCCCCGCCACCGTGCTCCCCAGGCCCCTGCCACCGAGCTCCCAAGGCCCCTGCCACCGTGCTCCCCAGGCCCCTGCCACCGTGCGCCCCAGGCCCCCGCCACCGTGCGCCCCAGGCCCCGGCCACCGTGCGCCCCAGGCCCCTGCCACCGTGCGCCCCAGGCCCCCGCCACCGTGCGCCCCAGGCCCCTGCCACCGTGCGCCCCAGGCCCCGCCACCGTGCGCCCCAGGCCCCGCCACCGTGCGCCCCAGGCCCCTGCCACCGTGCGCCCCAGGCCCCCGCCACCGTGCGCCCCAGGCCCCTGCCACCGTGCGCCCCAGGCCCCCGCCACCGTGCGCCCCAGGCCCCCGCCACCGTGCGCCCCATTGCCCCACCTCCCAAACAGCCACCGTATCGTGAGCTCCTGCAGGCAGGTCAGGCAGCTGAGCGCCATGAGCCCCTTGCCCACCGCGAACTGCGCGCTGGGGTCCAGGCCGGGCGCGCCCAGGCAGCACAGCTTGAGAGACACCAGGTGCGTCAGCGGGGCAAGGCAGGGCAGCTGCAGCGGGAAGTCCCACGCCAGCGAGTCGAAGATGCTGAGGTGGCGCAGCTGCGGCGCGCAGGCGGAAACGCAGCGCATGGCGCCTGGGGTAGGGGCGCACAGGGCACACACGTGGGTGGGGTAGGGTAGGGGAACTGGTAAGACGGCTGCACAGGCGGGAGGTTCAGGGAGAGTGGACACCCGTGTGTGCATGCGTATGGAGCGTGCTGCAGAAATCGTGTCGATGATGGTGGGACTTGGGTTGCTGTGCGGTGTGCCCTTTATTGTCGGTAGTATGCAGCTCCCGCTGCGCTGTGCCCTCCTGACTCTGTGCACTCCCAGGCTGCCCGCCCACCTGCTTCATACGCGGGGTGGTCCAACAACCCCCGGTGCAGGTTGAGGTGCGTTGCGGCTGGAAAGCGCTGCACCAATCGTTCCAGCAGCGGCGGGGCTATGCTGTTGGGCAGTCGCGCGGCGGGCACAAGCTCCTGACCTCCAACCCCGGCACCCTCTGCTGCTGCGGCACCTGGGGCCCGTGCCACAGCCTCCGGTAGCCCGTTGCTGCTGCTGGCGTCTGGCCCCAGGCCCACAGCGCGTCCCGAAGCATGGGATGTGTGGCCAGTTGTTGGCCATCTGCGTTGTCGGTATGGCTGCTGGGCAGGTAGGGCCCCTTGGCCCGCAGCTGGGGACACGTGCTGCAGGTAGGTTCGCAGGACCTCCAGTCGGGGGGCTCCAGGTTGGCCGCTGGGCAGGGTCACATCTCCCGCAAACGGGCAGACGAATCCCGTGACCGTGTGGGAGGCCGCAGCACGCCAAGCTTTGCAGGTGGACGCGAACGCCGTGACATGGATGGGTAGGAGGTGCCGAGCGACCTCCTGTGGTGAGAGCGTCAACGGGAAAGCTTGGTCCAAAGCAGGTAGGCTCGCAACAAGGCGTATTCTATAACGTAGAACTTTTTGCCTTCAATGTCGATTGCGGCTGGTTTTGCACTCACATAAAGAAGGTCGGTGTGCAAAGTCGCCCAGTTGACCGCCTCCCGATGTTTCCCAGATACGTATCGTTCCATGCTAGTATGAACAACATCCCATTAGTACCCTATCCGACAGCTGGATCTGCCTGTGGAGCGGTGTTAACCCTTCCGCTTATGCCCGCTTAACTGCGCTTGCTTTCCAGCTTGTTTTCGTAGCGGTCATGTGCAGCAGATAAGCGTGCTTTCGTGACGTTCGGTTGAATTGTGGCGGTCTCAGGGCAAACGTTCACGTTGAGCGTGCATGAGCCGTTCGGGGATGGGCATCCTTGGCCTACTGTACTCTTGCACGTGCCAGCCCCCGGATGCCATTGACCATCACGAGCTCACGCCCCACCACTCCCGCTCCAACTGTATGTCGGTCTGCATGGGGTGTCTTGGAGTAGGCACGCGTGCACTGTCACCCTGCGGGACCACGCACCAGACATCAGGCACCACATACCACATACCACATACCACATACCACATGCCTACATACCACCACATTCTTGCACGCATCCTGTCGCCGTCCGTGCCATATGTGTGTGTACCCCTTGAGCCAGCTTGAGCCACTCCCCTGCTCCACCCTGGTACCCCTTGGTCTCCCCTGCTTCCCCTGGGCGTCTTGCCTTTGACTCTTGCAGTATAGGGTGTGGCAGTCCCGGCACGGGCGGAACCCGCAACAGGAACAGCCCTTGGATGTGCAGCAGGCGGGGCCACAGCCATCGGCACAGGAGCAGCGGCGCTTGGATGGGCGGCAGCAACACCCACAAGGGGGAAGGCCACAGCCGCAGGCCGGGCCGCAGCAGCAGCAGCAGCAGCAGCAGCAGCGGCAACAACAGCAGCGGCAGGGTGGGCGGCAGCAGCAGCCAGGGCCCCCGCCAGTGGGGGTGGGGCGCAGCGTGCCACTAGGCGCAGGCGAGCCTGCTTCGACTCCCGGGCCAGGCACGACGGGCTGGCCGGATGAGGCTGCTGCAGGTTTGCAGCGGATGGAAGTCGACTCGCGCACGTCGCCCTTGGGACGGCGGTCTCCCGCCCCCCCGACTGTTTCCCCCGCTGCCAAACGCCCCGCTGGCCGCCTGCGGGTGGGGTTCCTCAACAGGTCGCCTGGCCCGCAGGAGCCCCAGCGTCGCCGTATCAGCTCAGGGGGGGCAAGCAGCAGCGGCAGTGACACCCATGGTGTCGTTCTGGTGGGGCCGCGGAAGCAGGCCCTGCTAGCGGCCCTGCGGGGGCCACCTGAGCCGCCGGGCGCCCTGGCCGATCCAGAGGAGGGCTTCTGCCACCATACCCTCTGGGAGATGCGGGATTCCAACCAGGTGTGTGCCTGGAGTGCGGGCCGGGAGGAGCTGCTGGCGTACCTGCGAGGGGATGTGGACCAGTGGCGGCGCATCAGGGCTGAAGCGCCACCGGAAGGGCCCCTACCTGCCCCTACCCGCAACAGCACGAGCGGCATTGTCGGAGGCAGCGGCTGCCTTGCAGGCGGAGCTAGATGTGGCGCAGCTGGCAGGGGGTGGGCGGTGAGGAGCGCCTCGACCTGGGTTGGGGGTCGGGGCCCTGGGGTTCGTGGCGCGGAGCTGAGGGTTGGGTTTTCGCAGCTCGTGTAGGCTTGTGCAGGGCGGTGCGTCTGGGGTCCGGTTGGGTTTTCGCCGGGTGGTTGGTTGGTTGGACCGCCCTTCGCTGGGGTTCTCCTTCCGGGCGTGGTTTAGGGTCGCCGCAGCGGTCAGGAGCGTCTTAGCCGTTTGCTGGCCCGTGGGGCGGCCGTCGCCTTCAGCCTCGGGTGCGGCCTCGGGCTGGCCTTGCGCTTGCTGGTGTCTGGCGAGCCGGTGGTGGTGTAGTGGTTCCGGGTGTCTTCTGTGTGACTGGGTCGGTAGGTTGGGGGTTGGGGACTTGTTGTCCGTACTCCCCTGCGTCGCTGCCGGCGGCCCTGCAGGCTGAGGGTCGCGGGTGGTTGGTTTTGGCTTCTGTCGCCGGTGTAGGTGCGTGCTGGGTGGCGTGTCTGGAGGTCGGTTTTGTGCTGGTCGGGCGGTTTGGCCGGCAGTCTGTCCTACGACGGAGTGCTCCTCCTAGGCGTGGGTTGGGGTCGCGGTAGCGGTTGGGAGGCGGGGTCGTGTTGCTGGTCTGTTGGCTGCCGTTGCTTGCCTCTCGGCTTAGTGCGTGTTTGTCGTGGTAGCCTGTTTCGGCGCCTGCCCGCTGGGGTTCTGGTGGTGTCTTGTGCGTGGTTTGAGGGTGGGTTGGGGGTTGGGGGTTGTTGTCGTTACGTTGCCTTTCCCCCTTTCCCTGTTCTTTTTGGGCTTCCCTTGCCCTTGGTGTCTTTGGGCTTGTTCCCTTCCCCCTGTTCTGTGGTGTTTGGTTTCAGGTCCTCTCCTTCTCTAGGGGTTCCCTTTTGCAGTTCTGGGTGCGCTGGGTTTGGACGTTGGTGGCGTTGGTGCTTGCTTGTGCTCGGTGCCGGTACCACCAGGTACCACCCACGTTCTACGTACCATGCTCTCGTGCCGCCGTGTTTCTCGCAGCTTTCGGCGATGAATCTTGTGCAACAGTACATACTAGCATCAGGGCTTTAGGTGTTCTGCTGCCTCGGTCTGTGACGTTATGGGAGGCACGTGGCACTTCCGCAACCGTCGGCTTCGGGGCGGCGGCGTGTGGGACTGCAGCAGAAGTGCCACATCGGGCATATGCAGGTGTTTCAATGCAAACAGCGTGCGTATAAAGCACTGTCGCGATGCCGCATATCCTGTTCAAAGGTTGAAATCGAAAGAGCCACAACCAACCGCGAGCTGGCCTGCTCTCGACGACAGGCTGGAACAAGGTTCTCGTAGGGTCCGCATTGTCCAAATGGAACACAAAATGGCACACGGGGCCGTGCCTGCCCGTCAGTACAGTCTGGTGCCTCAGGTGCCCGTCTTTCTTCCACCTGCGCCTACGGGAAAGTGGAAGCTGATACGACCTCTTCGTATAAACGGGTGTACTCATCAACTACCAGCGAAAGCCAACGACAAACATACACGCCTGTCGCTTTGTCGCGTTCATAACGGTGCTGATGGCGACGACCGACCGAGTTTACAACCTGGACCTGGACGATCCTCACCACAAGCCAGTATGACAGACAACAGTGAAGATAGAGTGCGCCTGTTGGGAAACAGGTAGGGCGCGCATCTGTGAGCCAAGGGACGCGCAGCAACGTACAGCGGCCTCGCTCCACCTAACCCTGCGCCGGGCCCTGAACCCTAGCTGAACCCAAGGCAACAACCCACCCAAGGTGCACTCAGCTCACTTCACGCAAATTGCAGGGATGGTGGCCACACGGAGGCGCATGGGAGCGGTGCAAGCACGTCCAAAAGCAACGACACCTCGCCCGACCGCCGGGACGCGCAACGGGGGTCCAGCAGCCCCAGCGGCAGCCCCAGCCACTCAGCAGCAGCTGCTGCTGCTGCAGATGACCCAACGGACGTATCTCCGTACCCCACAATGCGCGCCCTGGACAAGGAGATTATGTCTATTGCGCTGCCGGTGGGTGCGCTCTTTGGGCATGAGGGGGCTGTAGGAAAGGGCGTGGGCGTGGGCGTGGGCGCGGACAGGCACGTGTGGCCGTGCAATTGCATTATGGGGCAATGTGGGGAATGCATCACGGTACATCGTCTCTTAATGGTTGCGGACCACGGGGCGAGCCTTTGTGGCCATCCCCTTGCGCCGAGCTACCTGCTACCCCAGGGACATGGCCAGCCCCCGCGTCTCTCCCATTGCTTGCATGCCCCTCCTTCTGCTCTCATCTTCTGCGAGCAATGCGCTATGCAATTGTTCCGTGCCCTGCCAGATGCTGGCAACGCTGGCGGCCGATCCACTTGCCGGGCTGGTGGATTCTGCCTACCTGGGGCACGCGTAAGTTGGCCACGCGGCATCGGCTGAATGCGGAGGACAGCACTACCTGGTCCTTGCACTCAATTCGCTCAGCTGGTGCAGCGTTAGGCACCCCGCAGCTAGGTTGAATGGATTGGGACGCGACCCGCTGCTGGTGAAGCAGCGTCCGCCGTCCATGCCTCTGCTCACGTTGCTGAACCGCGTGTTGCCGTGTGCCTCCTTTCCACTCCTCACCAGTGGTGCGGTGCAGCTGGCCGCCGTGGGCGTGGCGCTCAGCATCTTCAACACAGCCACCAAGATCTTCAACGCACCGCTGCTGGCTGTCACCACCAGCAGCGTCGCCAAGGCCACAGGCGCCGCCGCCAGGGCCCGGACCGGGCAGAACGGCGGCGGCGGCAGCGGCAGCAGTACGACAACTGGGACGACAGCGCCGGCGGCAGGGAGTCATGACAGCAGTGGGCAGCATGCGGATGGGGGTGCAGGGGCTGTGGAGATGACGCCTGCGGAAGGGAGGAAGGCAGCGGTTGCGTTGCTGGAGCCGGAGGAGGGTGCGGCGGCAGCGGTGGAGGCAGAGGAGGCGGCGGCAGCAGCGGCGGCGGCTGCGACGGCGCAGGCGCAGGCGCGCGCTGCGGGGTCGTGTCTGCTGCTGGCGGGGGCGGTGGGCCTGCTGCAGGCGGTGGTGCTGCTCGCGGCGGGCCCGGCGCTGGTGCGCGTGTGGGGCGTGGCTACGGGGTCGCAAGTGGGGGGCGCGGCGATGGCGTTCCTTGCAGTGCGGGCCGTGGGGGCGCCCGTCACCATCCTCATGCTCACGCTGCAGGTGGGTGTGGGGCTGTGGAGCCTGGGCCACGCCTAGTACGGCACGATTGCGCTCTGTGGGAGACCGTAGAGAACAGGGAATGCCAAGGAGGCGTCGAAGCGCAGCACGGAAAACGTACTGCGGGAAGGTCGCTTGAGTGATTGGCGGAGGAGCTTAAAAACATGCGCGAGCACCGGCAGCGCTTGCCTGACACCGTACACCGTACACCGTACACCGTACACCGTACACCAGCTTTTCCCCTCAAACCGCACGCTCCCCCCTCCCCTGTCCTGCCCCTCACCCGCACGCGCAGGGCGTGTACCGCGGCCTGCAAGACACCCGCACGCCCTTCTACGCCACGCTGGTGTCCAACGCGCTCAACATCGCGGTGGCGCCCATCCTCATATTCGGGCTGCGCTGGGGCGCGGGCGGCGCCGCCCTGGGCACCGTGCTGGCCCAGGCCGTGCCCCTGGGCCTCATGGCGCGCGACTTGGCCAAAAAGCTGCCCCTCACGCAGTGCTGGGGTGGTGCTTCAGGGCGGGGAGGCGGGAGTGGAGGGGAGGTGGAGCAGGCAGCGGCGGCGGGAGGGGCGGGGGAGGCGGCGGCGGGTAGGAGGGAGGGGCTGCTGGCGGCGATGGCGGACGTGGCGCCGCTGTTCAAGCCGACGGGTGGGTGCGGGGAGGGGTGCTGATCGCACTGTGCGGTGGGTGTGGATTCCTGATGTGCCGCTGGAGGCTTTGCTCCATGTGGATTCCTGATGTGCCGCTGGAGGCTGTGCTCCGTGTGGATTCCTGATGTGCAGCTGGAGGCTGTGATCCGTGTGGATTCCTGATGTGCAGCTGGAGGCTGTGATCCGTGTGGATTCCTGCTGTGCCGCTGGAGGCTGTGCTCCGTGTGGATTCCTGATGTGCCGCTGGAGGCTTTGCTCCGTGTGGATTCCTGATGTGCCGCTGGAGGCTTTGCTCCGTGTGGATTCCTGCTGTGCCGCTGGAGGCTGTGCTCCGTGTGGATTCCTGCTGTGCCGCTGGAGGCTGTGCTCCGCGCTCATGCGCGTGCATGACGCACCGTACCGAACCGCACATGCCGCCCGTGCGCTGTCCATGCGACGGCCGCAACCTCTTCCGACTGCGTCCCCCGTACCCCTGCGTGCTGATCTTTACACACTGCCCCTGCGTGCGCCCGCCGGTCTGAACCCTACACGCCCTCAGGCTTCCTGGTGCTGCGCTCCGTGTCCGTCACCGCCACCTACGCCATCGCCACCACGCTGGTGGCACGTGCCGGCACGGCAGCCACAGCCAGCCACCAGATATGCTTCCAGGTGGGCAGAGAGCTGCTGGGGCTCTAAGTGTGACAGCACACCGTTACCTGCGTCTGCCGACAGCCGAGGTTGCCGGCGATGTTGCCCGGTGTGATCTCAGCGTGCACCAGACGCGGCACGCTCGCGCACGTAACTTTCTGTAGCTGTTGATGATGCTCGTGGCCAACAGTAGGCCAGGAAAGCTCCGCCACACCGTTCCGACGCGGCCCCCCAGTTAGCTCCTCGCACGCACGCTGACTGCCTTGCTCTACGTGTTACGTACAGCTAACCCACACAGAGCTGCAGTCCACATCTTACTAAAGCACCTCACTTTACGTGCGTGTGCAGCTGTGGCTGGCCAGCTCGCTGCTGGCTGACGCGCTGGCGGTGGCTGCCCAGTCGCTGATGGCGCGCGACATGGGCTCAGGCAGCCTGCGCGGCGCGCGGCAGGTGGCTGCGCGTGTGTCCAGCCTATGTCTGGGGCTTGGGGTGCTGCTGGCGGCGGCCATGGCGGCGGGCGGGGCAGTGCTGCCGCAGCTCTTCAGCTCCGACCCCGCCGTGCTGCACCTCGTGAGGGGTGGGTGCTGGGTCTGTGGGCAGGGTGCAGCGAGTAGCGCTACTGAAGGAGGGCAGGCGCATGGGGAAGAGGGCTTGGATGGCTGGATGTGGCCACAACCCGTGTGGTGCACAATTGCGGGCGTTTAAGGGACGGTGGATGCTGCATGTGCGGAAGCGTAGGCGTCCAGCAGTGGGATACAGACCCAGCCCGCCCGCCGTTCGGCCTAATGGCCACGCGTACCTCGTTCTCCCTGCCCCTCGTTCCACTGTGCTGTACGTTAGGAACATCACGACACCGTGCGAACACGCCCTGTTTCCCAGTGCTGGCCAGCATGCCATGACCCCAGAAGCAGATTAACACACATTGCTCCAACCCCCCTGCCTCTCTCATGGGCCCTCCCCACAGGCCTGTTCCCGGTGCTAGCACTCACGCAGCCAATCAACGTGCTGGCCATGACATGGGACGGCATCCTGTACGGCGCTGGCGGTTTCCGGTAAGCCGTTGATCGCGATTCATGAGCAGCAGTGGCTGTCCGACGTAGCTCCGCACACCCTCCTAGCTGTGATGCTGCGTGGCCCGTTACCATGTTCCTGACCCAGTTCCACCGGGCAACTGTGCAACCCTGGTAACGCCTGCGTCCTCGCTCGCTCCCACGTTCGTCCCTTCGCTCGCTCGCTCCCACAGCTACGCTGCGTACTCAATGGCGGCGGCCGCCATCCCCGCCATCATGGCCATGGAGATAGGATCCAACAAATTGGCGGCGGCGCAGCAGACGGCGGCGGCCGGCGGCGCCGCGGCGGCGGCGGCGGGGACAGCTGTGACGCCGGGCATGGAGCACGCCGCCGCTGCCGCTGCGACAGCAGCGGCGGCGGCGGGCTCGGAGGGTCTCAGCGCCGCGGGGGCGGCGGAGTTGCGCGTGGTGTGGGCGGGTCTGACAGTGCTAATGGTGATGCGGTGGCTTACCATCGCGGTGCCATACGTGCTCAAGGTGGGGCCCTTCAGGCATCTAAGGAAGGCGCCGGAGGAGAGGCCGCCCTCGCCGGTATGAGCGCTAGAGACTGCCGCAGGGTTCTACAACGCAATGGTTCAGGATGGCAGAGTGCCGCACAGTGCAGGAGCTGGTGGCTGGAGGCTGAACGTGGGTTGAGGAACTCAGAGGCAGGGGGGTGTTGCGGGGAGCTGCGAGGAAAGGGTGTGAAGTAGTGGCGTGGGGCGTATGCATTGGAATAGCTGGTCAAGAGCTTTATTGAGACCCGTCCATTGGAATTACTGGCATGAAGATTACAAACCAGTAGGGGGCGCACGACAAGGGGGTTGCGGGCATGTGTATGGGTCGCATCAGGGTGTGGAAGTGACTGGCACATGCGTCGGGACTGCAGGGGTGCTGAGCGATACCTGTCCGCGTGGATGAGCCGGTGATGGGACGGCGTTGTGTTGCCTCATGCTTTCCAGGCAGCATGAAGGTTAAATGGCTGGTGCGGGTACTGCAGGGGCAAAGTTAGCATCAGAATTTGTGGAGAGGTGCGTGTGCCGTGTGAGGCGGCGACCAGTGTCACGGCGGGGCCAAAGAGGCAAGGAGGGCAACGCAGCCCCATGAAGAGGAGCGGCTGGCCTCACAGCGCCTGGGACCGGCCTGGGCTCTGTAGGTTAGTTGCAGCGTAGCCGAGCGCCTGATTTGAAAGGTTTCGTGTTGCAAGTTGTGCTGCCTTGGTGTTTTGCGGTACTGGGTGTCGTAGAAAGCATGTACAGTCAATTCTCTTGTTCGTTCGACGCCTTCTGCATGCAAGAACGCTGAAGGATAAATGCGTGTGTCTACGAATTGGTGCATCGGTTCATTGTGGCCCGTGCACGCTTCTGTCCAGGGTGCGGCTCATCTGTCTCTATGACTTTTCTGGGTAAGGCCAATTTCTCATTTGCACACTTGGAGTTCTATAATTTTTGGCCCGGCGCAAGCTGAGCGCCCGGCATTCGGGCCCGCCAGAGGCAGTTGGGCCGCAGGTGCACCCATGGCGCGCCGGAATGCAGCATTTTACTTGCCACGTGTTGTGTATTGTCGTTGCTGGGCACTGCTGACCTGCATCAAAGTGGACCACCCAGACATACGGTTTGGCTATAGTGCATGAAGGGCGGGGGGCGCGCAATGCTGGCATGCTGTTCCCTTACTTGTTCCATGCTGTGTTAATGGCGCACGAGACTTGGGCAAGGGCGTGTTGAGGTAGCGGCGGTGGGTCCAGGTGGGTCAGCATGAAGGCCTGCTAGTGCGTGAGGTTTGGCGGTGGGAGGCCTGGGAGCAGGTGAGGCAGGATTTGTGGTGGCGTACGGTTGAGCTGGATGCGAGCTGACAAGCTCAGCTGAAAACTCACGTTTGGCCAGCCCCGTTTCACGTTAGAGGGCCACGGCAGCAGCCGCGTTGCGTGCACTTGCGTGTGTGGGACCAGCCCTGTGCCCCAGTTGGGCCAGGGCTGGGCTCTGAAGGGGCACCGTACCTGTAAGCTGTAACACCATTACACCACGCATGGCACGGTTTTACTTAACGGTACAGCTCACATGCTGGTATGGGCCATACGGCCATTGCCAAATGTCAAGTTACGGTGCCGCACCTTCCAGTCGTTGCCTGCCTGTTGGCACGTGCTGAATCTGGCTGAATGAACAGGCACGGGCACAGGCTTGACACTGGGTGCCCCTGTGGCACCGCGTGTGGTTACAGGTGCTCATTGCAGCCGTATCTTGTGGTACGGCAGTCCAGGGCAGTCCCGCGCTGGCTGAGGTTCATGTTGAGCCGAAGGGTGTGAAGCGATGGAACCACGAGCAATATTGGTGGCCCTGCTACAAACCGCGCCCCGCTGACATACGCCGGTGGAAGGTGTTGGTGGTTTCGGGCAGCTGTGCCAAAGCTGTGGTTACCCCGCCAATTAGGGCCAGTTGAGGGCTGGCACACCCGGGCACACCACACTTCATGGTCAAGGACACGGTCGCCCTGGACTGCCCCGCATGCGTGCGTGCCCAGGCGCCAGGGGAGCCCTACGTGAGCGCCTTGCTCAGTGCCCCAGTCCAGGAGCTACATACTCAACGTACGTACTGCCAGTCAAGCTAGAGTGATTTCATGCAGCTCTATGCGGGACGCCGGTCGGCGCGAAGCGCAGCCAGGGCATTCCCAGCAAGTCCCCAGCAAGCCCCCTCCTGCCCCCTCTCCGGGGCGGGAACTCACCAGGACCTCCCTGCGTCACCTCTGGGGACCTCGCGGAATGACACGACCCAAACAGCATTGGATGTAGCTTGTTTGACCACGATATATTGCATAGCCACGCCGACAACGCAGGAACATACTGGTATCTGGGCACAAAAGCGCGAGTCCTCCATCATGCAACACGAGATCTTTGACGAAGCGTGCCAGACCCCTCCGAACCTGTGACTTCTTATTTACAGTCACAAACCGGTATAGTAATCAACTGCCCATTTCATTGCCGAGGGCCTTGTCTGCTGACAAGCGCCACCTCAGCCATGTCTACCTTCTGTCCACAATCGCATGACAGCGAAGTCTCTTTACTACCTCCTATTCTTCCTCCATTCCTGTTGCAACGTCGTTCTGCGCCGCTCACCGTCCGCCCTCGCGCCGAGCTAGACGGGCAGAATGCCGATAGGCGAAGCAGCAACAGCTCGAGCAGCTCTTCGGGTAGCAGCAAGAGGGACGGCAGCAGCAGCAGAGGGGATGTGCCAATCAAGTTCAACTTCCCGACCCATATTGGAGGGGGTATCGGGCTCGGCGTCGGCGGCGGTCTGTTTGTAAGTCCTACTTGCACCCGATTTTGCTTCCATCGGTGACCGCGCTTACAGCCATAATCGTCCTGTCGCCTGCAGCTAGGAGGAGCCGGAGCGGCGAAGGCGGTCTCGCTATGGCCGCGCAGGAGGCAGAAGGGTACGTTCCGTCGCTCGGCACAGGCGTTGCGCTTCGCTGCTGGCCGTTGGTTGTGGCATAGCGCTGCGAGGCATGCAACGTGCACCTCTCAGGCCATACTTACAACCGAAATGCAATTGCTGCACTCTGCGCAGTCTCACGCCACGAGGGGAGCCGTAAACGCATCCTCATCGGCATGTCGAACACGGGAGGGGGCCACAAAGCGAGCGCGGAGGCCATCAAAGCGGCTTTCGAGGAGCGGTACGGCGACAAGTACGAGGTGAGGCGCATCACGCTTATGCGGTGGGCTGTGTTGGCTTGGGGTGCGGTGGGCATGAGGGGCCAAGAGCAGCGGTGCGGATGTGCAGCGTGTCCTAGCAGCTGCGGCATGGCGGCAGCCGTGGCCCGGAAGGGCAGCCCAAGGCCTGGGGGAGCAGAGTAAGCAGCAGCGGAGGCAGCAGCTACGGCAGCACCATTGGCAGCTGTGGCGCCAGGATGGCTGGCTGCAGCTTTTGTCAGGCCGTGCCGTGCAAGGGCTTGCGGCTGAGTCCGCGAGTGGCGCGTCTGCCCGTGGCGGCAGAGCCCCAAGCACGCTGGTTGGGCTGCGGGTTGCAGATGCGGAGGGCTGCAGAGCCGGAGAAGTTGTGAGGATAGCAGGATGCTTGTGCGCGGCAGGCATAGTGTGGACAGGACGGCAGCGGGCACATGCAAGCCGTGGCGACGATGCCCTGGGCAGGGGCCAGGGTGCAGGGGCTGGTGAGGCGCGGCGATGGCTGCGGCAGCGGTCGCTCGCAGGAGGGGAGCTGGGTGGCGGCTGAGTGGGGCAGGGCGCGGCGGCAGCGGCGGCAGGGGGATGGGACGCCGCGGCGACCGACAAAGCTGGCGTGACCTGTGTGGCGTTGGCAGCTTGGCGCGGGGGCTCCCGGCGGGGGGCAGCAGCAACCGCAGCCGCTGCCGCCGCCGCAGCAGCAGCATCTGGCGCTTCGGCGGCGTCTGCGGCGTTGGCTCTGGCGTGCGCGTCGGCATGGCGTACGGGCCCAAAAGCTGGCGCCGGGGCCAAGGCCGAGCACAGGGCCAGGCGCGGCCTGCAGGCTTGCAGAGGGAGGAGCCTGTGCCATTGGGCTGGGCGCCGGGCAGGAGGCAGGTGCCGGTCCTGGCGCGGGGGACGGCGGGGGTCGGGGGGCTGCAGCGCCATGCTGCTGGGCCTGTTGGCGCAGGGCACCGTGGCAGAGTGTGCGGGCACCGCGGGCATCGCGCAGCGCGTATGCGCGGGCGGAACGGTGGCGGGGGAGGGCGGGGCGGCAGGGAAGGCCCGTCTCAGCGCTTCGGCAGAGCGCCCTACCACTACCACCATCACAATCAGCTGACGGGAGCACGGGTCTCTCACCCACAGCTCCCACAGCGACGCCACGCCAGCTTGCTATGATGCTTGTGCAGGACTTGCTCGGAACAGAATGTCCCTTGACCTTGATGGGGCGGAGAGGGGCACGACACCCATGCGTACCACACCTCTTCGGTGCGCCTGCAGCACCTTGCCTTGCCCCTCTGCCACATAGCACCTTACGCGCCATGTTTGCCCTCTGCCGTCCGCACGGTTACTCGCTCAATGATGGCGCCCTTGAGTCACGCACCTGCCTCACTCAACCCCACACCGCTGTTGCCCCCCGACTCCTTACCCCTAAGCCTCACTCTTTACACCTGCCCTCCATACCTGCGGGGTCTGTACGACAGCGCGGCTGCTCGTGTGCCCCATTGTTGACTTTGCCGACATGACTCCCGCCGCTGATTCCTTTACTTCCTGCCTCCCAGATCTTCATCGTGGACCTGTGGAAGGAGCACACGCCGCCGCCCTTCAACCGCATGCCCGACTCGTACTCGTTCCTGGTGAAGAACGCCTTCCTGTGGCGCTTCACCTACGAGGTCACCAACCCCAAGCTTATACACGTGCCCTACCTGTCCTGCGTTGGCATGTTCATCCGCGGCTCGGTGCACCAGGCGCTGGACAAGTACAAGCCGGACCTGGTGGTGGGTTGGGAGTTGGTTGGGCGTCGGTTGCTGGTGGTGGTTGGCGGTTGCTGGTCTCGTGGTACACATGGCCGCCAGTGTTGCGCAACCGTGGCGCAGCCACCAGTGCTTCTGCTCGGCCGTATGTTATCGTCCTGCGACGGGCACGGCGGCTAACCCGGCCCTCCATAAACCTACGCACGTCACCCGCCGTGACCCCGACCCTCAAAGGTTGTACGCCCACGGTCACAAGAACCAGCTAGTGTGCACCCTCTCCTGCCCTGATGACCCCCTGACGACCCCTCTCTTTCCTGCTCCCTCAGGTGTCCGTGCACCCGCTGATGCAGCACATCCCCATCCACGTGATGCGCGAGCGCGTGCACAAGGGCCTGATGCCGCCCACCAATTTCGCCACCGTGGTCACCGACTTCACCACCTGCCACAACACCTGGTTCTGCCCGGGGGCCACGCGCTGCTTCGTGCCCACCGAGTACTGCAGGCAGCTGGCCATGGACAACGACATGGCGCCAGGGCAGCTCATAATGCACGGTGGGTTACCGCAGCAGCTGGGTGTGCGTGTGTGGGTGTGTCTTAGCGTGAGTTGTGTGCTGTGGAGCATGATGCTGGCAGTGGGCCATAGACACCGACATGGCGCTCCTGCATCAACACGGTGGAGCAGGGCTTGGATAGCCGGTCTGAAAGTGGAGTGGAGGCGATGAGCGGCTTGCCGGACCGAGGCGGGTCGCGGTTGCGGGTTCCGCGGACTACGGGAGCAGGCCAGCCCTTGCATGCCGCATGGGGGCCAACATCTGCAGGTTGGCGCATAGGAGCCGGATGCGACAATGAAGCACTGCATACCGATTTAACCGTACCGTAGGTGCACGCGATGCCTAGGTAGAGGCACTACGTTGAACGCACGGCCGGTGCATGCCATGCCGCTGCGCCCGCGCAGGCCTGCCCATCCGGCCCGCCTTCAGCCGCAAGCTGCCCTCCCGGCCCAAGCTGCGGCGGCAGCTGGGCATGGCGCAGCACACGCCCGCCGTGCTGCTGGTGGGCGGCGGGGAGGGCATGGGCGCGCTGGAGGAGACGGTGGCGCAGCTGGACAAGAAGCTGGGGGACAAGTGCCAGGTGCGCGCAGAGGCGGAGGGAGGGAAGCCAGTACCCACGTGTACTTCGCGGTACGGCACCGTAGCGCCACAGGCACTCAAACGCTGCCGATATGCGGCACCATAGGCGTCCACCAGGCATCATTAATGGGTCACTCTGGACACGCGGTACCAGCCGTTTCCACCAGCTGGGCGTTCTTTCACGCCTGCAAGTCCAGTTGTGGTGGTGGTGGTGATGTATGGGGCTGAGCACACTTTCTCCAGCTGGTTGGTAATTGCAGGGACTGTGCATTGGGACAGTTGGATTGTACTTGTCCAGCACACGGTGTAGACACTACCTTTGTACGGTGTACAACGAATTCCCAACCTGTGCTCCCTCCTGATCACCAGGTGGTGGTGGTGCCGGTGGTGGTATGTCGTGCAGGACACAGTGTCGTACCGTGACTGTGTGGGCACTAAATCACACAACCTGTGCCCCCTCGTTCGCTTGTCCAGGTGGTGGTTGTGTGCGGGCGCAACAAGAAGCTTCAGGAGCGGCTGCGGGCTCGGCCGCAGGGCCCCGGCCACTGCCAGCTGCACGTGCTGGGCTTCGTGGACAACATGCACGAGATCATGGCGGCCTGCGACACCATCATCACCAAGGCGGGGCCGGGCACCATCGCGGAGGCGCTCATCAGCGGACTGCCCATCCTGCTCAACGGCAACGTGCCGTGCCAGGTGGGGACACACCAAGGGTCTTTCGGGTGGCTCTTCGCCCTTGCGAGGAGGGTGTGCCTAGGGGGCGTGCCCTTATTTTGGGGGCCGCTCGCTTGCCTTGAGGTCCCTTTCAGGGCCTCCGTGCTGTGAGCCGGCTCTGCGGAGCAGCGTAGCAGTGTAACAACCGTACGACAAAGGACACACAGGTGGGGACACAACGGGACACACAGGTGGGGACATGCCCGTGGCTGATGCGCCAGCAAGCCTCTAGCATGTGGTGCAAAGCGTGTGGCTTGCAGTTCAACGGCAGCGCGCCAGGTGCCAGGTGCCAGGTGTCAGGTGTCAGGTGCCATGCGGGCCGCAGCGCAACGTGACGGACCCATGGGTGCAGGCACTCTTATTCCTACTGCCAACAGCATGGCTCGAGTCCCCATGGCACGAGCACAGTGGAGTGTGAAGGCATTTTGGGGGTGGCAGCATCGAGGCCTGGAGAGGCAAGAAAGGAGCAGCGTGTGTCTTGTGGGCAACGGCAGCGGGCCGTGCCACGTTGGGTGCGGGCCGCAGCGCCGAGCAGCTTGAATGGATGGACGGACGCTTTTGCCCACCTTGTGATGCTGGCAGTGCTGCCCTACTTCCCCTGGCATGGTTGTGTTGCTGACTCGTGCGCGTTCGCCCGTACACTGCGCTGCCGTATTTTCGTACCTCAGGAGGAGGGCAACATCCCGTACGTGCTGGACAACGAGGTGGGCGCCTTCGAGACGCGGCCCGACCGCATCGCCGACATCCTGTCGCGCTGGCTGCTGGAGGGGGGCCAGGAGGCGCGCGCGGCGTTCGAGGCCATGGCCAAGCGGGCCAAGGCGCTGGGGAGGCCGGAGGTGAGGGCTAGAGGGTGGAGGGGCGGGTGCGGAGTGGGGTTGAAGGTCTGGGGGAAAGGGCCGGGTTGGCCGGGGGTGGGAGCTGGAGCGGCAAGGTGAGGTCTGGAAGCAGGGAGGCTAAGGCGCTGGGGTGCAGGGAGGCTGCCTGCGGGGAGGGGAATGGGTGTGGGCACACCGGGGCCAAGGCGCTGGGGGTGTGCCGGGCGGCGAGGGTTGGGGGGCGGCCGGGAGCAGCTGGGGTGCTTGCAGGTGGTGCTGCTGAGCGGTGAGGCTGGGAGGGGCAGTAAAGGGGGGCAGGGGAGGTCTGCCACACACGCTGGCTGCCACGCCCCACGCTTGATACCCACATGCAGCCCCCTCTGACCCAACTGTGCCGTACCGCCCGCTGTATTGCAGGCGGTGTACCGCATCGTGAACGACCTGGCCCACCTCACGGAGGAGCCGTGTATGGACTTCGGGCCCGCCACGGCGGCGCTGCTGCCGGGCGCCGCCAGCCACAGCCGTACGCCGGCGGTGGCGGCGGCGTAGAGGGGGTAGCGGGGCGCGGCTTGACACACAGTGTCTCGAGGGTGCACCTGTAAGCTGGAGCCGCCATACGGCTGCGGCTGGCACTGACTGAGCTGGCTCGCTGGCTGGTTGAACGTGTAGGTTTGGCAGGGGGTGTCGTGGGCAGCCCATGCAAGGGTGCTTGAGGGAGGGGGAGAGGGAGGGGAACGGGAGAGGGATGGGTGCAGGGAGGTGGGCTGGGCGCAGGGCAGCTGCGCGTGCACGGGTTCCGATGTCGCAGGGCGGGTGGTGGAAGCCCGGCCAGGCACGTGCAACTGGCTGGTGTGGGGTGTGGCATGGGGGCCAGGAGGACAGGGTGTGCCCCTGGCGTTCCCTGGTGGTGGACCGGGTGTGGACGGAAACAGCAGGTGGTGTTGGACTAGGGTGGACAGAAACGGCAGGTAGTGGTGGTGGTGGTGGTGGTGGTGGAATGGTAGGATGCAAGTTATGGGAGAGGGCTATGAGGTGTTGAGGGACTTTGGTGCGACACGTGGAGAGAGCCTGTGTGTGGCCGATAGAGCGGTGCCATTGGTGTACACTGCGACAGTGCTACCCATGCGATTTACCCGCTACTGGTTCCCTACATGTACGCGACACGTACGGTAGGCGGTGTACGACAGGAGTGCTCTTGAGGGGGCTTTCGACATGCCGCACGTGTGTATGGCGCGGCAGGGGAACTCACAAGTACGGCTCATGACGTGCCGATGGCTAGCACGTGCGGTTGTGCGTGCCTGCACACACGCAACCGCGGCTGCGTGGCATCCGGCACACACGTGTGTTGTGTGCCGCAGTTTTGGATGCCACGCAGACTAACCGAGGCCCTTGCTTTCACTTGATCCGCGGTCTGTTGCAGGGGAGCTGCCATGCCCGTTGGATTAGGACTTGGGGTGTGCCTGTTGAAGGGGTTTCGCACTGTCGGCCTGTCGTAACCATGAGAGCGCGGCCCAGCGGTAAGGGCCTCTTATAGCTGCTGTGATGCTCAAACGGTGTGTTGGCGGCAAGGCCAACGGATAAACCCTATTGCCTGTTCCTGGTGCCGTACCGTACGCGCATGCTCCAACCATGTGCGCTGTGCCTGTATGGCGAGGGAAGGAAGGGGCGCTGGCGGCAGTGGCGCTCTCCACCATCGCCGTGGTGCGCGCTGCGGAGCGGCCCATGGGATGTGAAACGGGTTGAGGGGCGCATGGGGATACGGCCGAGCTGGGCCGAGGCGGTGTCTCATGGTGTTGGATTCCTGATAGGTGTGGTCGGGACCAGTGAGGAACGCGTGGCCACACCCACCTGAAATGTAACACAAAACGCCAAAAGAAAACGAAGTGTGTGATTCCATATCGGGCCGTGACGGACGGTGTGTGACACGTGTCAGCAGGGGAGCTCCCCATCCTCCCCTGCTTCTCGGCTGCCACGTGCCACCCCAGCGGCAGTCTTCACTGTACCGTCAAGATACGGCACATGGATGGAGCTGTTCGTTCGCAACGGTACCGCGAGAGGGGGTGAGCCAGGGTTAGCCCCTTGTCCCTGATCGCCGGACTGGCCGTGTTTTCCGGTCGGGAAGGGCTGTGCCCGAGAAGGGGAGCAAAACTGAAACGGCATGCTCACATACACACGAAGATTGTACGGCATTGGGGGCTGCCGATGGCGGCACTGCCCACACCCACAAAAACCCTGGAGGATAAGACAGATGGTCACGCAGGGAGGAGAGGACCAAATTTCCTGCTGTAGTTTGTGCTTCCTCCGCTGCTGCCCGTAGGTATGGTTCGACCTGGTTTGACACACTTGCGACCCTTTTCAGATACAACGCATTTGTCCTTGCAACCCCGACCCTCCCACTCTTCTGTGCAGTGCAGTGCCCTCCTCACATGCACGAGCCGCAATTCAGCCGCAATTATACCAATGCCCTAAGCCACATGGGTGCATGCACATTCTCCTGCCCCACGATTGGATCAAATGGAATCCGCGAGGAGCCATGCCGTCGGTGGACCATGCACCGGGAGACGACGAGCTTGTTAGATGTCTTCGTGGCATGCTGTCTTGTGGATCTTGCATTGCCAAGCTGCTTTTGCACCCCGACAAGGACAAAGACAACGACGACAGCGGACAACCCCACGTAAACACCGCAAGGGCGTAAGTCACACTGGTACATACGATATTCACGCCATCATCCCGCCTTGTCCGCTCGTGCTTGCTGGCTACTTTGCACTTACTGTCGCTCGTGTGGTGGCAAGTTGTGGTCGAATGTCATATGCTCACGTCGTATCACCGCAGGTTACGCATCCTGGAGGCCTTCCGAGAGCATCAGCAGCCGCAGCCACAGCAGCCTGCTACCGCCGCGCCCAGCCCCTCCTTGACGCTCCTCTCTCTGCGAGGCGTCGCGTTCACCGACGAGCTCGCGGCAGCCGTGGGCTCTGCCGCCCCCCGCCTGGACTCCCTGGACATCCTCGGTACGAACCTGTCCACAGCGGCCGGCCTCGACAATGCAACGCCCGGCCTGTGCCGCCTCATCACCACCTGCGCGCCGCACCTGACCTCCCTCGCTTTCAAGTGCGAGCTGCACTCCGTGACCCCGCCCCTGGTCGACGCCATCCGCACCTGCAGCCGCCTGCAGCACCTAGAGTGCCGCCTCGGCGACTGGTGGTACGATTACGAATACGGCCTCGATTCCGGCGGAGATGAATTGCAGGACGAGGACGCCCCTCTGCCCGGGTTGTATGCGACCATCTTTCTGTACGTTTCTGTGGTCCGTTTGGCTGGGGTCCTCCAAGCCCTACCTTCCCTCTGCTCCCTGGGACTTGAATACCAATACGTGGATGCCACTCACGGCACGGCGGCTGCCATACGCAGCATGACGCAGCTCACACGCCTCCACTTCAGTTCCCCGTGGTACAGCTACTCCGCCGCCATTTCATGGCTGCCACGCAACCTCGTCCACCTGACCTTGGAAACCAACGGCGACGCTCTGCAAGACGACGACGTGCGACGGTTAGCCTCGGAGCTGTCGCAGCTCACGCACCTGAGTCTCCTGAACTGCGTGCGTGCCATGCACGACGAGCCCGCCCTGCCGCCGCGCTCCCTGCCGCTGCCGCCCGCACTGCGGGAGCTACACATCGGCTGCTCCGTCAGGCTATGGGGCCTCCTGGCGCTGCAGCTGCCCCCCAGCCTCACACGGCTTTCGCTGCGCGTGCTCAACCTCACCAACCAGAAATACCCCGCATATATGACTGTACCGGATAACGACGTTAACAGCGCCTCCGGGGACGATGACAGTGGCAGTGGCGAGGAGGCGGGAGGGGACGGTGCCGACGGGCAGGGCATTGGCGCCGCAGGCAGGGAGGCAGGCGGGAATCAGCACGTGGGCCCTGGGGCCGAGGGTGGCGCCGTTGCGCTGCCCTCGCTCGTGCCCAGCTTCGACGAGCTGCTGGAGGCGTTTGGGGTGCTGCAGGGCAGGCTCGATACCAGCCGCGCGCTGGTGCTTGGGCCGGTGCAGTGGGTGCCGCCGCCCCACTCGTGGCCAGTTGCGGAGGGGTACGGCTTTGTGCGGCTGTTTGGTGCGCTGCGGCCGCTAGCGCTGCGGAAGCTGGCGCTGCGGTTCGGTGTGCTGGAGGCACGGGACGTGGCGGCGATGGTGGAGCAGCTGCCCCAGCTGCAGGTGCGTCGAGGGGCAACCGCAGGGCAGCGACGTAGTGGAACCGGAGTACGGTGGCGCCTGGCAAGGAATGATGGGCAGTCACGCAAAGAACGGTCTTTGGTGCACTGGGTTGGGACCAGGGGGATGGGATTGGCCTTGGGATTGTGTCGTAAGTGGCGTGCAGCAGCTGCACGGCTGGGGATGGGCGCCGTATGGCTGTGCAATGCCCGGGAACGAGTGCTGCGTCCTGCTGGGTGCACTCCATCTGCTGGCTTTTTGTGCCAGTTACCATACAGCTGTACCCCTGCATGTCCGCTCCACATCACTGGGCCTACGTGGCGTCCGTGGTCTTCCTATGCCCTGCACCTACTGTAGTTTGAGGAGCAGGTCATGCCGGGTAACCCCGCCTTGCCCACGTGGGCCGCTGACTGTGCATGCCCCTGCTCCCAACGGCACCGCAGGACCTGTGCCTATCCTGCCAGGTGCACCCTGCGACCGTGCCCCTGCTGTCCGGCCTGCACAACCTGGAGCAACTCGAAATCGTGTTTGAGGTGGGGCAGGGCACGGCCGCCTGGTCCGCCAGCGCCACTGTGTCCGCCGCCCTGTCGCCGCTGCCGCTGTCGGACCCTGCCCGGCCGCGAGTGCGCACACGATGGCATTTTCGCGACTGCATGCGCCAATCTGCAGCTGAAAGGCTGCAAGAGGCTGTGCTGAAGCAGGCTGTGGAGGAGGGCGTGGGGTGGCTGCGGCGGGCGCTGCGGGGAATGGGTCGTGAACCGCGGGTGATCACGGTTGGGAAGAGGTAGTGGTGTGGGGCGATGGGAAGGGGGCGCCAGGCCCGCCAGCAGCCTAGCATGGATTCGCTCTGAGCATGGCTGTTCCTGTGCTTGATGGCTTACCTGTGCTGCGGGGTAGGCACGAGAGCTCTTGGCATTTTGAGTCGAACGGGAGGGTACTGTATGCTCGGGCTAGCATCTCACGCATGCAGTGCTGCACAAAAAGGTGTACTGTGTCGTGGCCAACGGTCGTCAACTGCTGCAGCTTCGATCGCGTTAATGGTTGTGGCTGCCAAACACACGTCTGCGCTTGCAAAAGGTCGGTGCTTGTGCTGCTGTTGTGGAGTGCCGGTCAGTGGGGGCTGCGGCTGGCGGTTGTTGCGGCCCGGCCAGACGTCGGAGCATGCGCCATGGTGCCGTTGGGCTACCACACTGACTGCGGCAGGCGGCATTGGAGAAGTGAGTTCTTGCTGAATAAGCCATGTGCTGCATGGGGCCAGAATGTTTCCGAGGTGGTAGCAGCATTTTCGGTCCGAGCTTTCTGCGTTGGGTGCCTTGCGGTTTACTACCTCAACCAGTGATCTCCCCTGTCACAAACCCGTCAGTCCAGCTACTCGCATTGCGCCCGGCGTTGGCTGGTCGGGCTGCCGTACAAGGTCGTACAGGACCTAGGCACTGGAGGCCCTGCGGTTGCTGCTGGAAGGCCGTGAGAATGCAGAATTACATAGGAGGGCCAGGGTGCAGGCATGCAGGTCCATGTACACCTAAGACCTTACGGGCAGAACATCCCCTCCCCTTAGGGTGCCGTGCAGCCATGCACGGACACCCCAACGCACCGAACTAGGTCACTGGAAGGGCCACAGGGCAATGCACCTCCTCACTAGACGGAATGCACACCGCATGCAAGAACAGGTGCAATCTATTGAGCAGGCGAGGCAGGTGGCGAATCCGTGTTGGGCGGGCCACGCAACACCACACGCCCAGGCCGTGAGGTCCATGGGCCACTGCCGGCCATTCTGGCCGCTGGGCGCGGCTTTAAGCTTAGTGTACTGTCGATCTCTGCGGTCCTTTGGCCATCATGCTTAGGCGGCCATGTTGCTGGCGGCCGCTACGGCACATTGGCTACCAGGGACTTCTGTTGGCTGCCGTTACGTGTGTAATGCAAGACAAATGCGTGCTGCGGGACTCGGGACGCGTGGCCTAGCACTGTCTACCGGTAAAACGCAACCGGTAAAAGGGCCTAAGACGGCCTAAGCTCGTCTAAGATCGGTATCTGTTGCGATGCGACAACACAGGTTGCGCTGCAGTCAGTGGCAAGCAAGAGGCCAAACCGAGGAGAAATTGGCTTGTGAACTACTGCAGTTACTCTTTGTTACAGCAGTAGTACACGATCCCCCGCACAGGACGTGATGTACGACAACCAACCTCGCACACACCCATCCGAGTAGCGATTGTTGCGACATGCAGCTCATGCATTAGGCATACGTGCCTTCAGCACAACATTGTCCAAAGGGGAGGCCCTCTTAACAGGCCCTGCATGCATGACAACAGCAGCCACATGATCGACACCTCCTTCAGCGAGAGGGTGGGAAACCCCGTGTCCCTAATGGCCGGGACCAGCTCTGTGTTTCGAGCGGGATGGGGCTGGGCTCTGGAAGGGGACCAAAACTGTAAAACCATACATCGGCCGCCTGTACGCTGTACCTAGCAGTACCTAGAAGCCACGACAGGCCAACGGTCCATTGTGCCCATCGACACCAGGAAAGCGTGAATGCAATCCACAACGGTGCATGGCTCTTTTAGGTCTCGCATTCCTTATTGGTCTGTGCCAGAAGCATGCGCGCCTGTCACAACTGTAACGTTTCTCGTAGTGCATTTTGCACAAGCGTACGCCATGTGCTTACTCTGTGCTTTCAGCCCTACCAACTCGGCACGCGAGCCACCCCTATCACTTTATTGGAATGCATTTTTGCACAACCGATGTGCTACTTGCGGATCATGTTCGGCTCAATCCAACATGATCCAACAGCACTGGCGCACGTCACGCCAGTCCCTTTCAGGCTTGTATGCGGCACTTTGCACAACTTGTTGTGCAACGCCTTGTTACTGTGCGTGCAACATCAGCATCTACACAACTTACGATCGTCAGGATACTAGGTCAGGATACTAAAATGATATGTCCAGACATACCGTGAATCAGTCAATCAGATACACGGTCACTTTCCATCCGCTTCCCTCCTGTACACATTCCTTTACAGCCCCCACCCCACCTGCCCATCACCACCCCGCACCCCAGCTCGCGTGAACCCCGCCCCCGTCCCCGTTCACTTGCAGGTCATCATGAGCTTCATGTCGCCCGCGGGGTCGGCCACGTTTGCGGGCATGAGGTTGAATCGCTGCACCAGCACGGCCACCGCCTCGGGGGTGAGGAAGGCGGGCAGGCGCGGGCCCAGCCGGATGTTGCGCACGCCCAGGTGCAGCAGCGTGAGCAGCACCGCCACCGCCTTCTGCTCGAACCACGACAGGTCCAGCGACAGCGGCAGGCTGTTGACGTCCGTGTTGAACACCTTGGCCAGCTCGGTGGCCACCACCAGCGCGCTGTAGGCGTCGTTGCACTGGCCCATGTCCAGCAGGCGCGGCAGGTCGGTGCCGGGCAGCGTGCCGAAGTCCTGGTCGAAGATGCGGAACTTGCCGCAGCCCAGCGTCAGCACCATGGTGGTGTTGGGCATGTGCTCGTACAGCTTGGAATAGTACTTGCGCTGCGGCTCGGAGCCGTCGCAGCTGGGGAGATTGGGGCGGGGCAGGGGCAGGTGTCAGTTGGCTGCAGTGCGGAAAAAATGGTTGAACGAAGGCACGGGCATCCCAGTGCAGGACTGCGACGGCAGGCTCCGTGCAACACCAGGCATAAGGCATTGCTGGTCACCCGCACTCGCTAAGTGCTGCAGGTACTTCCCGGTCCCTTCCCCCGCTTCAATCCCCTTTCTCACCCTCCGACCAGGAAGATGTGCTCCAGGCGGCCGGCCTTGATGGCGTCCACCACCTGCGGCGCCACCGACAGCACCGCGTTGTGGCCGAAGCCCACCGTCACGTCACGCTTCTTGGGGGCAGCAGCCACGTCCTCGGCCGCGAAGCCGGGCAGCTCCAGCGCGCGGCGGATGATGGGACCGAAGTCCTTGTGGCCGGAGCCGTCGGCGGCGATGTGGGGCACGCCGGACAGGCCGGTCTGTGGGAGGGAGGGAGCAGGGAGGAGTGAGCGGACGCGTGGGCAAGGTGGCACCGTGCGGGTGGTGAAACACGCCGCAGGGCGGGTAGGCAGGTGCTGGCAGAGAGGAGCGGTTGCAGCTGGATTGCATTACGCCGAGCACTCACCAGACACGAGCACGACAGTGAAAGTGGGTTACAGCAGCTTGCTGTACGCTACGTGCGGCTGCCTCCCAGCTGCCCGTCCCAAACCCACTTCTCTGGCCCCCTCACCTCATTGATGGTGAAGATGTTGTCCCTGTACGCCTGCAGCGGGTCCAGCACGCAGTTGGTGGTGACGGCGATGGCGCCGGGGAAGTGCGCGAAGTCCACCTTCTGGCGGTACCAGGCGCCGCCGAAGTGGCCGGCCAGGTGCGGGTACTTCTTGAGCCCGGGGTAGCCGTGCGCGGGCAGCATCTCGCCGTGCGTGTACACATTGATGCCGGTGCCCTGGGGAGCGAGGGGTAGGGTGTGGAGGGGAGCAAGGTCGTTGTTGTAGCGTGAAATGTGCTACCTGGACACAGTCCGTTGAGGGGCCGGACTGCTGTCGATCTATTGCTGATTTTCACTTATGTGCTCTACAATAGTCGCCAGGAAGGCTCTGGTAGTTTAGGGGCATGCCCGGGGCACTCTTGCACATTACGGCACGTGTGGATACCGGCATACGCTGATGGGATCATAGTGGCGGACAGGCATTTCTGCGTAACACGGCACGAGTAGGGGCATCTGTTGTGGCGTAGGTCAATGTAGAGTTGCCTGTCAATGTAGAGGGTAATGGCCCTGCGCCTGTGCTGCCACACCTCCCCTCCACCCCTCCCCTCGGCCCGTCTCCCTGCCCACCTGCGTCTGCTCCAGCAGCATGTGCATGTCGTGCATGTCGTGGCCCGTGACCAGGATGGCCTTGCCGGGCACGGGGTTGAGCGACACGGGCGTGGGCACGGGGTGGCCGAAGGTGCTGCTGTGCGCGTTGCTCAGCATCTCCATGACGCGGAAGTTGGTGGCGCCCGCAGCGAAGCACGCGTCCAGCACGTCCGGCACGGAGGCGGCGGCCGGCGAGCACAGGAAGTGCAGCTGCCGCTGCACGTCGGCGTAGACCTTGAGGTCGGTGTGGCCCAGCGCCTCGGCGTGGTGCGCGTAGGCGCACAGCCCCTTGAGCCCGTACATGAGCAGCTCCTGAAGACCCGCAAGGGTGTCGCCCAGGATGCGCTGCCGCTCGGCAACGCCGGTCTGGGGGAGGGGAAGGGGGGAGGCAGGGGCCAGGGGAGGGAGAGGGTGAGAGGGAGAGGTGCGATGGTGCAACCAGACGTGGTGGTGGGGCCGGGGGCCCTAGCCGGGGGGTGGTGCAACGCAACAAAGCTGCAGCCTGGTGCAGCCAGTAGGGCGCAACGCCGCGGCCACACTGCACGGCGTGGATGCAAGCTGCAAGACGGAGCAGCTCGCACGCACCCTTACATGTACGCTTAGGGAACATGACGGCTGGCCTGCCCCCCCCCTCCCCCCCACCATGCGCACCCGCCACCCGCCCCCGCACCCACCATCTTGGCCACCTCCAGCATGTCCGCCACGTTGGCGATGTCGGCCTTGGAGCAGTTCCACGCCAGGGGGTGCGGCATGGCGCCGAACCAGGGCTGGTGCTCCGTGGCGCCCTGCGGCAGGGAGGCGCCCGCGGCCTTGAGCTTGGCGGCCAGGGCAGCGTGCAGGGAGCGGCACTCGCCGACCTGGGGGAGGGGGCAGGGAAAGGGGGGAGGAAAATGCGGCGGAGGCGTCAGGAGCGTTGTTGCTACATGCGCTTGGGCACTCGGTACATGTCCGCCCTACCACGTCACGGCTTTGTGTTCAGCAGGGTTAAAATGTCCGTTGTGTAATGCCGGCAGTGGGCTGATCAGAGCGGTTGAGCCACGTTCACAGAGTCGAGCAGTAGCCTGGTCTGCGCCGACGCATTGGCACCTGATGTATGTATGGTTTTACAGTTTTGGTCCCCTTCAAGAGCCCAGCCCCATCCCGCTCGAAACACAGAGCTGGTCCCGGCCATTGGGGACAAGGGGTTTCCCACCCCTCTCGAGGAGCGACCTGATGCCCTGGCATGAATCCCCCATGGGTTACTGGGGCTTCACCAACTCACCCACTCCACGAAGCGCCGGTCGTCGAAGTTAACGTTGGTGAGCGTGGAGAATATGGCTCCGTTGATGAAGGTGTTGACGGCGGCGTCCTCGATGCCGGCCACGGTGCGCGCGTGGTGGGCCAGGGAGCCCAGCCCCTTGACGCTGTAGATGAGCAGGTCCTGAAGCGAAGACACCTCGGGCGTCTTGCCGCAGATGCCCATCTCGGTGCAGCCCGTGTTGTTCTGGAGGAGGAGGGGTGGGCGGGAAGGGCAAGGCATGGAGTAAGCAAGGATGTAAGGGGAGGGTTCCGAACCGAGCGGGGTTGGCCGGGCACAGTTGCAGCAGCGGACATTTGACAGGACATGCCTAGGCAATTGTGATTGACTCCCTACCTTGGTTTGTTCGCACTGGTAGCAGAACATCGCGTCGCTCTTCAGGGCCTCGTTGGCAGCAGCAATGCGGGCCTGGATGGCCACAGGGTCAAGCAGCTGCTCGCAGGCAGGACCCTGCGCCTTCTGGCTGGCGCTGTCCTTGAAGGCCATGACGCGAGCTCCAAGGGAGCGCCGCGGGCAGGCCGGACGCGGCAAGGTGGCTGAGCTGCATGTCGACTTAACGGAACTGCCAGCGACACGGCCGCGGAGCCCAAGGGACATGCAGGCCGGCATAGTTGAAGTTCTGCGTGTACGTGGTCTGGCAAAGAAGGCGACTGGACGGCAAGAGCTTGTTCCGACGTGTGTGACAAACGTAACGTTGTCGCACTCTTGTCAAAGGGCTTTCCGACAGGTCTCGCTAGATGAAGTTTGCAAGAATAATTATAATGCAGAATTGCTGGAGTATATGTCTCGGAATGTGTGTCGGCATCGTACTGAACCGTTTCGCCTAACTTCTGCGCACGTTACCCGCACGGGATGGACCCTTCGCAGGATTGCGCAGCATGCCCGGGCGTTTCCGACACAATTGGCACGACAGAGCTGGTGCCATGTATGAATGATACTCTTATGGCATTTAATGTGTAACATGAGGCAAAAGGGCCTGCGACCGTTGAGGTGTTGCGGGTCTGAGTACGTAGTACCGGCCTTGGTACCCCCAATGGGGCTCCCCTGGTCACAAGACGGCAGGCGCCCGAGCCGCAGCAACCGCCCGCGGAAGCGTCCCGCCACATGCCAGCAACGTATACCTCCATGAACTCCGACTGCCGGGGACAGCGGACATTACCCGATTACCTACGCTACAAGCTGCTACACGGTTGGGGTGGGGGCAACAGGAGGGGTGCCTTCTGCGGGGCAGTACGTCGCACACGTCAAACCGGCCAAGACGAACCGCGCCAGCCCAGTGGACCAGCCCCTAGATGATGCCTCTCCATCTACACTCTACCGCCGTTCTCCTGCCGCACAATGCGACGAGGGCCTACCCACAGTCCCACACGATTGTTTGGGGCTCCCTGGTTTGGGGAGGGTCTCCTGGCAAGCAACAAGTGCCTGGCTGCATCTCTTATGCATCTCCCAATAACTGAACATGGCTCCACTCCCTTTCACAGCCTGGCAACGTCAGCACCAGGCGCATGCTGGACCATGGGAATGAGCGGCTTGGGTTAGGGGTCAACTGAGGCCAAGGTCAGCAAGGGGGGGTCAGCCAATGGCATGGCCCCTGCTTCTTGCGGCCACAGAACTACCCTCAAAAGTCACCACATCCATGCTCACGCCTCGTGCTTGAATCATGAGGTCAAAGCCAAGGGCGAGCCTTTTACAGGCCGACTTCCAAGGAGCGTTTGGGCCTCCTGGTTTGAGCAGGTTACCTGCAGAGCTGACCGTGTTGTCATAAGCGTAGGGGAGGTCCGGGGAGATCACGTGGGTCAGCTTGGGTTCAATACCTGTAAGGCAGAAACTGGGTGGACATGCCGCCTGTGAGGAAGCGGGTTCACATGATGTTGACATATGTCCAACGTCTTCGGTTCAGCCGCTATGAGTGAGGCCCCCAGCACTGCGTGCTGTGATGCCCGAACGAAGGGATGTTGCCACTAGCTCGACCCCTTTCCTCGCGCTCTCCTGGCTTCGAACGGATACCTCATGCTTGTTCCCAAGGCTGTCAAGATTGCCTTCAATCGTTCAGCATGTATGGTGCCCACTTTGGTCCGTTTCGTCCAAGCCCGTGTTGTGATGCCTGCGCGGGCGGTCGCTGCAGGGACTACACAGTACCAAGCACCATTGCACAATTGTGCTCAGCCGATGCTTTCTCTTGGCTTCGCAAGCACATGCAATTTTGGTAAGAAAGTTAGGAGAAGACAGCGGCGAATGTGCACGCTTCACACTCTCCCGCGAAAGGCTGGGTGATGAGGGAGGTGCGGATAAAAAGTACGTCGGGCGCACAAGCGGCATATGTCACCTAGGCATGGTCTACAGCTTTACGGAGTCTCGCCTTTCCTACCTCAGAGCAAGGATGCAACGGAGCCTCGCTTGTCCTCAACTCGGCTTGCGTACTAGACTGGTACAAAGGACGGAATTATGCAATGTCAGATTTCTGTCCCACCGACAGCCGAAAGGGCCATGCGGCGTGGTTAACGTGCGCCGGAATTCCTTCGAAAGGTCGCTGTCGTACTGTTCTCATGCGGACTCCCGGCGCGACGATAAGACGGATAAAACCAGTCCAGACCTTGGAAACAGCAGTCATCTCTTATCCTATCGATTCTAAACATAGCTATAGATAGCGTCTTGCCCGCGCTGCCCTTGCGCGCCTTGTTAGCGCTGTAAACCGAGTTTGTCATTGGTTTCCGACACCACATTGTCCCTCGACTACACCACCGACCCTCAAAGAAGTATACGTGATGATGTCGACACGCGTTGTTTCTGGCGTTCGCAGCCGCGTCGTTGGTTCTTCCGGCACCCCTCAGTCATGCGGTCCTGTTACATTGCGACCGATATGCCCTCGCCGCATTGTCGGCTGTCGCGTTGTGGCTTTCAAGGATAGCTCCAGTCAGAAGGCTCAGGGCCCGGCTTGCGATCAGCTGCGTGACACTGCGGCCATCCAGGCGCGAATTGCTGCTGCCAACGAGGCCCTCAAGAGCGACGCGATGTTCTGCTACCAGTGCGAGCAAACCAAGGTATGGAGTCACTCGCAGGATACCAGGCACTTGCTCTTAAAGTCCAGGGTCGTTGTGCTGCTACCCGACGCCACCAACCTGCGTGGCATGCTGCGGCTCCCCTGCTTCCCTTCTCCAAGCTCAAAACATCCTTGCTTACCCCATGCCCTGCCCCATCCTTCCCGCCCACCCCCCTCCTTCCAGAACAACACGGGCTGCACCGAGATGGGCATCTGCGGCAAGACGCCCGAGGTGTCTTCGCTTCAGGACCTGCTCATCTACAGCGTCAAGGGGCTGGGCTCCCTGGCCCACCACGCGCGCACCGTGGCCGGCATCGAGGACGCCGCCGTCAACACCTTCATCAACGGAGCCATATTCTCCACGCTCACCAACGTCAACTTCGACGACCGGCGCTTCGTGGAGTGGGTGAGTTGGTGAAGCCCCAGTAACCCATGGGGGATTCATGCCAGGGCATCAGGTCGCTCCTCGAGAGGGGTGGGAAACCCCTTGTCCCTAATGGCCGGGACCAGCTCTGTGTTCCGAGCGGGATGGGGCTGGGCTCTTGAAGGGGACCAAAACTTTAAAACCATACATACATCAGGTGCCAATGCGTCGGCGCAGACCAGGCTACTGCTCGACTTTGTGAACGTGGCTCAACCGCTCTGATCAGCCCACTGCCGGCATTGCATAACGGACATTTTAACCCTGCTGAACACAAAGCCGTGACGTGGTAGGGCGGCACTTGGTCCATGACGGACATGTACCGAATGCCCAAGCGAATGTAGCAACAACGCTCCTGACGGCTCCGCCTCATCCACCTCCTCCCCTGCCCCCGTCCCCAGGTCGGCGAGTGCCGCTCCCTGCACGCGGCCCTGGCCGCCAAGCTCAAGGCCGCGGGCGCCTCCCTGCCGCAGGGCGCCACGGAGCACCAGCCCTGGTTCGGCGCCATGCCGCACCCTCTGGCGTGGAACTGCTCCAACGCCGACATCGCCAACGTGGCGGACATGCTGGAGGTGGCCAAGATGGTGGGTGCGGGGGCGGGGGAGGGCAGCCGTCATGTTCCCTAAGCGTCGAGCTGCTCCGTCTTGCATTCACTCCGTGCAGTGTGGCCGCGGCGTTGCATTCCCCCTAGCTGCACCAAGCTGTGGCTTCGTAACACCCCCCGGCTAAGGCCCCTTACCCCACGGCCACGTCTGGTTGCACCATCGCACCTCTCCCTCTCACCCTCTCCCTTCCCCTCCCCCCTTCCCCTCCCCCCAGACCGGCGTTGCCGAGCGGCAGCGCATCCTGGGAGACACCCTTGCGGGGCTGCAGGAGCTGCTCATGTACGGGCTCAAGGGGCTGTGCGCCTACGCGCACCACGCCGAGGCGCTGGGCCACACCGACCTCAAGGTCTACGCCGACGTGCAGCGGCAGCTGCACTTCCTGTGCTCGCCGGCCGCCGCCTCCGTGCCGGACGTGCTGGACGCGTGCTTCGCTGCGGGCGCCACCAACTTCCGCGTCATGGAGATGCTGAGCAACGCGCATAGCAGCACCTTCGGCCACCCCGTACCCACGCCCGTGTCGCTCAACCCCGTGCCCGGCAAGGCCATCCTGGTCACCGGACACGACATGCACGACATGCACATGCTGCTGGAGCAGACGCAGGTGGGCAGGGGGGCGGGCCGAGGGGAGGGGTGGAGGGGAGGTGTGGCAGCACAGGCGCAGGGCCATTACCCTCTACATTGACAGGCAACTCTACATGTTGACAGGCAACAGGTGCCCCTACGCCACAAAGATGCCCCTACTCGTGCCGTGTGACGCAGAAATGCCTGT